>VWZP01001301.1:482394-595126 GCA_013396995.1 Dicaeum eximium | reverse complement strand
CGGGCCCCGCGGTGCCGGGCTGGGGGGACACCCGGGCACCGAGCGCACACCCGGGCACCGAGCGCACACCCGGGCACCGGGGGCAGCCGCCGGCCCCGAGGGCGGCACGGCGCGGCGGAACGGGGCTGGCGGCTGCTCCAGCGCTTTTCCCTTAGGGACGGCCCCCTCCCAGCGAGGCTGTGACGGGAATTGAGCAGCAGCGGCCTGACGCCTGCAGAAGTCAGCGAAAAGGCAATAACCGTGATCGCAAATGTGATTTACCGTCCGGGGCTGGTTTTTAAACCGGCCCACAGCGGTTTGACCGCGGAGCGGGGACTGGGATGGGGCAGCGCTCACTGGACGGGAAGATTCACCCGCTGGGCTGACACTGCCGAGGCACAAGGACAAAGGGCATAAACGAAGCCGAGGGGTAGCCCTGAGTCACAGGATCACCGAATGGTTTGGGTTGGAAGGGACTTTTCCAAAGCCATCTAGTTCAGCTCCTTTCTGGTGACCGGGAACTCCTTCAACTAGGTCAGGTCTCTCAGAGCCCAGTCCAACCTGGCCTTGAACATTTTCAGAGATGGGGCATCCACCACCTCTCTGGGCCAGTGCCTTGCCACCCTCACTGTAAAAAATTTCTTCCTGATACGTAATCTAAATCTAACCTCTTTTAGTTTAAAACTATTACCCTTGTCCTACCGGTGTAAAGTGTCCTGTTACAAGGGCTCTGGGCCCTGTGAACAACCAGGGGACCAGGACCTTAAGGAGAACGTCTCTATTTGCAGTAGGGCTTCAGTCCATGGGAACATGCCAGGGCCAGGACTGCTGGGTGGTTCCTGGAGCACTTCAGTCATTTCACATTTTGCCAGCTTGGCTAGTCAGTCAGGCACAGGGACTAAAACTCTGCTTCAGAGTATCTGTGGACTATTAAATGAATGGACTCCAGTGGAAAATGAAAGCAAAGCTTTGTGAGCTGCTGTCTTTGGGATATGGTGTCCCACTGTGGTGTGCTTTACAGAGTAACAGTAAATCCCTCAAAGGTTACACTTGCTTTAGCAACATCAGCACTGCTCTAAGAAATAAAGAGTAAATCCCCATAAATCTGTCCTGCTTGTGCTGTAGCACTCCCCTGGCATCAGGCGTTTTCCCCTATGGTCTCTGAGCTTGCCTGTGTGATTTTGTAGGGTGCTGAAGATGGCAGGCAGCTCTGCTCCCTGGATTGGCAGCGCTTACCTCTTCCTTCAGTCGACCTGCAAGACCATCGCTCTGCCGTCCCTCTACGAGAGCCCCCAGAAGAAGCCTTGTGTATTCAAGGCCCTGAAGCTGGCATTAGCAGGTACCTATCCTCTGGTATCTTGGTGTGCAGTGCCATGCCTTTCCTTAATCTCACCCTCATGGGTAAGGAAAGCTCATGCTCACTCTGTTTAGGAAAGGCAATAACGTGGAGCAAGCTCAGCAGAGCATCTTCACCAAGATGGTGGGGGCTGGAGTACTTTTCCTGTGTGGAGAGGCTGAAGGAGCTGGACCTGTTGAGTCTGGGGAAGAGAAGGTGATCTACCAACAGGGGATCTACCAACAGCCTGCTGATAGCTGTGGGAAGGAGAGATGGAGCCACACTGTCCATAGTGGTGCATGGGGAATGAGAGGCAACAGGCACAAATTGAAATGAGAGGTAGACACCAGATAGGACAAATGTTTTCCCCATTAACACAGTCAGGCAGCTGCCCAGAGTGACTGTGTATTGTCCATCCTCGAGGGCTTTCAAAACAGGACTGGATAAAGCCCTGAGCAACTGGGTCTGACCTCAGAGCTGACCCTGCTTTGCATGGGAGGTTAGGCTAGACACTGCCTGGGCTTCCTTCCAACTTGAGCCATCCTATGAATTATCCAACTTTATGAATGTTTGCTTATACCCATTTATGTAAGAGCAGAAAAGATTGCAATTGCTGTGAAAGAAGATTTAATTGCTGCCTTTATACCACCACAGAAACATGATTTCTAATTTGAGAAACTGTTTCTTAAATCAAGTGATAGCCAGTATAAATTCATTTCTATTCAAATTCTGATATAATTCAAATTCAAATTCTGATATAAACAGACACACATTAGCTTGAGGTGTATGTAACCCTATCTACATAAAAAAATTACTTGAGATGCAAGTAGCCATAAAACTATATATTTCTCTATCCACCCTTGCACCAAGCAGACTGCAGGGTAATAGTAATTTGAAGAGTTTATCACATTTACCTAGAAAGACTCTCATGGTGTTCTTTACCTGTCACACAGCTGAGACTCTATTGTTTAATTTGGCTTGTTTAACTATTCTGCAGTTTCTTCTGGAAATCCTGCCAGGTCAGTTTATCCAATACAGGCCTGCTCATCTTGCAGCTCATTCCAAATATGGGAAACAGGAAGCAGGCAGCCTGATTTATGGCTGCTTTGTGGCACTGGAATGTGAATCTGCTCGCACATGTAAAGGACAGCTCACAAAATTGAAATCCTACCATGCTTATTCAGACCTGAAAAGGATATGAAATCTTAAGCTGTTTGAGGTTTCATGCAGAAGTGCCTGCAAAGTCCCATCTTTTGAGGCAGCTTTATAGCTGTCTTGTACACTCTTCATAAAGGTTTCCATGTCTGTGCAGCTTTCCCTCCACAGCCCTCTTGCCCTATTACGGAAATTTTGTTTAATAAATACTCATAAAAAGCAAAGCATGAAGGAAGTGATAAAAAATCATCCACAGACATCAAATGTCTTTTCTAGGTGCCTAAACCCATGAGTCAGTTACACACCTGGTCCAAACTAGACCAGATGCAAACAGGATTTAGTAAACATGTAAAGCCATTGTTAGATACTATACTTTTAAATGCAAGGTCACTTGTCCTGCTTAATGTGGAGCACACAACTCTGCCTTGCCTTAAGATGGGCGTCCATGCCATAACATGTGGTTTAGAAATACCTGATGTAGTCCTGGTGTGAACTGGTGCCTCCATACAGCCCTGTGCAGTGACAGCCCACAAGGTGCAGTCAGGTCTGGAAGCAGCACAGCAGCCTCACATGGGCCTCTGCTGCAAAAAAAGAGAAAAACACATGCTTAGAACTCAGCATATACAATCCTGTGGAGATAAGGATAATGAGCACAGCTAATAAAAACTAAATTCTGCTGGGAGAAGGAAGAATGAAGTCCTGGAATTTTCTGTTTCCACATCACTTGTGTTCTTCCTGCACTAATGTTAGAGGGTACACCCCTGGCTTCTCTTTGTTTAGATTTTGCCATTAATTAATTCTCTTCGCAAAATATCAAGTCAAGGCCCAATCTGAAGCAGCTTAATCCCTGTGGCTGGGTCTGTCATTTGCCATTTATGAGATGTGTTAAAGGCTCAGAGAGACGAAAGTTACCTCTAGGCACAGGTGGAGAGGAAACACTGGGTTTCTTCCCAGGACCTTCATCACTGCACAAAATTCCAGTCTCAAGGACTGAAGGCTGACTGAGCACTGAGCTGAACTGAGCTTTCATCTACAAAACTTTGCTGTGATACCACTTTATCACAACCATCTCTGCTCTGGAAATGGAACCCCAGATTTAAAACTTGCCCTAATAAGCAGTGTTGATATAATTACCTGGGATGTAGCTCCATACATCTTCAGTTGGACACCATACTTCATGGAGATCAGCAGTGGCAGGGCAGCATGAACTTAATCCTTCCCTCTTGATTTAACACACTTTTCCATCCCAGAGGACTTTATCACAAAGAGAATTCAAAAGCTCCTCCATTGCAGGCTTGTTGTGGATGGCCGTGGGTCTGGTGGGCTGGCTCATGCCTGGATTGTGACTGTGCTCCCTTCTCCCTGCCAGACTCCACGGGCAGTGTGAACGGTGTGGACATGCTTAAGGTGCACTGCAGCCACCCCCACCTGATAGTCCAGCTCAAGTTCTGCAAGCGCGAGAACTGCCGCCGCTTCCTGCGCAGCTACCGCGAAGGAGCGCTCCACAAGGCCCTGCAGAGCCACCTCCAGCTCTCCTTGGCCACAACCACGGTGCCTCTCCAAGTGGAGCTGAAGGCTGGCAGTGAGCACCTTGACACGATGCTGAAGGATGAGGATCGTTGCCTGGAGTGCATCTACAGAGAAAAGGTGAGTGGCAGAGGGAGGGAGGCTGGACAGCAATGAGGAGGGGTGGCACTGGGCCTGCAGAGGTGGCTGCAAATCTTGTTCTGATGCAGCATGTCAGGTTAACAAAGTTCTCTGTCCTTCAGCTCTTAACTCTAATGTGGAGAAATAGCTCTGCCCTTCCTCAGAAAAGTGCTGTGCACTTTTCTGGAAGGGTAATAGAGTTAGCTAAAGCAGCCTGTAAAGATCCTGCTAGCCCTCTGTGGCTTCTGTGTATAACAGCTAGCATGGCTGTTAACCTCACTAAGACAAGTTCTAGACAGTGCAGCTGACACACAAGTGTGCCTCAGTACAGCTGTGAGGCAGGCAGAGAGGAGCAGTCCTGGCTGGAACCATCACTGCTCTGCACCTCCCTCCCCTGCCTCACACACGACCTCCTCCCAGAGTGGCAAAGGTAACTGCACCTGGAAATGAGCAATGGAAGCGAGTGCAAACACTGCACATCACACCAAAACTTGTGTCAGAGTGGGGACACACAGCATCTGCTGCCAGCAGGAGTAGGCTGCCCTTCTGAAGGCAAAGTCTCTCTCATCTGACATCTGGCTCATTGCACTCCTTGGCACTGGCACTCTAATCCTGCTTGCAAGAACAGTGAGATCTTGTCATCTCACTACAAGGCACTTGACGTGATTAAACTCACTGACTTGTTCCCCCCCTCTTTTTTTTTCCATCTGGAACTTCAGCTCTGGTTCCTCTAAATGGTCCTGAGGAACAGGCACTCACTGTCTACTCAGCAGTATTAGGCACAAGAGCATGTTTTGCCAGGTTGCTTTCCTGCAAGCACAGAAAATGAAACTCAAACCTTTCATCCCCAAACCAAACAACATGTGATATCCCATACCCTGTGAACTGTGGCTCGCTGCTCCCTCCCTGTGCTGAACTAGCTGATGGGACAAAGGAAATGGGCTTATTCTCAGTTCCCCAAAAGTGACTCAGTCTGACCCCTGCCTAACAGTGCAACAGACAGAAAGATGGCACAGGGGCACAGCCTTCAGCAGCTGAGAGCAAAGCTGGGTACCTGCTGTAAGTGAGCTAAACCAGTGTTTACCTCTGATTGAGGCAGAGCACTGCCAGGTTTGACTCTTCCATTGCTTTGCCTTCTTTACTCCTTTTCTCATTACCTGCTTCTTTGAGGTCAGACTAATTTTCTCTTGGCTAGTGAAAAAAAACTGGCTTGGTGAGGACCCAGGAACAACAAACCTTAGGGAGCAGAGGGGCAGAGAGAAGGTGGGTAACAGCAGCTGCCTGCTGCCATGAGCTCTTGGATGAGATCACCCTGTTCTGGGCATCTGACCCTCATATGGAGTTGGGAGAAGCCTTGCTGCCTGCAGTGCACCCTAATTCTTGCAGAGGGCTGCTGGAAATGAACATGGGCTAGTAGCAGCTTTGTACAACTGGTAAGCACTCACTGCTGCAGGTGAGAAACCTGAGGGGAGAGATTATCTATTTCATATCACATTACAGATTCAAATCCACATACTTGCAGCAGAGCTCCATTAAACCACCTCATTTGGCTGGTTGACAGCTCATGCTATATCTCATTGCTTCTCTCTTGACATCAGCAACCACAGCTTGGCAGGGTGGTGCCCTGGCAAGAGTCACTGATGCTGTTTGCATTGCAGCCTGACCGCCTGCCCGACGAGGAGATCACGGAGCTGGAGGAATCCCTCAAGAGCCTGATGCTTCACCAGAGCACCAACAACAATGTGGCTGGAAAAGACTGCTCATCTCTGAAGCCCCCATCTCAGCCTTATCCTCGTCAAGGCAGCTTCCTTCCCACACAACTCACCTTCATCTTTCAGGGGCAGCAGTTTGGTGAGTAGCTAGAGCTGACCAACAGAGCCCTTGGTCTGCCTCACAGCCCAGGAGGGAGAATTATCATGACTACATATTGGGGTCTACCTCAGATAAACCAGGCATCCCATAAGAAAGGAATTACAGCAGTCCTAGATATTGCCATCGTGCTTCAGATCAGGCCTCAACCTGTTTTCTTTTCTGGGGTGGCACAGAACCAGGCGTTTCAGAGTCTGTGTCACTTCCAGGTTCCTCACATTTTAAAATTCATAGTGAATGGAAGAATGTAGAGTATTTTTCTCTTCTTCCACATCACTTGGTTGAGGTGAGTTAATAGTGTAGGTTGGATCCGACTGGGGAGGTTACCATGGACACCCTCAGCCCTGCTTTCAGACAGGACTGATTTGTGCAGGCTCCCTCAGTTCACCAGCTGGTTTTGGGGTCTGTCCCTACAGAGAGCTTTCAGAAAGTCTCAATAGCAGGATCAGCTTGAGATAAGATAGATAATTTCTGAGCTTGCTTAAGCTGTGTGTAGTCTCTGTGTATAGCCTCTAAACAGCTGAGGAGAGAGCTTCTGTCAGCATCCCAGTGTTTTGAGGATGTTTAGGTAGGGAACAGGGGACTTTGTCAGAAAGGCCTTACCAAGTTGCCTTTGAAAGGCAAAAACAAATGAAGAGGGAGTCCATCCAAAAAAAAGACAAGAGCTCTGGCAAACCACAGGACAGTTCTGAGGGAGAAAAAAAGAAAACAGGCCTTGCCAAGCTGGCAGGGCAGGGGCAAGCCCAGATGCTTTGTTGTTGTGGGAGGATCTCTGTAAGGGAACAGCTGGGCAAGGCAGGGAGCTCAAACTCCCTGCTCCACAGAATATTGACCAAACCTTGAACTGGCCCAAGCTGCATCACATCAGCCATGAAACTTCTATATCTTACCTTGCCTCTGCCCCTTTCAGACAACAGAACAATCACACCAGACGACCACCAGAAGTTTGCCAAGTCTGTGTCCAAGAAGTGGAAGCAAGTGGGTCGCTCTCTGCAGAAATCCTGCCGGGCCCTGCGTGACCCCGCCATCGACAGCCTGGCGCTGGAGTACGACCGAGAGGGACTCTATGAACAAGCCTATCAGATGCTCCTCAGGTTCATCCAGTCCGAGGGCAAGGGGGCCACCGTGGCGCGGCTGATCGCAGCCCTGGAGGAGAACGGCCTCGTCAGCCTGGCTGAGGAGCTCTTGGGCCTCCACTCCAGTGAGGACTGCTCCTAGAGCCCAGAGCACAGTGCCATTGCTAAGGGCTTTCCTGCTTTAGCTACTGTATGAAACTGCTGCCACTGTCTGGGAATGTAAAGTCCTGAAACCACAGGTTTCCATCTAAGTGGAAATGCTCAGGGAAGAGGTTCTGTGTTTGCAGAAGCCAGCATGGACCTCTGACTTTCCTTATTTCATTGTGTTTCCAGAAATAGAGCACTACCTTTCTGTGAACTGGTGAGAGGCTTTCACCCTGACTTCCTTCAGGACTGAGGGAAGGGAAGGTAACTTCCTTCAGGACTGTGACAAGGAAGCAGCCAGACAGAGAGCCCTAGGGGAGAATGAGGGAGAGGAGAAAAGCAAGCAAGGCTTCTCATAGAATTTCTCTGGGAAGCATAAAATGGCATGCTTCTCAGGCTGTGTCCAAGGCCATCACCTGAAGAGCTGCAGTATATTTTTATATTGAAAACATTTTTGCCCTCAGCCATGTCATCAAGTAAAGGAAAAGGGGAAAGCAAGGAAATGTCAATTCTACACTATTTTCCCTCTTTGTTTGAAGAATGAAGAACATCCATGGCAAGAGTATCTCTTCTGCCCTGCTCTATTATATCTCCTTCCCACTTCTCACCACTTGAAGGCTTTCCTTGTACCTGGGACAGCCATAGTCTTCCACAGGGCAAAAGATTGCTGCTGTACAACAAATGGCAGGCACTGAACAAACAAAATGGACAAACTCAAATTCAGACAATGATTGTCAACATTTTTTCATCTGTGGTAGACAGTAGAATATTGATTAGCTCTTGCCTGCACCCCTGAGGGAGCCTGCAGCTTTTGCATGGAAAGCAAAACACAGTGCTGGAAGGAAAGAGTCTCCTCATCAGCAAGTTACCTGTGGAGCATGGTTTGGAACTGCTGCCCTCAGGTGCATTGCAGCATCAAATGCCATCCTCAGACCACAGAGCTGAGCAATCACCAGACCCAGCTGGCTGCTCGTGCCTTCACTCACTTCCTAACCACCCACCCGCAGCCTGCTGGGCCCCTGGAGGGGACAGCTCACTCTGCTGTGTCCCACAGGTGTCAGGATCTACAGAGAGCCTTTCCCTGGCACTGCTGTCACTGTGTGACAATTCACTATCAGCTGCCTGGATTTACCTGCACTGATTTTTAGGGTAAAAATGGTTTAAGAGACAAATCTCCCAAACGCCAGGGCTGACTCCTGCTTTCAGTTCCTGTGGGAGAAGCTGTCTCCTGGTATGGCTGATGCAGACTGCAACAGAGCAGCTGCACTTTTGCCATAGCAAAGCACACAGCAACAAGTGTCTGGCATGACATGGGTCCTAGGAAGCACAACAGCAGCTTTCATGTATTCCCAGTGCTTTCCTGATAGGTTTTTACTAACACTTTTCCCTTAATTCTATCCTTTATTGCCCTTCCCATCTGTGGGAATAGCCAGTGGGCTGTGGAAATGTTTTCAGATGCAGAGGGTGACTCTGGCCACACACACAAAGTCTGTGTGCACATGTGAATATCAGGCTGCTAGCAGGCATGGTAGGAACAACTTTGAGGCCTTTTAAACCACAACTCACATCTTACTCCTTCCCTGGAGTCAAAGCTGTAATTCAGAAAGGAGGAACATAACCTCAGATTCAGGTGTGGGCTCAGATCCAAGCTCCTGGGGCTGAAGATCTTCCTGTACCTTCTGCTGGAGCACCTGAGCATCAGGCACTGGGGACCTGCATGGGCAGGACTGGGATGGCTGCTCTGAGCCAGCTGGGGTCCACATGCCTCAGATGAGCATCACATCCTTAGTGTAAGCCAGAGAAACATGCTTTGTTTTCTGCAGATTCTGACCCCCCAAGGTTACACAGAGAGCCAGGAAAGGAAAGGAAGGGGGTTATGTATGGGGAGAAGGTTTTCAGGGTGTGAGTGAATCTGCTTCCCTCTTGCCCCTACCTTCCAAGGAAGCAGGGCTTCATGCAGGCACCATCTCTGCAAAGTCTGTGGCTTCATCACCTTTTATTAAGCCATTTTCTGTCAGTGCCATTGCAGTTTCATCTCTATTCCTGCTCCACATCCTACCCTCTCCCTTCCAGTAGTACCAGTGCTCTTCCCAAAATGAAGCAATTACCTCTCTGACAGTTTTGCTTTTGGGACCGACACAGTGGTGCTGATCTTAGCCAATTTAGGCTGCTGTGGAACATACCTCAAAGTATTTAGCTTTCTTGCCAAATCTCAGCTGGGGAGCTCTGTTTGGCAGAAACCCACCTGACAAATAATATTTTAAAAAATTTAAAAATCAGAAACTTGAAAATTACTTTAAGAGCAAGAGAGTTTGCTCTTGATTTTGCAGAAATTACTTTTTAAAGAAAACAAGGTCATATACATAGCCTGCTGTCTCATTTGCAATGAATATTTCTAAGTTCTCAGACCAGTTATTCATGTGTACAACTTGCACATATAGTTGTAAGGCAGCCACTGAGTAGTGAGAATTACTAGTTTTTGTAGCAGCTGTTAATGCTCAAAATGAGAAAGTCTTATCATTCAGCATCTACTTCAAGTCCAGAAAACTTTTTTGCTGCTGTTACTCTTTTACAGAGGACTAACCATGAATACTTTCTTCTGAATGCAAACATTGTGCATTTTCCTTCTGCCAGTAACTGGCATGTGTATTTCCTCTTACTCACATATTCCCTGTCAGAAGTGCCATTGAGTGCTGGAGCCCCTGGCAGCCTTTCTGGAATATCATCATCTCCAACAGCATTCACAGGTGCCTTCATTGCAGAGACTTGAAGGAAAAGGGTTTTTCAGTGATATTCCATAGTGAAATATTCTTGAGCACATGGCATGGTTTAGGACATAGCAGTGGCTGTTTCATACCTCCTTTCCCATGAGCAGTCATCATCATGGTGGGGGATAAGCCATGGGCAGTGCTACTGCTGGAGAAATTGGCCTTATCCCAGTAACTGCTCTTCTCCATATACTGAGATATATCTGTGAAAAAGAAAAATTCAGGGGGGATAGCAGTGTTTCAGAATCAAACACAATATTAAAAGCAAATCAAGGTGCTAATCAGTTGGATATTGAATCTAAAATAGAAAAAACATGAAACAAGCAGCAGAAATCAGGCAAAGATGTGCTTACAGGAAGAGATTCAAGAGGGCTTTTTTTCTCTGGTACAGATTGTTTTTGTAGTTTTAACCATGTTTCAGATTTGAAGGAGTCTCCATTCAGTCTGCCAGGAGGAATAAAAGATTCATCCAAAGGAGAATTTGAATTACTTGTTTTGGCATAGCTGACCTACAGTGTTCAGACAGATGATAACAAAGAGGAGAGAGAAGTTAAAATGCTCACCAGATATACTTTGACATGAGGCATCTGATAGAAGCAAACTTGACAGGATACCCTGATACAAAATTGTCTCAAAGGAAAAGATGTGTTTATTTTGCCATTCATTCCAAAGCCAGGTTCAGCATTGAGGAGCTGTCCTGCTGTCTGGGTCACTGTCTCCCCTGTGCTGTTCCCAGAGGAACCACACCCCAGCAGCTGCACACAGACTCTGAAACCAGGAGTGAGCATGGGCAGAATGAGGAGCCTCAAATGCACTTAGATTGCTGTTTTAGTTTAACTGAAAATTCTGGTGAACATCTGGTATTGTATCTGGTATCCTTAAACCAAGGAGGTACAAGAAGAGGAATCAAGAAGGTTTCTTGAGTCTAACCCACATATTGGAGTGTGTGCATGACACTGGTGCTGTACACTGGACAGGGGTTCTGGCCATGTGTCTTTTGTATAGGGATGGACTCAAACAGTGAAGCAATTTAAGGCCTAGAGTCACAAAATACGTATTTTTTTCTTCTCTGGATTGAATTTTAAACCCACTGAAGGGAGCTGGCTGTACATCTCTAATAGAAACCTATATGAGATGTGTGGTTAATGTCTCTTAGTTTTCAGTGGAAAAATCCCTTGCTGACTTTCTCATTCCAAATTCCCATGATATTTAGCATCAGATCTGGATCAGCCATCTACAGCTATGGACTGCAATGCCAGGCATACTTGGGTCTAGGACATTCAGCCTCCAAGGAATTGTCTTTTACAGAAAAAGCTCTTTGGTACATATATATTTTTCCCCCCATTCTTTTTTATAAATAAAAATATACTTTTGATGAAAACTGCCTCAGAGACTTCCATTGAACACTTAACTGCAGTAGTAAGAACAGGGGTCACTGAAGTTCTGGCCACATTTGGTGACCACCAGCTCCAGAGGAGCATCCAGCCTGAGGGTGGATGCACAGCAGGGTTCTGCCCAAAGTGACACGTTCCTCCTGACATGCCAAGGCTGGTGTCCCACCTGCAAGGGAACAGCTCTCATTACAAAACCAAGCCAAGCCTCGTGTTTGTTCAGTTTCCAGTCACTGCTTTCATGAGCCTTTTTCAGGCAGCATGGCCAGAAGGGGAGGTTTGTCCCACCCCTGGCACCTGGAGGAGCCCACTGTGTTTCTTTCAGTGCTGTTGGATATTTGGGACTCCTCTGAGGCCACAGCACCACTGCAATCCCAAGTGCCCCACTACCAGTGAGCTCTCACACACAAGGCTGCCCCAGAGGTGGGGAGGCAAGGAGCTGGGATAGAAAATCTCCAGCAGCTTTGCACAGGAAGCCACTGGCTGACCTGACCACTGAATCCAGGGAAATTCCCTTTGCCATGAACTTGAGCAGAGATGTATTTTACCCTGAATCTCTTAAATCTCCAGCACTGTTTGAAAATCACAAGATCAGCCTTCCTTTATCTACCACAAAGCTGTATTCCCAACAGCATGGCTTGATCCCTGCAGGAACACAGCGAGGGGAGCAGGGCTCTGCCCTACAGCAGCTGGGAGGACACAGCACCCTGGGGGCAGCAGGGCTGCCCTACTGAGGGGGTCAGAGAGATCACTGACCCCATCTACGACAGTGACACAACACAGGAGGGACCAAGGGCACCTTTGCTGGCAGTGAGGAGAACAAACCAGCCGTGGATCAGTGCCCAGGGAACGAGGTCCACACGAGACAACCACCAAGAAGCACCCATGGAGAAACTCCTCCACCTCCAAGCTCCCTGTGTGACTCTCCAAGCCACGGCAGCCACAGAGGCACCAGACATCAATGAAAGCCTCTGTTTTCACTCTCACCCCATGGGAGCAAGCACAAAGAGAGGCAGGGTGGCAGGTCCCAAAACCTGGGTGAGGGATCACGGTGGCAATAACTGCTGTGAGTCCCTGGTGGTTCAGGGAGCAGTCCCCTCCCTCCACAGCCAGCCCTGCTGAGCAAAGGCAGACAGGAGCTGGGCTGTGCCTCTGTGACCATCAGCTGCCTCCTCACCGAGCAGGGATCATGAGTAACCTGGGACTGCTGCTGCAGAGGTACCTGGGGCTGCCACAGAGAAAGCTGAAGCTCAGTAACGTTTAGGGCTGAGGTTTCTGAAAAAACTGTTTTGAAGTATTTCAAATTAAATGGAAAACAAAAAAATTTGTTCCGGGTTTTGGAAGGGACCCTTGAATCTGTCTTCCGCACTGTTCAGTTCACACATCCTCCCATCATTTCCCTACTAGGAAAAAAAAACCAAACCAAACCAAACAAAAAAAAAAACAAAAAAAAAAACAAACAACCCCCAAGGGGATTTAACTTCTGAGCTGAACCCAACCTCTGTTTTTCAATTTGACTCTTTGCAGAGTCAAAGGGAATTAAATTGTGGGAATACTCACAAGGGAATGAAAAGAAAAAAAAGCCAAAATATAGAAGGAAAATAATAAGAAATTCAGAAAAATTAGTACACTTCCTATTAAAAAAAGTTACAGGGGCCGGGAGGCGGGAAAGAAAAAGGCAGCCTTTTTGCAGAATTGGTGAGAGTCCCCAACCTGGCTGTGCGGTCTCTCTCCCGACACCTCCGCCCTGTCCCGCCGCAGCCATCGGCGCTCCCGGCCCGATCACGTGTCGGGGCTGGGACGGGACCCGGCTGCTTCCCCTGCCCGCTGCGGGGCTCGGCGGGGCTGGGCTGGGCTGTGCTCGGGCCCGGCTCCTTGCCCTGCCCGCTGCTCCCCTCTCTGCGGGGCTGGGCTGTGCTCGGGGCCCGGCCCGGTCCCGGCCCGTTCCGCTGCGCTCGCTGCCCGCGGGGAGCGGCCCCGAGCCCGCAGCGCTGCTCCGCGCCCCCCGGGTTTCCTCGGCTCCGCTGGAAGGCTGAGCAATGTCTCTCGCTAACCACATGCAGATGTGCCTCCTTGGCAGCCCGCTGCACAGACATTACCGAGGGGACACTGGATCGGCGCTGGCAAATGCCATGTAAGTATCTGTGCAGGGTGTTTGATCCGGGTGCGCTGGGGAGAGTTGTGCGGCGAGCAGGGTGGGCTGGAGTCTGTCCTTACTGCTCGCCTTTGCTCCCAGCTTCTCTTTTTGCCTTGCTGCTCTCGAATGTTACGTGCAGCAGCCCGGGCCGTGATGGTTTACACGCAGCAGGGTCGGCTGCAGGCTCCGAACGCGCAGGCTCCAGCCCTGGGACATCTGCTTTACACTTTACTTTCCAAAGAACCTTCTTTGAATGTTTAGGTTGTTTGTACAGAAGTGTGGGGCTTCTTTAGACAATGCCTGCAGTGCTCTGAGACAGGGTTTCCTCCCAACCACAAACATGTTCCAGTGGTGGCATGTTACATTTACAAGCTCTTCTTCGTCAGTAAAAGGACATGAATCTTCCCCATGTTACACTGTAGTATGCTTTCAGCAAAACATGGGAATTTTCAGGCTTTCTAGCGTCACAAAGATAGAAAATAATTTAGCCCATGTGAAACAGGCAGTTATTGATTATATTTTTTATAGCTTTTGGATAGATTCTGAGAAACTTATGTGTTGGGTATAACCTTGAAATTAGTGGGGCACAGCAGCATGTACTCCCCCTCCCATCTCCCATGGATGTAACAGTACATCCATGCTACTGCACTGCAATTGCTTGGGTTTGGGGTGCATTGGGCAAATCATTTATCAGAAGAGGGTCTGGGAGCTGAAGAGGTGGCGAGCACTGCAGGCTGGGGAGGGCTGGGAAAGGAAGGTGTTTGTTTCAGTGGGACTGTTTCTTACTCCTTCACAAACGTGCAAGGCTTTATTTCCCTCCTGGGGCCCAGAAAAATTAATGTTTGGAAGAGAAACAACAGATTCCTCACCTTGGCTGCTTGGGAGAGACCTTTCTCACCAGAGCACTCAGGGTGTGAGCTGAGCTGCTGAGCCCTCTGCCATTCTGAAAATCAGACTCCCAACGAGCAGGACTGCACCTGAAAGTAGGGAAGTGCCTCTGGAGGCTGCTGAGCCTGCAGAAGGTCACTGGGCATCACCTTCTGGTACCTTGCAGGTGGCTGAGCACCCTTGTTAGAGATGTGGGGCAGTGCTCAGAGGGAGCTGGAGTTTTTGGGTGTGTGGGGCCAGCCCGGGTGCCTGGCACAGCCCAGCCCCGAGCGGGACAGAGAGCATCATGCGCTGCTTACACGAGCTGCAGCCCCCAAACTGGGCCACGAGGGCCCCAGTGACCTACCCTGGGCCAGCAGGGCGAGGGGAGCAGGGTGCTGGCAGCCAGCCTGCCCTGGGGCTCAGTGCTGCAGGCACCCGGCCCTGCCCAGGCTCAGCTGCCAGGGGACCGCACCAGCCCCAGCCAGGAGGGAGAGTTCCCTTCTGGGACCCCTGCACGTGGGAACAGGGATCTCCACAGCCTTCACACAGCAGCTCCTCTGTGTTTAACTTTGTACACTTCAGAAAAGCTGCGTGACTGGGGTGGAAGGCGAAGGCAGGCGACCGCAGCAGCGGTTACCCAACGTGAGTGGCATTGCAAGGGGGAGGCTGGCAGTGCCAGCAGGAGAAACTGCAATAAAATGGGACCAGCCAGCTGGGAACCTGATCAAACTACATATTTGAGGACTGAGGCAAGCAGATAAATAAGGCACCCTGTTCTGTAACAGCATGGATCTCATCCATTCGTTTGGTCTGGCCTGGAAAGAAATTTTAAAATGCCCTGAAAAGCAGCTCTGACAGGAAGGTTGGAAATTGTCTTTGGAGCAGGGCCTGCATTTTTGTTACCTGCTTCCTCAGGATTTGACTCAACAGAGCTTTTGCCTCCAGGTGCTACAGCAAATAACAGTAGCAGTGATGCTCAGTGCTGTGACTGTGGCACTGGCCAGCAGTGTCCCAGCTGTGCCATCATGTGCAGCTGAGCACTGAGCCTCTGCCCCTCTCCCTGTGCTCCCTTGGTTCTGGCTCATGAACCCAATTCCTGGGACAGCTCTCAAGACACTCAGCTAATTAAATCCTACAATCTCCAGTTTGTTTATAGACTTCAGAACCTGTAAGCAGCTGAATAGGATGAGTTTTTATCTGCTAAGGCAGCACAGTGAGTGTTTTGGTTATTTCATTTTTCCAGGGCTTTGCACTTACCAACATGCCAAAAATGGGTCTTTGTATTTCAGCCACCTCTGTCTTCTAATCAAGAAGATCAAATAATTCAGCATCACTTTATAATCCTGTAACTCCAAATGAGACCACTCCACAAACACCTTGAAATGCAGAGAGGAGTTGTTCAACACCAGGGCTACTTAAAGCAATAACTTTGATGAGGTTATTGACTTTGCCTAGAGTGGGGTGGTAGAAAAACAAAGAAAGAAAGAAAGAAAAAAGAAAGAAATAAACCAAAAACCCCAAAACCACACAGGGATAAAAGCCATTACCTGACACCCAGACACAGAAGTGGAACATGACTTCTTCCCCTGCTCCAGCACACAGAGCTACTTTTCCCCTTTAAACTCTTCAAACCCAGCTTAAATGATTAAACTCAAGTTGTTTGATTCCAGGTTTTGTATGTGGGGCAGAACAAACCCCACGTACCTGTCCCCACGTGTGTCAGCTCTGGAAGCTGACACAGTTCCCAGTGGGTACCCCAGAGAGCCCAGATGAGGCCTTGCCAGCACAAGATTGGGAACTTGAAGCCTTGGCCTTTGCACTTCACTGTAGGCTCCTGTACAAGGGTAGGAGAAGGATGGAGCCCAGAGCAGCTTGAAGAGAGCAAAATGTGTGATTCCTCACCCAAAACAAAGCATCCCATGTCCACGTGTTCAGCAAGAGATTTAAGTTAAAGTGGTGCAGACACAGCAGTCAAACACTCCCCCAGCCCTCAGGGGTGCAGGGGATGGGACCAAGGGTGTCAGTGGGAAGATGCAGCCTCCAGGGCTTCAGGCAGTGCAGACTTGTGGTGTCAGCATCCTGCTGTGCTGGGAGAAAGCTCACCTGTACTCATCTATTTCACACAGCCTCACTGCAGGATGGGCACAGGGTATCCCATTATTGTTTCTTGTACAGTGTCAGGACTCTTCCTGAGGCAGAGGAACCAGGTGAGGAGGATCCTGGGAGTTTGCTTTGCTCTTGCTGGGGGAATCTGGATGGAAAAATTCCTGTAAACAAGGCAGGAGAGAGACATGTGCACAGACTTTTCCCCCTGCCAGAGCTGGGCAGGTCTCAGTATCCAGCACTGGCTGCTACAAGATGTTCAAAGTGTACAAGATGTACACTTTGTTCTTGTGAAAGGCATTCAGCAAACATGAAATGAAAACAAATTTCCCAAACCTGAAGCATTGCCTCAAAGTAACCCCACCACCCAGAATTATACAACCTTCTCTGATGATTTCAAAGAAACCTCATCAAACCCATCAGTGCTGGCTCCCACACACCTCCTTTAGCTCATTTTACAGAGACAGGTAAGACACCTCCATCAGCAGCCACAGCCCCACGTTGCATGGCCACACAGTGTCCCTCTGCTGCCAACCCAGACCTACCAGGGGCAGCTCCAGCATCAGGAGTGAGGAGTCAGGAGGGAGCTGGAAGCACTTCCCATGCAGCAGGGAGAAGCTGCTCCGAGGACACCCCACAGCTGGGTTTGGTGGGGATGGATGTTTCTGTGAGCTGGGCTGGGATGAGTGGGCAGCAGAGCTCGTTGCTGATTTTGTGCCCCAGTGCTCAGTGCATTATGTTTTCAGCTTGATTATCTCAGCTGCTTTTCCCAGGGCTGGCTGGATCCAATAACCACTCCTTAAGGCACAAAGCAGCATGCCAGAATCACCAAGGCTTCTTGACTGAATCTGGGGACAGGATCCAGAGCACTTTTGCCCACTTTGACTCTGAGCAGAAGTGCCAAGTGAGGGAGATGTGATAACTGCTGCAAAAAAAGATTTCCAGGATGAGCTCAATGTTTCATGTCATTCAATTGGGAATGAAGGGCTAGCAATTTTTTTTTTTTTAAATCATCACTTGACTGCTTTGACTGCAGCTGTTCTTGGCCATATTTCAGAATCCTCCTCTCAAATAAATGAAAACCAGGCAGAGGACTGAGCCCTCTGCCTGAGCATGCAACAGCACAGGTCAGACTCCCTGCCTGGGTGCTCCTCAGGGTGCCCTGCCTAGCTCTGGCCACTTCCAGCTTTCCAGCCTTTTGTCGTCTCTTGGGCTGTGCCCCCTTGGTTCTTCCAACTCATTCCTTATTTACAGCTCCCCATCTTGCCACCTCATGGATATGTGACCTGTCAGCCTCTTCCTACTGCCCAGCCCAGCCCTCTAAGGTTGCTGGTGCTCAGCCCAGGGTGCAACATCCCCAGGAGCTTTCCCCAGGACCCCACTGTCCTGGGGAGACAAATCCCATTATCCCATTCACACCCCATCAAGGCAGACTCAACACTCCTGTGTATCCATCCATGTATCCATCCCCAGCCAGCCAACACAAAGAGGGACAGCTGCCTGTTCTTCCGAGCTTGGAGGACACAGGAGGCAGTGCTGGCAGCCAGGCCATTCCTCAAGGCACTGAGTGATGCAGCAGTGAAGCCCAGCTCCATTTCACAGGTAGGATGAAGCAGAGGTGCCTCTGCCTCAGACACAGACACTCAGGGATGTGCTGTGCTGAGAAACGCTCTGCTGGGCTCTCATCTCTGTGGTTTGGCATCAAATATTTCCTGCTTACTTTGATAGGCCTGTAATGCTTTTCCCCTGGTGTCAAGGTGGATGAATAATCCTTTTGGCTTCAGGACATACCAGAGCATCTGCCAGAATCATCAGTCCCTCTGTATTCAAGAGCAGAACAGCTTTTCCCACACTGACATCCATGGATAGAGCTTACATCACTGTAATAATCAAGGGTATTTTCCTTCCAAAGAAGGAAATATCTAACAGAGACTGGAAAATCCATACAATTAGATCAAGGAATCACTTCAAGGGCTGGCAGCTTCTCTTGAAAATGAGAGGTCTGTATTCAGCACTGAACTGAACTGATTTTATTTCAGCATGGAAATCACTCTTTCAGATCTTTTACTTTCAATAAAAGAAAACACAGAGGAAAATCTGGGCTATCTGCCCAGGCTTGTAACAATTCAGTTTTTTTTCTTGGCTTTTCCAAGGGCACTTATTGCCAGATTCAGAGATGCTGGCAGTATAAATCTACAAGCCATGGATATTACGAGTTTCATGACACACGCATTTTATTCCAAACCCTTGTCGATAACATTAAACACAGGAAAAAGCCAGGACTTTCATCCAGCTCCTTAATTACCATCTGGAGCCTGGCAGCTGAAATAAGATCAAACTTTTGCATAGAAAAGGAAAAAGAAATTTGCTATTACTGTGAAGAAAGAGGTGGGACTTCAGATGTAAAATGCAAACCCACATCCCATACATGTCAGGAGGGACTCTTTTATGAGGCTGAACATGGTTATGAGCCAAGCCACGTGGCAGAAAGAACATAAACAGAAAACAGATCCTGAATATTCTAAACATTTGAACAACAATTTACAAGAGATCTGAGATTGTTCAATCCTTCTATTAGTGTTAAAGTTACGCCAGTGAAAACATCTACCTTGCCTAGGAGAGGAGTGAAAGGTAAACAAAAAAAAAGCTAACAAATGAAGAAAAGCCTCTATCAGATGGCAGAAAAAGGCAAGAAACAAGGCCTAAGGAAAAAAAAAAACATGGGGATCAGGACAAGGCCAAAGTGATTTTAAAGCCACCCTGAAGGCAAAGAGCTTTACACCAAGGCATGGATATGCTGTTTTCCAAAATAATAATTTCATAAATAATGGAGATAAAGTGAATGAGGTCAGTAAAGATTTTGGAGCTGTACTTGGGAAAAAGATATGCAATAGCATATGATGATTAAATACTCTCTATTTCAACAGTATCTTGGAGGTGAAGTTAACCAGTAATGAAAAAGCACAGTATTTAAATAACGATGTCCAAATAATGTACATCTAAGAATTTTAAAGGGTCTGGCCAAGAAATCAACTGGTGGAATAATTTTCTTCCTCTTAAGTCTTGAAATATTGCTTAGATCCATAATTACAGACTCATCAATATAATTTTGAGTTGGAAAACATAACATTATTGCTGATACAAAATTGATGGTTAATGAACAATTAGCAGGTGATCCAATCCAGGACAGTAAAAGGAGATTTGCTGAAAACAGATACCCCCAAATTCTTACCAAGCATTTGCACCTTGTCCTATCACTGTATGCCCTTGTCAAACATGCCTCTCCAGCTTTTTTTATCCCAGAAGTCATCTTTGGATATGATCTCAGCTAATTCAGGACAGAGAACTGTAATACCTTCACAGGTAGCTTCTATTAGTACAGCACAGGCAAGAGAGAGCCACAACTCACATATGAACATGATACAGTATTTGTGGGTGTATAAAATACTTACATGCATTTGTAGGAAATTTTTGGGTGGGGCTCAACTTCCTTCTTTAGTGAGGATGGGAGGAATGGTGATGGTCACTCACCTCTCCTGGAACAGCTGTGGGGTCCCTCTGTCCAGCTCTGCCATTGCTGGACAATGCAGCAGATTGTCCAGCTCTTTCCCTGAATATGGTTACCTGCTGCTTGCTGCCTTCTTACTACTCTTTATTCTCATTTTGTTTGCAGTTGAAGAACTGATCAAATAAGATAGAAGATCTCCAGGAAAAGTGTAAGTGAGGAAAAATCCTGTATTTCAAAAGCAGCTTCATCTACCATACATGGACAAAATTTTCCTAACACCATGCTCTGTATGGCTTCTGCATATTGGGATTGATTTCCCCACCTCTCACTTAAGGGTTAGGGTGATTTGGCAGAGGAAAAACACCCATGGCCCCTTCTAACCTTATTAATGGAAGTTACTTACAATGGTTTAATATTCTATAAAGAATACTGGCAGGAGAACTGTGTGAATTCTAGATTGTACCAAATGTATTAATTTTGAATACAAATCACAGTTTAAGAAAAGCTGGCTCTGTGTGCAGGGAAACACCAGCAACACACTGCCATGAAGAGTCTGCCCTTCAGCACTCAGCTCTGGGCCTCCCTGGTTTCAGCCAAAAAGGATAAAATCAGCAAGTAATGGTTGTCAAACTAGAAAAAAATAAAAGGTAATTATTTATGGGAGAACAGCATCATTCATAATTTTCCACTTTGCTTTTCCCAATGAAATCTCTGAAATGACAAAACACGTTCAGCAGGAAGGGATGCAGGATTTTGGGCTGTGCCTAGGGAGTGGTTTTCAGGATGATGAATGACTGCTTAGTGACTGAACTAACCACGTCACAGAGCTGGCTGGCACTGGGATCAGTGCTAAGTTTGCAACCCTGTGTGCCTTTTGACAAGTTCCTCAACATCTCCATGCTTGTGTGAGTAAAACGTGCTTTGCTGCTGGGTTTTTAAATGATGTTTCAGTTACTTGTGCCTGCTTGCTTCAGACCTGCCAAATCCTCACTGCTGACACATTCTGTGTTTATTTACAGATGGACAGTGGTGCCAGGCAGCTCAAACACAGCTTTTAACAGTCCCAGGAACACCGGAGAGACAATGAGAGTTCGCCTCAAGGGGGATGTGATCTGTACCCTCCTCTTGCTGGTAGCGCTTTGTTCCTTGCTCTACTCCCAGCTGGAACATTTAGTCCCAGCAGGAAAGAAGGAGCCAACACAGAGTGAGCCTCGAGCAGCACCAAAAATATTCCCTGATCCCAGAGCAGAGGCAACTGCACCCAGACCCCGAGTTATCCCTGTCATGAGACAAACTGAAGTGGCCAAAAACAGGGTCCAAACTACAACTCCACCCCTGCTGACTGATGCTGCCTTCAACTTCAAGCTCTACCTCCTAAACAAGGATAACAGGAACTTCAATCTCCTCATTAACCAGCCCAGGAAATGCCGAAAAGCACCAGGAGGTCCCTTTCTGCTCATTGCTATCAAATCAGTAGTTGAAGACTTTGACAGGCGTGAGATTGTCCGGAAAACTTGGGGCAGGGAGGGTTTGGTGAATGGGGAGCAGATCCAGCGAGTGTTCCTCCTGGGAACACCAAAGAATAGGACAGTGCTGGCAACATGGGAGACCCTGATGCACCAGGAGAGCCAGACATACCGGGACATTTTACTCTGGGACTTCATGGACACTTTCTTCAACCTGACCCTGAAGGAGATCCACTTCCTGAGCTGGGCTGCTGAATTCTGCACCAATGTGAAATTTATTTTCAAAGGTGACGCTGATGTTTTTGTCAATGTGGAGAACATTGTTGATTTCCTCAAGAGACACAATCCCACTGAGGACCTCTTTGTTGGGGACATCATCTACAACGCCCGTCCCATCCGTGTCCAGAAGAGCAAGTACTACATCCCAGAGACCATGTATGGCCTGAGCATCTACCCTGCCTACGCTGGGGGAGGAGGGTTCTTGCTGTCCAGCTGCACCATGAGGAAGCTCTCCAGGGCATGCAAAGAGGTGGAGCTCTTCCCCATTGATGATGTCTTTTTGGGCATGTGCTTACAGAGAATCAGCCTCAAGCCCATTTTACATGAAGGATTCAAGACCTTTGGCATTGTTAAGCCTTCTGCTGCCCCACACCTACAGACGTTTGATCCCTGTTTTTACAAAGATCTCATGGTGGTTCATAGCCTGAAAGTTGCTGAGATCTGGCTAATGTGGAACCTGCTCCACAGCCCACGGCTTTCCTGTACTCAGAAGAAGCAGGTGAAGAAGCCTTTCCAATGGAGGAAGAAAGCTCAGATAACAACACCAGCATCACCCCTCAGATGATGCAGGCAGAGTGCAGCACACACAGCAAATCAGCCAAGAAAGGGAGCCTGGAACTGACACAGCCCAACAAACCAACTTTCCAAGTATTTTAGCACATCTTATTTACAACATTAAGAGAAGACAACAAACAATTGCAGGAATTTGCCCAAATTCCACATTTGCACATACATATCATGTGGGTCCTTCTGTACTAATGAGTCCAAATAATCATAACGTATATATATAATTTATTATTATTTATTAGGATTATAGTAGTACTTAGTGGGACAGTATGGAAAAGCACATTGAAAAATGCAGTCCTTGGACATTTTCCAGCATGGTTAGAAGTGAAAGAAAGGTTAGAAATTAAAGAAGACATAGGGTAAGAACAGACACATAAGGGGGGGTGTAGGGATCATTGTTAACTTGCTACTTGACTTGGACTCATTGAAAAATGACCAAACAGTAGTAAGGGTGCAGGGAATCGAGTCCCCTTAGTGTCTGCTCAGATCACATCACTGCTGCCTGGTTGGTTTTCTGCAGGCCTCATAAGAAGAGAACAACAAACAGCTGTTGAAATGGAGTTCCACAGCTGCAGTTCAGGTGGATTACAAGAAATCAAACTGGAGGCTGAGGCTGGCATGGCTGGTGGAGCAAGGGACAGGTAGATAGATAATTAGAAAGGAGCAGATTTACAAAGGGCCCTTAGAGAAAGGACAAGAACTTCGAGTTGATCCCTTTGAGTCTTAATTTTTCATCATTCTTCTCAGTTCAAATATCTGCTCTACTGACCTGCTCAAGATTCAGGGGACCAGTGGAGCAGGATTTGGCACTTCCCTGAGCTCTCTGCACTGTGCTGACTGACATTCAGGGACAATTCAGAAGTCATCAACAGTATTTGATCACTCTCAGGATCTGACCCAGATTTTCAGAAGTTTTGCATCTGGAAAGATCCTTTGGCCTTTGCTTGTAAGCATAACCCCACACAGAGCTGCTGCCTGCATAACATTTGGGAGCTGCTTCAAACCAAAGAGTGGGCTGGGCTGGTTTCTACAGACCTTGGTGTCTTGCTTAGCACAGTCAGCTGCAGAGGGCAGCCAGGACTTTCACACTGCTGCAGGTGTCTTGTGAAGGGAGAAAGTTTTCAGACAAAAGGACTTCAGAATTAAAATCCATTTAAATTTATTGCAAGAAATCAAAACCACACAGCAACCTTTCTGCTGGGCTTTCCAAGGTTCAGTCAGGAACTTTGTAAGCATGTTAAGCATCAGACAAGAACACTGAATTGCTGAGTTTTTCAAAGTATAGTCCAGACTTTGATGCATTTTGTTTTTCCCAACAACAGACTACCTTAGAAGATCATACTTTTATCACACATCAAAGCAGAAGTGAATACCTCTAAATCAGGATTAAAAAGCTATGAAATTCATTGGGCAAAGAGCCTGAATTCACCTCTGATACTGTGTTTGTTAATTCTTTTACAAGTTTCAACCCCCTCAGCAAAACTCCTGTCCATCAGAGAGCCCCTCAGGATGGCACATCCACACAGCTTCAAAGGAAACTACAATCACTCATAAAAGCCGAAAGTTCCTTTGTCTTGCACAGAGCCTGCAGCACAGCTGCATTTCATATCTGGGTGTGAGCTCCCTCCCACCCTGCAGCAGTTTGGACTCAGCACTGGCACTAACACTGCACAGAGAGAACAGCAGCTGGGACTGCCTGTGGCAGACCATGAACAACAGCTTTACTCATTGGTAATCTCCATCACGAGTTCAAGCCTTACAGAAATGTATTGCCAAGAAAAGGTCAGCTATATAGAAATGGAAAGATTTCTACATTTGAGATATTTTCAGGATGCAGTCCTGAAATACAGAATGTTCATGTGAGCTTCACAAGGAGCTTTGCAGGGTGTGGAACTAAGCCAAAGCTTCACTGGTAGGACAAAGTCACCCCTGCCCTTGTCTGCTAATATATGTGATGCTTGTGTATTTATGAGATTGTACAGAAATGTATTACCTGGAAGTAGTTTACAGTTTGGGAAATTATTTATACCATCATTAAAAGACAGCATGCAGATGTGCCTCCAGTTGTCAGAGCGAGTTTGTCAAGTACACCTGCACATGTTGTAAGACTAAAACCACAGGGATTTTCCATGAAGACAGTAACATGAAAAATACATTATTCATTATTTTGGATAACTTGGTCTTTCCTTATGCTGGACTTAATTTAGTGGCAATGACAGAAAAATAAACAGAGTTTACCTTGTGATTTCCTATGAGGCAGCTAGTCAGGTTCAGCAGTCCTTATTAAGGTTTTCCCTTTACTCTTGAAGGTGCAGAGAGTGGCTGCTCCCTCTATAATGTCTTCAGATCTGCAGTCTATCCACAACATAGCATTAATGAGTGTGTTTTGTCCCAGATCAAAGCTGTTGTTCAACATCTGTGTTGACACAGTCTGTGCCAGCGCATACCCTGATGGCAGAAACAGAACTAGAGTAAACTGTTTGCTCCATTATCTTGGTCTATAGAATAGCTCATTTCTCTTTCCACTCAATACCAGAGTCTCTCTTGGTGAAAGATCCATCTGGTTTTGTTCTCCAGCCTCTGCTGCACGGCTGTTTGACCTGGCTTTAAGTTTCCATTTGCTTCTGCAGTTGAGCTGGAAGCTCACAGATGCCATATGTGAGCATAATGCCCTGGGGAAGTGCTGAGAGCCGTGCTGCAACCCTGCAGTTCATTGAATTCTGCTTACTGCTATGGTAGGCGAAGGCTTTGACTTCACCCAAGCTGAAGATTGTTTCCTTAAGGATAAGGGTCTTTTCAGAAAATCCTAAAGCCCCAAGTGTGTATAAGAACTAGCAGGAAGGACCCTCTACCAACCTTTCTGATGCATCACAGAAACCCAAACCCATCCTTTTCAGAATGACATTGAGTAGGTTTTATTAACTTGCTAATTGAGTGCATCAGTCATACTTGCTGTAAATCTTTGCTTGGCAATTTTTTTTTTCATTACTAACCCAGGACAAGAAAAGAAAACATAACATCCTAAGTGGGTTCTACCAGTAGCAAACAAGGCAAGCAGACTTCTGAAACTAATAAACTTCTGAAACTAATACAGTACAGTAAGTTTTATTGAGTCCCAAGGATCCACACACAGTCAAGTCTTGTTCCTGCTGTACATAAGCAGCCAGATTTGGTCACCATAATGAGCAGAGCTGGCTTGAGCCTCACATTCAGCACCTCCAAGTGCATCTCTGGACACACAAACTGGCAGTGAATGCCAAAATCCATCCTTTGGTCAAGCCACTGCAGACTCAGACATCATAAAAAAGAAAGCCAAAGAGGACTCTGAAGCAATTCAGTATTAAATCTTGTGCTTCCTGTCTGTAGCTTAATTATTCATCTTCCCACAGCAGGTTCTCAGAAGCAAACCTCAGCTGCAAACTCAAACAGTACAAAATAATCAACAGCTCAGGGAACCTTCATTAGATACCAGCACTGAGAACATTCCCTGGGGAGTGCTGAAAGAACATCAGTTCAGAGAGAAAAAGAAGTCTGTCCCAAAGCCCAGCATGAAAAACTGCTCATCTCCTGAGTTGTACCTCTTCTAGCTAGACCCACAAGTCTTAGCAGCTCAGAAAATCAGCCCCCCACATTTCCCTAATGATGCTAATAACTGCAGCAACAGTTTTAAAAACGAGGAAAACTTTTAAATACAATTTTTCATTACTTTCTAGGCTTATGATCAGTAAGAAAACCATACTGAGGAATGAGAGGGGAAAGTAAAGAGGAAAATAAACCCAAAGGAGGAGCACCAGAGTCCTTCCAGGAGTGGCAAACAGCTCTCCCACCATTCCTGGCCAGCCCAATGCTCTCCAAACCATTCAGACTGAGCTCATGGATCTTCTCTCTCCCCCTCCCTTTCCCAGCCCATCTGTTGACAATCCATGGGCTAAAACCTTGGAAAAAACACAGGTTTGCAGTGACAGCTTTGTGCCAGGGGGCTGCCTGAGCTGGGTGGGAATCAAGGTGTGATAATAAAACAAATGATGTCTACAGCCATGGAAGCAGAAAAGGGTGGAATAATCTCCATAGCCTCCATGCTTGTGGATACAGCAGAGCTTACCCTGCAAGGGACAGGGTAAATTCTGGATTTCAGGGCTGCAGTTTTTCTGAGATGAGCAGAAGGGAAAAGGGAATACAGCAAATCAGGCTGGTTTGATTATTTAGTTGATTAGACTGCACATTGCATAATCATGCAGGGTTTTTTGTGATTGGTATTTAAACTAAATGTCTGTTTGAAGGATAATAATATGAGAATGAAACTTATGCACTCAGTGGAATACACATATATATACAGATATAGATATAGTGTAGGTGTAAAGCATTAAAGCACTTAAAACCAGCTTCCAGAATTGCAATATGCAGTACTTTAAAATAACTACAGGAGTAAAATTTAAAGGGGAATTCATTAAGGTATGAAATAGAAAATGTTACATTACAGCTAGTCCAGAACTAAAGTTACTGTAATAATGGTATCTTACACCACAGTGAGTGCCCTGCTCTGCCAACTCCAGCTTACCTTTCCTGCTGTTTCAAGCACTCATTTTTTCCAGATCATGAGGAGAAACGATTTTATCTGCTGGAAAAATAGACATCCCCACAAACACCACAAGAGCTTGGGATGTAAGCTTTGGCAGATAAACATTGTAACAGTGACTTTATTAGTTACAGCAAGAATTCACATAGGCAAAGAATATGGTATTCAAGTTGCACCTGAGCCCTCCATGTAACACATACACTCTTCCTCCCCTAAAAAGCCTTCATGGGCCCTGCTTCACTGAGCCTATTTTAATGCTTAAGAGTTGTATCTCCAGTAAGCTTCACTGATTAATTAAATTCATTTCCCCTTGTTTTACTTCAGCCTTATCTTCTCTCTGACATAACCTGGTTCACACTTTGCATGAAAAGAACCACCAGAACTAACCAGTATTTCAACTCCTCAGACACACAGTGAGGTATTTCTTTGGCTACATGTGCTGTGTCAGATTATGTCTGACAGGCAGGCAGAGAGGTGGGGGCTTTGCACTGCTGTCATCAAGGTTTAAACAAAAAAGGTCTTTATTGGGCAAAAGTTGACACAGAACAATTGTAACTAGCATGGAATAATGTTTCTTGCATCGTAACATCAAAAATTATTCTGAACACAGCCAGCCTATGTGAAATTGTGCAGAATCAGACAACTTGGTCCTTGCCCAAATACTCTGGAGAAAGCAAGCAGAGAGGGCTTGGACATAACATTTCTTTCAAAGAGCCACACTGACTCACACATGCAGATTTACTTTCAGTGTACATTCTGAGCCACCAAACACAAAAACCTAACAGAAGTACTGGCTTAGGGTAGTTAAGTGACTAACAGGTTCTAACAGCAGGTAGAAAGTCAGTGTGAAGGGGGCAGCAACACCCTTGATTTCCCTCTGGAAAACAGCAGCTGGCCCCTGACCTCCAGCCAGCCCCAAAGCAATGATGAATCACCATCTTCTTGTAGTGCTGAAAGATTTTGTTTTAAACAGGTTGGATAGAGCTCTGGAATATGAACGATCATGATCACATGAACCAGTTCTCACACACCATATGATTACTCTTTCAGAAAAAAAAATCTGTTTAGAATTAAAAATGTGGCAGTTCCTGGCAACAGAAAATTGCTGTTTCTTGTCAGGAACTGGGTTTTGGTGAACAGAGGGTTTTAGTATTACACAGCAGCACTTATCTATACAGCACTGCCTGAAGCCATCACAGGAGCCCAGAGACTGCTTGAAGACCTGAAGAGCACATGAAGAAATGTCAGCTTCATCTCCTTAAAGAAGGGCACAACAATCAGTTTTATTAAGTGTAAACAAATGAAATACTGTGGACAGTACTGCAATATTCGAGTTAAGCAGACACACACACCAACTCCTTACCTCTTTACAAAGGAAAACAGCACACATCAGAAGGGGATCATATGCACTACATGTTTTATTAAAAATGCAATTGTACTTAACTTTATATCAAACAGTTTTATCATATGAAACCAAAATGGTGGACCAACACACATGTTGCCAACATGCAGGATCTGTATCAAACCACAAAGGATTATTACAAGGAACAAGGCCACCTGGCAAAATGGGATCTGATGCAGCACAAATCTCTCAGTTCCTCTGGGAGGGGGAGGCAGAATTGGCCCCTTGCTCCCCCCTGAGCAGCCCTTTGCACAGAAGAGCTCTTGGTTCAGATGAACTGCCTTGGCCCACCTCCCTTCCTGCCATCTTTGCCTCGTACCCCAGAGCTCCTCTACTCCTTCCTCTCTTCTTTCTGATTCAAGTCCACCACCAGTCCCCTCTACCCATTCCTGAACTTCTCATGCCAACAAATCCTTAAATGCTCCACAATGCTTCTCTAATGCATCAGCTCAGGAACAGCTTGGCTTAGTCCAAATAGGAGCAAACAAATCAAAACATCTCAGACAAGAGAGTTGTGAACAGGTGGATTCACAAAGGGTGAGTGAGGAAATCCATAAAAGCAACTCCACCTTATCTCTCCTGGTGCTTTTCAGATCTGCCTCTCCCAAAAGTCAAATGCTTTGGACTCACCAGAGCATTACAAGTGAAGCTGGGAGCCACTGTAGTTATTAAATACCATAGGTCAGCTGCTGCTCCTGTCCTAAGTCTCAGGGTTCATGCTACAGCAGCAGGCCTGACCTCACTGTTCTGAAGAAATTCACCTCAATATGCTTGAGAGCAGGATATTGGTGGCATCTGCATAGGCATTACTCAAATTATCCCATCAAGGATTTATCTCCTCTTGCAGCTTCTCTGGAGCCTTTATTAGAAAAGGATGGATTAAAATGAAAAGAAGTTATCATCAGGGTTGCTGTCACATTTCAGTAACAAGCATGAGCACACACAGCATCTCAGTTCAGAGCCCACAGAGTTCTGCAGGAGCACACTGAGGCAAGCAGCAGGCAGGGTCAGTTTGCAGTGCAGCACTGGGGAGGCTGCAGGAGGAGGGCAGTGCTCAGCCTGCCCCAGGCAGCCAGCACAGGAGAAACACAAATGGACACAGCCCCATTCCTTGTGCCCTGCATCAACCTCTGAGCTGCTTCAGGGCAGGGAGACCCCAGAGCTTTTCTGGGAAGTCCCTTGGGGCACACAAATGCAGTATGAGAATTCACTTTTGCAGCTTTCACTGCAGCCATTTCCTCCCTTGTGCTGTGCAATATTCCCCGTCTGAAGCTCGATGGATTTCCATGATCCCCAAGGGCCCACAGGAGCGGAACAATCTCATTGCTGAACACCGAGTAAAGACTTCTCCACTTCAGGTCAAAACCTTACAAAATGCTTTAATGTATCTACCAAGTTATGTTAGTTACTGTTTCTTTGGAGAATGTACTGAACTGGCTATAAAGTCACTATACACCAGTCAGGTACTTCAAATACAATGTCAGAAAACCAGTAAAATAAAAAGAACTAATTGATAAGAAAAGAAAAAGCAAGAACATCCATTATTTTATTACAAAAACACCCAGCAACTGTATTTAACACAAAAACAGTAACTGAGAGTCTCTTTATTTTTTCTTTCAGTGTACATGCTCATTATTATTCCATTTAATTTACAGAAGAGCTATGTAAAATGAAATTAAAATTAGAGAGGAAAGAAAAAGGAAGATTGAGGCATAGAATTTTCTTAGCAAGCAACGATCACAGGAGACAGCACAGATTGAACAGGGATTCAACAGGAGTGACACCTAGGGATAAAGGTAAACAGTAACTTTTTCCTTATCCATTAGATTCTCCATGGGGCTTTTTTGTTTGTTTTAGCAAAACAGTTTAGAGTATCACAGTATACAGGAAGACTAAATGGCAAAGAACATCTCACACACACACACACATTTATCCCTGCTACTGGTCCAGGATCCCAAACTTCAGTTAACATTCCATTTCCTATCTCTCATTCATTGATAAACTATACAGGATTACACTGTACATGGAGTTAAAATTACAAAAATGTCATATTTACAAAAATCTGTACACACATAGTAAAACTCACAAAATTGTCATCTATGTATCACAAGTTGCGACACCAAAATATTAAAAATGGGATAAAATTATACATTTCTCTTGTCCATTTTTAAAAAGGGTTCATTATTTCAAAGACAGACCACCTATTTCTCCCAAGTAAGACTGGTAAGAGAACTAGAAACCTAAAGTATCCTCCTGGGATAAAATGTCGCGAGCAGCATCTCCCAACTAGAAAGAAGCCTATATCCTGTCTGCTGGGGTGGGGTGTGCAGTTAGCATATATGTACAGAAATGGTGAAACTACAACGAGGATGTCTTTGGCTAAACCTTTGGCATAAATTAAAATCATACATCAAAAGTTACAGAAAAGGTTATCTTGGTGACGGCGGAATTCCAGAATTTCTTTCTGAGATACCATTATATACAGCTTTTCTTTCTCTGAGGAAACAGAGTAGGAATAAAGGATTTTGGAACACAGGCAAATGAGGCAACATTATTTCTTCGTTAAATTTTTCACTAGTATGAAAAATTGTATCAAATCTTTTCATGAAAACATAATTCAATCATAGAAATAACCCCTTCCAGAATTTTTTTTCTTTCGAAATTGCATATGAAAAAAATTAGTAAACCAGCCATGACAGAAAAAAATTGTATCAGCATATCAAGTACATATTAGTGCAGGAAGGTGGATAAATTTGATCCACTGTATAAATAAGCTTTATGCGCAGTGTACATTAAATAACCACCACACCCCACTCACACCCAGTACACAGATGCTCCTCAGTGAAGATAAACGTTTATCAAGTAATTAAAGTGTATGTAGTGCAAATGTTACAACCAAGTATTATGCACATGCTACTTGCTTGGTTTAAAGTTACACAAAGATGTGGTGCCTGAAATCATGGACATATATACATCCTTGTCACACTTGGTACAATGTCCTAAGCCACAGAAATACCGAGGTGTTTAGATCTATATATATATACACACACGTTTTCTTAAAATGTGACCACCACATCAATACAGTAACACAAACAGACTAAAATCAATACCTGCTTCCAGATGCTCCAAGGCTCAGAAAGTTTGTGCTTCTAATTCTTGCAGTCATTACATGCCCCTCTTCCATTTCCCCCTTCTGCCAGCTGAGAAGGAGGGACAGTCTCTTCAGGTCTGTGCTGCATAGGATGAGGGCAACGGAGAGGAATAAATGACGGCACAGGCACCTAAGCTGCTTTCCTCCATCAACAGTTCCATGCCCCATGATGAAGGGTTGAGAGAATTTCCTCTCCACACCGCTCCGGGGTGGAAAGGCTTATTGAAAAAAAAAATAAAATCATAACGTGCTTTCCATATTATAAGTGGCAGCAAATCAAGGCACGCTGTACTAATTCTGTAGCATTGAGATTAGCTGACTTTGCAGGGGATGCTCACTGGGGAAGGTCCGACGTTCTCAACTGGCTGCTGGGCCGTGTGGGGCCGTACAGAGTAACAGAAGCTATGTGATTATTCTGCATCACCTGCAAAAGCACAGCAGGGAAAAGGGAAATTAAACAAAGTGCTACACTAAACAGAAAATCAGACTTATTAAAATGGTGAATACAGAAGAGATCTGCCTGAAGAAAGAAATCCCAACAACAAATGACAGCAACAAGCTCTTGGCTAGTTCCTAAAAGCAGTCTCTTAGATTTCCATGACACAACACCATCTGCTCCAACCAGCCATGTGAATGCTAGCATAAGTTCCAGGTGACAAACTTGAAGTTTCAGCTTTAACATGCAAATGTACTCAGCCTCAGAGAAGAGATTGTGAAGTTCCCCCTTTCTGCCAACAGGCACTTAAATGATACCACTCCCAAGCACTGGCTTTTATTGCAATAGGAAGTAAGAAGCCACTCAGAGTAATAGCAAACTCATCTTCCCATGCTCAGACAAAAACAAAAGGGTTTTTTCCTAACCTCAAAGATCATTCGCTGCAGTCCAAAGCAAAAGGTTGACCCAAACGGGTTAGTGTTGTTTGGAGATGATGACCTGAACAGAAAAGAGGGGAAAAAAAATTTAAAATGGATATGTGAGGATCAGGAACATCTTAAGGAGGAATAACTACTCAGCAACATAAGGTGAATTACAGCATCTTTATCATGGCTTTCATCAAAAGGAAGTACCTCTAAATTATGCAATGCCATTGCTAGACTCCAAGTGAGCCAAAGGAAACTCTGCTTGATGCTGCAGAGCCATTAATAACACTCGGGGATAAATTAAAAAAAAACCAAAAAGCAGTGAAAAAAAGCCACCTCTACAGGAAAACTCTCCTGACTTAACTTGAACAGGAAGAACCCTAAAAAAACCCCAGATAGACAGGAAGAGAGAAGCACCATGTTACTACACATTATTTTTGTGCAAGATCCTTCCCTTTGTGTCTCAACCTCTACCATATGTATTTACTATATACAGTCAATTATTTATATTTACTATATATTGTCTATTAATCAACTGGATTTAGCATGTTAAGAAGATTGACCTATATGAGGCTGAAATAGAATAATCTAAGTTTTATTAAACAGTATTTTTCAAGATCTATGTACCACTTGTCTTCCAGTTATTTCTGGTATTTTTTGATTGTACATTGACAATTTCTGTTGACTGCAATGAATTTTAGATTACAGCCAAAAAAAAAAACCCTAATGAATATTTACCTTTTGTCCTTTCTTGTAAACTGGTCAGTTTTTCAAATTGCATGTCTGAGCCATTTGAGATGTGCTCAGTAAAGCGCTCTCTGGTTGAACTACTCTACAACACAGATGGAAGAAATAGAAGGGCTCTGTGTCATCACTATTTCACCTTAGCTTTACTTCATTCACATGGCTTCTGCTCTAATCATCTCACTGGCATAACAGAGTAAAGGGGAACAAAGGGCACAATGATTAAGGGGGAAAAAAGAAAAAAAATCAAAGTCAAAATCATGTGAAAGTCTGGTAAAAATACATTAATTTATCTGAAATTGCTGTGGTATTTGCACAGTACCCATCACTTGCACTTGTCCTGAGATAAAAATCATGGGTTCACATGATTAGTTAGAATGATAACTCTGTCAACAGATAATGCCCATTTAACCCAGTATCCACCAGAATGCCTGCAGAAACAGCAAATTTAAGGGCTATTCTATCTTCAGTCAGCATAAAGGAACTGTAGAACCATATATGTTCATAAAAGACAAGCTTCTTCAGACAGACTGCTGTTATATATGTTACCATATACATATATACTGTGCTATACAATGTCATGTTATTGAAATACCTTATTAAAAGTATAAAAACTCTACACTATTTATTACTCATAAAGAAGGAGACTTTTTATTGCACTGTTTTCTCTGAGATCTCTATATTTTGCATTTCAAGGAATTTTGGAAATGCTTTCACTCAGCATGTCAGTTTATTTCCACTGAGAGCAGCTACCTCAACTTGTTAATGGCCAAAACCCAAAACCCTGAAACTTTAAGCAGTAAAGCAGTACAAAAGTAACCAGTGCCATAAACACTCATCCTCTGTTGTCAACCAACCCTTGCCAAGCAAAATAAAGAGAGATTTTTACCTGTGAAGTACCACTGGCTTCTCTACAGGGTGCCCCAGTAGATCCTGAATACTGTCCCACTGTAAAGACATCAATGAATTTGTGTTAAAATGAGGCACAAGAAAACTCTTCTTTTTATCTAAAAAGAGTGCCATGCACATTTGTTTGTGACAAAGCTATTTGTTGAATAAACCTGAGGCTGTATTTACATAAGTACTTTGTGACTGGAGCCATACTCCAGTAGTAATGGAACTATCCATTGCTAGGGCTATTAAATTCTCTTAAGATTAATTCTAATTTTTGTCTAAAAATAGTTTGGAATTAGAATTATTAATATAAAAATTTCTACTGGTCTTATGGATAAAATGTGTCTGGAAAGTCTTGTGGCATTTTAGGGACACCTCAGAGATCAAAGCAGCTGTGGGGAATGTCAACAAAATATCCTCTTACACACCTTTGCAGAGAGGAAAAATAGCCCCATGCTACCTCTCCCAAAAGTCTTTCCTTGATTTAAGCAAAATATTGAAGAAGAGGAAAGCTGCACTATTTAATGATTGGGAGGTGTTTTCCTCACTTTAACCAGACTCCACGAAGCTGCAGTTTCACACACAAGACTGAAATAAGTCAAAGCACTGAAGGGAGTAAGTTAATTCAAATCAAAAGGCATAGAATGGCATCTTCCAGATTGCTGACTCCAATCTTTCTTCCCAGTATGGGACCCAAAATTCACCAAGGAAAGCCTTCATTTGGCACCCCAGAAACCAAGAGAGCAGAACTGACCCTGGCTGAATGTTGGCTGCAGAGACATTGATGAACAGTTTTTGAGAAGCTTTTCAACTTAATGCAGCTGTCAAATATGCAGCAGCAACTGCCCAGCTGGGAAGTTCATTTAGGAGGTAACGCTGTAGAGTCTTCAAGGAATCTGCTGTCATCAGGAGGTGTCACACTGGCAGTGACATTTTTGAAAGGCTGCTGCCTGAGAAAAATCCCATTACTGGTGCCCTTCAGAAGAAAGTGGAAGGGCACTGGACTCTTTTGTTAGATAGTACATGTCTTCAAGAGCTATGTTTAGTACAATAGCTCTGTGAGAATTCTGTTTAGGAACATGTCTCCAGCTAACATTCAGCCATCACTGTTGTTTTCCCCTATCACTTATTTCACTATTTCTACCTGCAGCTGTGTTAAAATGCAAGCTATGCCATAATATAGCAATTTGGTTTACTTGAAGAGTGCTACTATGAATTAATTCAATCTTATAACACACCAAAATATTTAAAACACACTAACTTTTGGCCTTCTACTATTCCACTTTAAAACAACATGATACCACTGCTGTAATTTCTTTGAAGTGTGTTGTAAAGTTGGCATGAGTCACTTAGATGGTTTAAAAAAATTAGGATAACACTCAGTTGTGCACAGGCTTACCTTGCTGTATGTTGTACATGTTTCTGTCTGTGAATCAGCACTATCTATGGAACAAAAACAGAAAAGCTTTTATAGCTTAAGCTTGAACAGTCCCCTACATAATCCTTTATTTTGGCATGTTAATTCAGACAGCAGGAGACACAGGAGCATTAGATCAGGTCACATACAAATTTATCAGCATTCACTAGCAATCAGAATTGTCAGTAATACTGACTAAATGTCAGTTGAGGTGATAAAGTAAACCTGCTTATTTACAGCAAGTCCCAACTTTAAGATTGTAAAAGCTTAAGCTTTTATCTTAGATGGAAGAACACCACTGCAAAAGAAACTCCATCTCTTTGCACTAATCTAACAGGCCTAGCACAGCTACTCGAGGAGGTAACATGATGAGCCACTCAAGTCCAAAACACTCCACTGCACTTGGAAGGAAAGCTGGCTAAAGGTGACATCTAGAGACTCAGGAGCTGGCAGGCCTGAAATCAGTTAAAACATTGCTCTTCCAAAATAAAGAAGGCAGAGAGCTTGGGAACCACAGCATACCTATTAAAAAATAAAAGGACAGCACTGAATTTACAATTACAGCCTTTAAACAGAAACTGTTTGCTGGTGGTTTCAGGTACTTTCATACATATCTTACATACATATATTTGGGTACTCCTAAATACTGAAAGCACGTTCCCAAGGCAGTGGGAATGGACCTAGACACTAAACATGCCAAACACAGCTCTAATTCAAGTTAAAGACGATTTCCTCCTCTATTTTTTCCTCTCTAAACATGCTTTTTGTGCTGAGAGTTCAGTGTCTGTGCAACTTGAACTCTGGCTCTTAATTTATCATCTGAACTTGAAGTACAAAAGGGAACTAATAAAACTGCATCAGGCACTGCCACCAGAGGAAAGAAGACGAGCTCTTCAAAACTGTTATAACATCTGTTCACAACTTGTTGCATGTCCTGGACATAAGCTAGAGGCCAGAAAAGCTGGTTAGAAATGCCAAATAAACAAAAAACAGACACATTAAAAATAAATTCATAATGCTACTTGAGGTAAATAAAATTTATAAGAAATTAATGCTTTGAAATACAATAACCTAAGGGAAAATAATTTTGGAAGTGAGAATTTTCATGTTCATTCTCTTTGCTGAAGTACAAATCAATTTTCATATAAGCCTGTTTACACAAACATTGTTTTTCCAGGTTTTTAATCCTCCATATGCTCAAACTGCTGTGACAGCCACAGGAGGAATGCACTTAACACAGCAAAGTGCTTGCAGTAAATACCAATCACAATGAGGAAAACACCCCTGGCCAAAACCTAGGCAGCATCTGGCATTCCCTGGATAATCCCAGTACCTTCCCAGTACACATTTTTTCTTATGTTGAAAAAGTCTACTTCAATCACTGTGATCTTCAGACAGGGTTCCCCCTACTTTGCTGAGATTAGTTACATGCACAGAGCTGGGAATATCTTAGTACCTTGCCAAATCAGCACTACTGATTATAGATTTATTTTTTCAAGTAAGGATTTTCACGTGAACACAAACATATATACTTTGTAGCACACAGAGCCAATTTATATGGATGTTTATTTTCATTCCCAGATAAACCAGATTATATTAAAATACCAGTGGACTGGACAGATGAGCTCAGACTAACACTGTCTTACAGATTTTGAGCTTCCAGGTACAAGGTAATTAATCTTAGCAGAACAGTAGCATTACAGGATATTGTGATGTTGCAGCTAAATATTTGCATGATCCAAATAAGTGAAGAGGTAGCGTAAGTAAAATCACAGAACTGCTATCTTGCCCTGAAGTGTCTTTTCCACTTAAATAGAAACCTAACCCCAAAATTTCTTCTCTGTCTCAGTGACTGTCACTGTTAGCATCCTCTGACAATGAAGGACAGAGACAAGAACTGATCCCAGCTCCCCTTGGAGCATTCTGTGCCCCCTGAAGCAGGCCAGCAGGGAAATGCTCACCTCTCTTAATGACAAGTGGAATCTTGAATTCACAGCGATGGTAACTAGAAAGTGCAAATCGTAAAGCTATTAGAAAACAGAGAAGCCAAGATAAACTGCACAGCCACAGACTTACAGCTCTCAATAATCCCTTTAATGAAAAGCCACATAAATAATAAAATGAAAGTGGGAATCTATCATAGCAGATTAAGTTCTCAGTTAGATTTTCTACATCAAAAAAGGCAGCAGTCTGGGAATGTCCTAATACAATTCTTTAGAGGACACAAGAAGTCCTTCAGCACAAATTACTCTATTGTTACACAGAGTGGATGGAGAAATATTTAGCTATGAAACACCGCTATAGATTTCTCTATCACTAACTACTTTAATCAGATATCCAATCACTAACTCATACTCCTCCTTTAAAGAGTTTACACTCAAAGTATTGAAAACATGTTCAGAAGCATGAATTTTTTTAATCACTAATTGAAATCAGGTTAGGAAAAAAAACCCAGCAACATAGCTACCAGAAAATGGGCACTCTTGCTAATACAAAGTTTGCACATCATACCTGGACCAAGAACTACCTTACCTCATTCACTGCTTTAAAACATACTTGCCAGTATATATAAAGGCATTTAAAAGTAAAAAAGAAAATACTACTAAAAATGTTACTAATGATGTCTGCAACCTCCACAAGTTACTAGATACATCAAAGAAACTTATGAAAAAGTATTGTAATTCTGTAAAGAGAACAGATTTCCTTTTCAGTTATTTTAATGTACTCTTTAATAGATGAGTTCTGTGCACTCACATGTTAAAGTTGTAATGACCAGGATAATTTGTATGCAGGACAAATTTCTTCACCTTGTGAGTGTTTGCATCAAAGAGAATATCCTGTTGAAGAGATGAAGCAATTTGAGTAGGAAGGTGGCTTTCCCTAAACTAACCTGAGATTACTTAAAATAGCACCTGTATAGAGTGACATATCTCACTGAGACTGAATCAAATTATGAAAAGAAGTATTTGAAAATAGGACTATTTGTAAATTTGAATAACACATTTCCTCCAGCACTCAATCACAACTGCAGCTTCATTTGCTAATGTTGGCAAGTTTCCTAAGGAGGTCCTGTTTTTCTGCATATTATTTACAGTAATGTAAACTAAAGCAAAACAGCTGCAAGAAGGAACATGAAGATTTAACTACACCCCACAGCTCAGCAAGCTTTCACAACTGATGTTATGGCACACTTGCCTCAGTTGTGTGGGACAGGGGCATGGATCTCAGGAACAAGAACCAGTTACCTATGCATCAGGCATGACAGAAAAAGGAGAAAACCTAAGACACTGCCAAAGTGCAAAGAACCCTCCACTCACTGGTGGAGACACAAATTTAATCAGCAGCATTGTAAGTATTAAAGGAAAGTCAAGTGTAGCTTTTCACATCCAGAGATTCCCAAGGCAGCAATCAAGAGTTCTGCAGCCTCTCACTTCCTACAGCCTTTAGCCTCCTGAAAGGATTGCTGTGCAACTAAATCAGAAGTTTACATGAATTGTTTAGGGAAGCTTTCCACTCACCACTCCAAGTGTGAAATAATTGAAGAAGTAGTCATTGCACTTTGATGGGACCTGCTTATGGGGCGAGGGTGAATGGATTTTCATCTGCAAAAAATACACTTTTCAGATGCATTCAATAACACTCAAAAATTAATGCCTTTAATAACATCTCTACATTCAAACAAATTGCTATAATCTCATTTGAAGCCTTTGTTCAACTAAGGAAGATACTGTACTTTATGACAGCACCATCACCTGCTTGCAGCAGCGGTGACACACTTTTTCAGTTATCATAATTAAAAGGCTTACTTACATTATGCTGTGTAAAAACATTAGGAAAAGATCAAAGTATATGCTGAGGTTATTTTACATACACTATAAGTAAAAAAAAATAGGCAGCACACACTTCCTAAGGCACATTGGGATACAAAAGCATTCCCATTTGTAACAATTCCTAAACCAGTTAACATTACACAATTTGATTTTTAAAAATAAATTTAAACAGACTTGCATCAATTTAGATTTTAAAAAAGCTTCTTAAAACCTATCATACAATGGTTCAGCCTGGTTCATTATGTCAAGTAATACTTGTAATTTGTGCTACACGGCAGCTCAACTTCACTGACCTTGCCAAACATGAGCACTGTGATGAGACTGAGACACCAATGAACAAAGTCTGTGCCTGAATGAATTCCCTCACCTTGTCTTCAGACTTGTAGAAGACTTTGTGTGGAGAGCCCAAGGTGCTGAGCACATCCTGGCAGGAATCACCGAAGTACACACAGCGCTCAAATACCCGCATCTTGGCATCAGCTAAAACACCCGGGCCACAGCCTGAGGAATGGAAAACAACTCTACATGCATCCTTCCTGATCACAGAATATATCAGTGAATCAATACCAAAAGGTTAGTATTCCTCTATTTATCACAAACCAAACAGCTGCATTCCTCAGACAACAGTGCCAAACTAAATTTAACCATTTACTTGCAACAGTGTAAACATTTCTTATCAGAGCAGCGCATGTGCTGACTGTTGCATGGTTCCCCATTTTCACCTCCAATTTCAGCCATACTACCTTCACTTCCTTGCCATTCACATGGACATGACTTGGGTTTTGAGCCTATCTCCATTTGATCAGCTGGCTATTAGCAGTAAATACCAGGAATTATTTCTATCCCTAGAACATGCTACTTTAGCAGAAAGAGATTTATCTCCAGCTAAAAACGTCAAGCGCATGAAGTAAAATCCCTCATCCATATTAACTGTATCACAAAACACACATTCTTTACTCAAGGCTCCCATAACTTACTAAATCAATAGCAAGTACATCCCTGTGCAAACAACATTAAAGTAGATCTTATTGAATTATTACACAGATTAATTGCTGACATATGTTACCGGATGTTAGGAAGTGGAAAGAAGTTGCAGTTTGTGAACCCATTTGCTTTCAGGAATGCAGCATCTTACATTTACAAGAATGCAAGTATACATATGCAGCAGTTACTGCAAAACACAGGATGTGCTCTAAATACACACTTAGCCTTCCTCACTATGCATTATTTATGTAGCTAGTTACCCACTAAAATAAATCAGAAGAGTCCAATTAGTCATCCTTGATTTCTTAAGTAACAGTAACTTCAAATTAATACATTGGCAGAGAAACTAGAGCTAGAACAGGTGTGCAATATGTTTTATTTAGACATATTTTACTTTATTTATGTTTTATAAAGAGTTTCTACAAACTTTGCAAGTTAAGAACAGCACATGTCCAGATTACCTCTCTGCACGTTTGTCTGAACATCAGTGATATTTTAATAAGTATTTTACTCATTGACAACATTTCCTTCAGGCCACATGCATACACATTTTTAACAGAACTTGACACTATCTTGTAAGTGCCCAATTTCTCAAAATCATTTACATAATTATGATGCTATAGCTAACTCCTTCCCCAGTATATGAGGATATATATTCTCTGCACTAGACAGCTCTACCTTATCTTCCTCTGTAATAAGAGAAGCAAAGTAGTTTGAAAATCTCTGCTCCATTTTTATCAATATTTTTTTTATTCTTCATCTATAACCTTCTTTTTTCAACTTTTGCATATTGTGAATGTATTCCAAGGGTTTCCTCAATATACATAGAGCTAGCAATCAGGACAGGTGAAAAGCTGAGCCTCCTAATGAAAGTTGTTAAAAACATCTCAATATTTTTTCTTAAAAACATTGTCAAGTATCAAGTTATGGTAACTGAACAAGACTCCTTTGCAGATGTTATATCTTTCCCTAATTTCTAAGCACTCTCCCATCCCTGAAAGCACATACAAAGAGACTCATCAGCCTCTCTTCACTTTCACCACTGTCTCCTACAGTAAATGCAAACAGAACTGAATTGGAAGTGCAGTTTAATGCTGCAGCATTAAGGTACTCACTAGCATTTTTAAAAGCCTTCCAGATTTAATCACAAAGATCAACATCATACAGCTCCCTGGAATCTCAGAAAATGCACACATACAGAAGGTTTCTTAGTTTGCCATGGGTTTTTTTAGTGATGTACTGAGAATAGGGATCTGTTTTCTCCTACATACATCTGGAGACAAATTCCATTTCTCCAAACATATTCTGAGGACCTGGAACATGTGAGGGCTCCAGTTCTCAGTAATTTGTCCAGGGGTAGGAAAACGCAGCATCGGGCAGGTTCATCTTCAAAAGGATTTAACTGGGTTTTGTTTCCAATAATTCAAAATAAGGTAGATAGAACACTTTGAAATCACCTATTAAATCATCACAAATAACCTGTGCTTAGTTGACACAGGTTTACCCTTCTATTCCTGAGGGGAACAACCAGTGCAATGCTGTGAGTGTCTCCCATACCTGCAGTGAGCAGGCGCAGCCGTAAACCTGAGGGTCCAGTTCCATCTCGCAGAACATCGACGTTCTCAGCATACACATTCCCAAGGAAACAGCTGAGAGGCATCAAGGGAGCCCTGAAACCAATCATACAAAATGTGCATAGGATTTGCTTCACCTTCAAATTTTCCTGTAACAAGCTGGCACCAGTTTACTGGAGCAGAGCATTATAATTCTGACAAAGCTCCATGTAAATGAGACCAAAATTAAAGCCTGTATTAAACAGAAGGTTCAGAAAGTGTGGAGGAAAAGGAAGAGGAACAAGACAGCACTCAAATGCAAGATCTTTACTGTTAATGAAAAACCAGCAAGTTTCAAAGACTCCAGTAATTAAGGAATTATAGAAACTGCACCTAGCCTTTGGATATCACCTATGAGGAAATGTCAGCTAGGATTTCTCCCAGGGAAAATGGAAGCTGTGGAGTTTTTAGAGCTAACTAAATCCTTGAACTAGGCATATCACCCAAATGCAGCAGAAGAGCTTTCTCTGTGATGCTCTCACTGCTCTTGGGAAGGTCCTTTATAGCCCAGAACACGAAATTAGTTTGTGCAAGTACACCAAAGGCAACTGTGCTGCTTTACTGGGGAAGTTCTCAATTTAATTCAACACCAATATTATTTTAGAAAATAGTAACAGTCCCACATGAGATATTTTTAATAGGCATATTTTCTGTGTATCAACTTGTATATGCTCCCTAAAATTCCCTGTTCTTATGTTGCTCCTCTGGGTGAATGACGAGCTAGAAGCTGGGTTTTGAGTTCTCTCTCACACACACACAGAGCCCCACACAACAATCAGTGCTTTCACTAAAGCTCACCACGTCATAGATGGGCACAGACAACAGCACTTTTCTCAAGTGCACTTATTCTAATTAGGAGACAATGCCTGCATAAACCAGGCTCCCTCCCTTCTGAGCAGTAATCCAAGTATGTGTTCATCTCATGGCCTTAAAACTCGACTGTCTCTGCAGAAAATACCATCTTATCAGTTTGGGTATTTCTAAGATTAGATATCTCAGAATCCTAGAATGGTTTGGGTTGAAAGGGACCTTAAAGATCACCTAATTTCATCCCCTCTGCCATGGGCAGGGACTCCTTCCACTGGGCCAGGTGGCTCAAAGCCCCATCCAGCCCGGCCTTTAAGTAAGCTCAGTCAGGTATCTGCAAATACACTGAACATATGGCAGATTATACATGTGGCACATTTTATTAGTTTTGTTTAGCAAGGGAGTTTAAGAGCCTTGACAGGGCCCTGCCATGACATACATATTATCAATATGCTACAAGTTTACAGACTGCCTACACCAAGTTTGATTTGCTTAGGAAGGGGTCATCAGCACAAACAAAACCTAGAGGAAGAACATGTGTTACTAAATATGTGTTACTAAATTCACAATGTTCCCTACCTTAATTCATTTTCAGGTTAATTGAACTTGCCTACTACAGCTGAACCAAGCTCATTTTACAGCAACATAAATCAAACCAACATTTGATTATAAGGACTGAGGACAACACCTACAGAAATCTGACTGAGGTTGGTATCTAAAGGCATTCTGAACATTACCAAATTAACAGAAGACCCAAACTGAACTAGAAAAATACAGTATTCTATTCAGCAATGGCAAAGCACCAAGTAAGTGATGGAAAGAGCACGAGCAGCTGTACACACTTGGTATCCTGCAGACTGTTTCCGTTGTAGATGTACATGCGTTTCACAGTCGCGCCGTGCGGGATTTGCAGAGAGGCCAGACCATGGGCAAAGTTAGGCTGTGGAAACACAAAATCATTGTTACACAACATGGCAGACACTTCAGCTTAAGGTCAGAAATGGCTTCAGAGATGCAGGATATGCTTACAATTCAAGTAAGTCTCCAGCAAAACACAAGGGGGCAAAATAACAGAAACTCAACCTTCTAGGTGGTGTTTCTTTATATTCCACCACCCTTGGATTCCCAAGCTGAGGTGAAACACTCACTATGTTTATTCATCGAAAGATGCAATTAGTCTGACAATTAGCCCCTGTGTGTCCTGAGAATTCAAGTTTTTCCTTGGTTTGATCACTGACAGCTAGCAATTTCCAAGTATTTGTACTGATCCACTATATTTAAGGTCTAAGAAATCATCTGTCTTAAAATTTCCCCTTTTTGTCTCCCACTGCATTAATTGCAGCATTTTAACATTTTTGCTGGTTTCCAAGATGCCTTATCTGATGAACAGAAACTTGTTCATTAAATAGATTTTCCACTCTCCTTATCACCACATTCTTACACATACTGTTTCGACAGGGATTTGAGTGCTCTCATCGAATAGAAAGCACGCTAAGGAAGTCAGATTGACTCTTACTGCACTAGAAGAAGGAATTTCCTTCAATTCTGAGTGTGATGGGACATTCAAGATCAATAACATACTTTGCTGTGACCAGACAGAAAAACCCCTATCTTTGTCACAAGCAGTCAACAAAAACAAAATGCACAATATGCAAACTATTACCTGGTCTACTTTAGCAGGACATCACATAAGGTAAACACATACACACAAAATTCTTAGGAAGAAAATTAACCTAGAACTTTCACTGCTGTAGGTATTAAGGAGGGAACCTCCACTAAGCAAATCGAGAGATGTCCCAGTTTCAATTCTCATCCTGAATTTGCTTGGAACATTAATACCTTTTGCTTCTTAAAGTAGTCAGACTTCAGATTACTGAAGTGAGAAAAGGTTTTCATGTTCTCCTCACCTGCAGCTTGTTTCCAGCTATACAATAAACTCCGAAGTTTTCTTCATAGTTTTTCCATTTCCATAAGCAGAAGATTACACTGTTTTGCTAAGCAGCTTAGCATTCCTATACCATCTTCCCTGAACTTGACAGATTTTGACAGATTCAAATTTGACTTCACTCTGCAATCTTTTCTAATATTCCTCTCTAAAAATCTCCACAAATACTTTTCTTCCCTGTGGACTGTTTGTTTCATACTACTCTGTTTTCAAAATAATCTTACTTCTACCTGTTACTGGGGAGACTTTGGCATTACACTCTATGCAAAGAACATTCTACTAACCTCACTAGAACAACTGAATGAGACACTTAGAAAATGCAAAATTACTTTCTCCACTGTTCTAGCAGTTTTATTTTCATGTCTTATAGGTAGTCCTGCAAGGAGCAGGGAGTTGGTCTCTATAATCTCTACAGGTTCCTTCCAACTTGAGATATTTTATGATCTTTTCAAAACTTTGGTAAAACAATTGACTTCCTCAGTAGTTTGGCTATTTCATTCATCAATGCCCTGGGAACTCTTGCATGAAAAGAAACTATTCTTTGTTGGGGCATTCTTTTTGTTTGGCTTATTAGGTTTCTATTCACCTTCCAATCAGAAACCCAACTGACCTTCACTACTGCTAAACAATAACTTCCCCTGGTTACCCCCTGTGACATGTCAACCACAACCACTAAAGCACTAGGCTGTGACAAAGAACATGTGTCATCATGTTGGTTGATTTCTTCTTTGTTTTGGCTCTTTATATGCTCCTTTATTTTAATGCTTTTAACTGGTAAATACAGATTATACAACTGAGAGCATTTCCATCCTCACACAAAACAAGTTACACACACATTTTTGTTAGTACAGAAGGAAACCACAGAGGACCTGATCTTGTTTCCACTTTAGATGGGGATTTCCAAAGATTTCAGAGAATGCAGTAATAATGCCTTTAATTATTCAGTAACCCATCCAAACATGTGGTGAATATGCAAACAGGCATTACAAATAAAACTCGTTCATTTGGCTTGCTAAAAGCACTCATACTGAAGGACACTTAAGATGAAAATGTATTTTATAAAGTCCATCCTACTTTAGTTGCATAATCATTTTGATGAGATTCAGAAGTATCTGATAAAAGAACAGCCTCCCAGTAGCTTGCTTAATATTTATGTATTTGCATAGACAGCACTGATATTTTTAGGAGACTCCTTTCACCAACAGAATTGCTAGTCCCAGTTCATGATGCAAGCAAAACCCCTAAGCACATGCCTCTTGTCAACAGGAAGTCAATTTTTAACTTTGAGATGGTTACATAGCATTAATAAGAACACAACTGAGGAGTTCAATTCCTTCCAAATTACTGGTTTGTTCTGCTTGCAAAAAATAGCAAGACACAATGTAGGTGATACTTTCCAAGTGCCATAGAGCAAAAAGACCATCCATAACTAAGAATGATTCCTGACCTCGTACTTCGGAGTTTCAGTCCAGGAGTCTAACTGAAAAGAAAACGACAGTCCTCTGAAATTGAGGTGAAAGAGTTGCTCAGCTGAGTTATACACTAAAAGGGAAAAGAAAATAAAAACAGTTATCAAAATAATCTAAGAATTCTCCAGTTCATATCTAACAGCACCTTCATCACCTCAATGAATTTGTTACATCTCAGAATGCAGGAGGAACACAATTACACTGGACCATAACAGCTTCGCTTTTAATTTCATACAGCAAAAACGCAGCTGTAAGAGAAACCCTAGATTCATTACAGTTGCCTCTGCAAGCCTGCAGGCACTAACCTATCCCTAACAATACAATTATACAACATGACACAATCAATTATACCTCAATATCTCTAAAGTAGTTTAAACAGGCACTACTAGTACAAAACAATTCTGTTCATTGTTATGTAAGACATTGTACAGTATTAACCAGAAAGTCTTTGAGAGAGATGTGCACAGAACACTGATAATTCCCTCTTTCACACCATGGGGCAGCAGGAACAGGAGCTCAAAGGAGAGCTCACCCCGTGACCTGCAGTTCCACCTCTCTCCCAAGAGGAGCTCCCATGCCCCAGTCAGCTCTGTGTAGCCCAGGGAGGAAATGCTTCAGACACCCAGATCCTAGGCCATTTACAATGGTAATTAAAAATAGCATCACCAGAAACAGCAGCCAACCAGTCAGCTCCCACAAAGAGCACCAATAAATTAGAGCAGGCACAGACTTCCAGCTGTCACCACATCACGAGATGTCCTGATTCACTGCAATCAATTGCACAACATCAACTAGGAACAACAATAAATGTCGTCCCAGTGCTTACTCTAACAAGACACACTGTTTTCTGAGACTGTGGAATGATTAAAAAACAATCCCAGAAGACTGACAGCTTGAGAACTGTCTTGGGATTGATTTTACAAACTTCAACCTGTGCCCAGTAGCCACTGGGGGAACAGAGTGTTCTAGTAACACACAGGAGCTGACAGCTTGAAAACACCAGAGGCTAAAAACAATAAAGAAACCCTCTAACAAGAGAAGCTGCTTTCTTCCACTTTACTAAAGGAATACCAAAGGCTCAATATTCCCTTTTTTCTTATGATGTTATATTTAAAATGACAAAGCATAGAGAGAAAATGCATACAAAGAAATATTCCCTCCCTTCAACAGTGTCTTTCAAATGTTCAACTTGAAAGACCTATCACAAGGCATCTGGACAATGCCAGGCCACCCAGGATAGAAAAATAATAGTTGAGCAATAAGCATTAAGCTTTCAAAAGTTATCATTTGCCTTTTCTACAGAATGTGCTGGCTAAGACTCTTTTCCACGCTTGTCACTGAAAGGAAAACATGTGGAGAGAGGGAAATGTTTTGATCGGCAGGAAAATTATACAAATCTCTCTCATGTGATAAATTATGATACATCTTTTCCAAAGCCCACAGCCAGCTGGAGAACTATTTTTCCCCTAGTCATGCCAAGTGTGATATCTGATTATACAAATCGCATCAGTTCTCATCCCCTGCAATGTTTGTTGATGCTTAGGTTTAAAGGGCAAGGAATTCTTTTATTCTTGGGAAGTTATCTCATGTCTCCCTCAAAACCATAGATCACAACCACATAACTGAACAAGGTTAAGAATTTTTATTACTTTTTAAATTTTTTTTAATCACACAGGTATCCTGCTAATTCCATTCAAAACTGCTGATAGAAGCAAAAAGACTGCTTCTTTGCTGCTGCACTCTGGGTGGGGGAAAGGGAGGAGATTTGCCTTCCAAGAAGGCAGCAGAGTGTGACCAGCTGGGAAATATTTCTGTAGAGCTGACAGGACAAAGCCACCAACACCAGCAAGGCTGCAAAATGGGCACAGCTTTGGTAAAAGCAGAGGCAGATCCAAAAGTCAATTCTTACTGGTATCAAGCACAAGACTTTTCTGGCACCTATGGGGAGCCTGGGCCACTGCTGAAGTCCCAGAGTTAGAGAGGCAGAACACAGCAACCCCCTCCCATCCTTGCCAGGCCACTGTGGTGGGAGGGAAGGAGGACTTTTTCTTCTACCTTATGACTTGAGTTCAACCCCACAGCCCTGATCCTTGCTGAATGCCACTTTGGCACAAAGCCACATCCGTGAGGACTCAGGACAGGATGTGGTTTCAGTAGAGCCACTGGCAAAAGCAAGCCCTTCCCAGCAGGAGGTCAGGTCAGACAATCATGGAAATGTGGGCTAAAAATCCTGGCTTTGATGAAGCTGTTGACCTCCAAAGTGGTTGTATTTCAATAAGCCCCATGACAAAGGTACTACAATGTTTCAAACTAACATTAGCCAAAAAGTAATGAAGCTGATTCATTTTTCTGATGACTCTTCTTTTTTAAAACCACTGATCTGGCAAAACCAAAAATGCTCACTGAAGGTCAGTTTCAACACAAAACTGTTGCTAACCTTTTGAAATTTATTTTGAAACTACACTGTATCCTGTTGCAGGAAAGTTCTGCTGCAACCACCTTGGTTTTAAGTAAAAGACAACATTTTGACGAAATTCTAGTGGAGGTTAACAGAGATAAAAACAAAATACGTTTAAAGTGCTTGCATTGAGGGTTTGGAGGAGTATTAGCACAGAAGTAAAGGGATGGTTATGCTCCTTTCATTCATGAAAACTAGCATTTGGTGCATTGGTCACATGAAGAGACAGGTTTATCCTCCCACCCCATCTCCAATTTTTCAAGGACATGAAAACACCATCACCATCCCTCTCCCATGCTGAAAACCATTCTGCTTCTTCACGTTCTCTGTCTCAGAAAATACAAAGGCAAAAAAAGGAGTTATCTAAAACTTCTGTTGCATAATACAGTTCAAACTGTTTGTGACAGGCAGCTTAATACAGAGCAATTACTTCTGCTAAGTAGGCTGTTAATGGAAGAAGTATTTTTCCAATGAGGAAACAAATAAGCAAATGCACTAGTGAAATGGTAATAGAGGCCAGCATTTTAATAATTACATTTCCTTATCTGCATGCCACTAGATGAAAAGATGTTATGAAAAACTATCACCAGATGAAGCAAGTGTGCAAGCCTTCTTAATTGAGTATGACAGATGCACAAGATGTGCAAATTCAGCACAAGGACATGTGGTGCCAAACTATGTTTTTAAGTGCTTGCATACAATTTTATGCAGTAATAAAATATGCTATCACTACCACAGGCTATGCTTATGGCTAGATATGTATTCTTACAGTTCATAATAACACAATTTTTGAAGTGCTCCACCTATACATATTGGCAAATAAAGCATCATCACAGAACAAATAAAAATTATAAGCCACCCAGGACATGGAACCACTTTTACCCTTCTTTATTTCTGCAGTCTCTTTACATACCACTTCCATAATAGATCTAACCATAGATTTCAGAGCTTCTAAGAGGAACTGTTAATGTCAGGACCAAAATTTAGAAAGGCTAATTCTGGTCCTTGGAATATTACAGCTAGAAATGCTCCAAGCTTCATTTATCTCAATCTGATATTCATCTGCTACTGCAGGCTTTTATGCAATGATACTGCTCTACCCACAGGGCCCTCCCCAGTTAATAAATCCTGTTCTGTAATGTGCAAGAGATTGTCTGCAGAGAGCAGAGACAAAGGCTGGATATGCAATCACCATTCATTACAAAAAGCACTCGCCTGTTTGGGATCAGCCTGACTACTGCAAATGGACTGGCTTAAGCTAAAAATAGAAAATGAGGCTCTGAAAATGTTATCTTGACTATGGAGGTAAAGTTCTTCCTTGTTGTGCCAGTTTGTGGCTCCATTTCTTGAAAGTTCCCGGGCAGTTTAATTATAAATATCCTGTTCTAAGTCTCACCACTGGCTTCTTTTCATAGCCTAACAACCCCCTGAAATACACTCTTTGTTTTCATACATAAACAAGGAGCTTAAAGATAGTCTTTTTTATGCTGCAGAGATGGTGAACAGCCAAGTGGCTGTGCAAGAGTCAGAGTGGGCTCAGCCAGGTTAAACAAACTTGTCCTGGCTCTGCTCATGCTGCAGGTAGACTGAGTTCACACCTCCCAAACCCCCCAGAGCAGAGGGCTGAGGGAGGTGTAAGCCAGTTACACACAGCTCCTGTGTGAGATTTGCTCTTGCCTAGCAGGGGTATAACCACATGCACAGAGCATGGAGGGTGAACAAACAGCCCTGGCTGACGGCACAGAGAGCAGCTCAAATGTCTGTGCTCATGGTATACACAATCCCTAAGGATGCTTGAGAGCTGACCATGCATAAGGACGTGTAACAACAACAGCATCAACAACAAAGCTCACAACTTTCTGGTGCTGGCAGTTCAAAACAGATCATTAATGACATCTGAATACACCACTCTGTGCCAGTGACTCTCTGCCTCACCATTTCACTTTTAAAGAAGAGTCACAATTGAACTGACTATATATTTTACAGGATTTCCCAGCTGTAAGAATATGACCATTCTGGAACATAGCTCCAGATCATATGACAACAGAACTGCCTACACATTGCTCCAGGCAGACATACTAGAAAGGTTTCCTAGAAAGAAGTCTGTCAGGCTAGGTGTGCTTCTCAGAAATTTTTGGCTTACCTCCTGGATGTGTTGCTCCAAATGACTGATCAATTTGTTCTATGGTTGGAGCAATTGCCTGAGAGTTAAAATGGACACCACTGAAAAAGAAAACAAAATTAATCTGCCTGAAGGAAACCAAACAGATGCTACAAACATTTACTAATGGCAATACCATATCTAAATTGTAAGAAGTCTCTCAAGACTGAAGAGTAAACCAGTCATTTAACTGAGTTTCATGTTCAAGAAAGGATGATTATGCGCACTCCTTTATGATAGCTACTTTTGATTTTTAAAACAAATAATTTTAAAAATTAATTCAGAATTTTAATAAATGAGTAAAACCAGCCACTCTAACCAAGAGGAAATCACAGGTCTTAAACCACTTACCAATATTTTAACTTCACCTTAGTCAAGTCATAAACTTCAATCACCTAAAACACAGGAAACAAACACATTGCCACAGTTCAGACACTTGCAAATCATTACAGAGGTAAATCCTTGTCAAAAGGCAAGACTAGCTAGTGCTGCTTGCTCCCCTTCTTACAGAACTCTGCCAAGATAAACCACATGTCAGAGATTCAAAAACTGACTCAGCAACTGCACGACTGAAATAGGGACTGAACAGCTCTGGGTTAAGGAGAGAACCCCCCATATCCCACGTACATCAGTACTGTAGGAAGAAATACTGTCACTGACACATCAGCATCTTCATTTCTACAAAGTTTACTCTTAAACAAATTCAAAGGAAAGCAACAGCAAGGATTAGCTAATTAGGAAATCTTCTGATGAATGTCAATGGACCATTCCTTGGGTTGCTCCTATTACCCTGAAGAATGCCTGTGGCAGGGCACAAAGTCCTAACACTCACTGCACTGCTCTAACTTTCCAGCTCTTCTAGAGTAAAAGATAAACACAACAAGACTTAGCAATAATATCCCATTTCAATTACACTTAAGATAGCTTGCAACCTCGCCAAGCATTACAGAAGACAATCAGAAGAGCAGCCCACGAAGAATCAGGGCAAGCTGTAATATCCAATTCTGACATTTACTAAATGTTTTAGACCTTGCTGAGTATTCCAAGGAGCTTTCCTCTCTGCAGAAAATATTACATACAGATCCTTTGTTCTGAATATATTACTGCAAACATGCATCTGAGACTGATGTCATATGATTTTTATGACTGTCACTGGATTTTGAGGCTATACTGGGCTTTAAGCAGATGCTTTTTGGCAAGTAGCCATGGACAAACACAAGCTTCTTCCACCTTACATACGTGTTCCTGTGTCAGCAGGAAAAGAAACACATATAGCTCATAATCGCTGTAAAGCAAAGGTAAAACCTGTTTTTTATTTTGTATAATCCTCCAACAAATCATTAGCAGATTCTGACAGGACACACTCTTCAGCAAGAGAATAAAGCAGAATTTCCCAGGGAGTTTGCTACTAACTGTGGCTTTAAAGCCTAAAAATATCACCTGCTGAGAAGGAAGTCTTGGTTTTGGGAGATGCCCAGCAAATAACCCTAAATAAAACAGCTGGCAATGTTTAAACCACTACCTCTACATATATTTAGGAAAAAAAACAAATCAACACTTAATGGCATTTCAGAATATAAGCAACAAGTAGGGCACAAAGCAAGTAACAAATTAACATTTTGGCAGAACCAACAAGACAATAAACATTTTTCTTCTTAATACACTTGGAATTATGCTTCTTGGAAAAACCTAGTTATCTAGTATTTTAATTCAAGTGCAGTTGACATGTTCAGATTTCCTTCACTGTTAAAGCCTATTAAAAAACAAAGGCTACTTTTATGAAAAGCTAGGACTGATTTTACTTTTTAGTGCTCTTGCACATCTTTTCCCTCTACAAACTTTTTTCTGAAAATAGAGAGAACCAGCCCCACCCCAGATCTTGTTTTGCAGTTACTACTGAGTGCACTGGGCACCCTCCTGAAGTTCTGCTGAAACCTCACAGTACAAGACACATGGATGAGCTGAACAACCAGGAGAGTGCACCAAGAATTGCAGTGGCACAAACGTGGTTCCCCCCAAGAGAAACACCCTGACAGCAGCCAGTAGGCACCAGTTTGCCACCAGTCCTCTTCCCATGACTCAAACAGATCAACTCAGGTCAGCACTTCTTTTTACCAACTCTGGAGGAATAAATGAAAGCAACTCAGCAAAAATTAATGGCAGTCAAAGGATCTCGTAAGTCATGAAAGTTATAATGAAGAATAGGCCAGAGCACTCGGAAAAAAATTATTTTCTAAATTACAGCAGCTACACTGATAAAAGGATCAGTGTGATTCTATATGCAAAGAACATAAACTGAGAAGACCAAGGGCTGTTCAGTGATAGGTTTACCACACAGTCAGAAGACAGTTGCTTTAAATGAGTAAAAGCTGATGTTCCCTCACACTCACTGTTTTGATAATTACTACTAAGACTTACAAAAATGTTCAGATGTCTACTACGAGCAATAACAGACCAATGCTATGAAAGCCAACTCTTTCTCCACCTCAGAGGGAGGACATATGAGAGACCTTGATGCTAAAATTGCTTCCAGAACCTGGCCCTGGATCTACCAATTCACATCAGCAACATCTCCTGCAATGCCTTGGCTACTGAAGGTGAGTCTTTCTCCCTTCTCCCTGTAAAAAGGGAAGAAACTTCTTAGGAATATTGCTGACTTTATTCCTGGATCAGCTTCCTTGGAATTGCCAAGATTTGCCATCTTAGTAGCCTGTATTTCTATCTCTTTCACAATCAAATTTATTAGCAAGTCGTATTTAAAAAAAACACACAGAAAAAGAATAAAGGCCTCCTGCTTTTTCCAGTTTTGCTGCTGCTGAGCAACACTGAAAACAGTCACACCATCTTAAAAAACAGGCATTACTTTACACCTACTGTATCCTTTAACAAGTCCTGTTGCTCACTTCTGAACCCATCCCATCAAACTTCTTCTAGAAAGCTTTCTGAACACTTTTACAAGTATAAGTTTTCATAGCACTGAATGCATTTACACAGCTTGCCTATTCATAGTTCAAACAAACAAACAGAAGTATCACCAGACCACTGAACCACAACAAAACAGAAGAGACTGCTTTTCAAAAATAACTAAAATACAGGAAACAAACCTAGAAACACATACCAGAAGAGTTTGGGGTTTCTATTTTTTCTTTAAAACTAGGTTTTTTAAATACAGAAAAGCAAGAAAAGAAAGGCAAGAAATACAGAAAGGCAAGAAAAGCTCTTGCTTGGTTCTTAGCACACTGGGTGTGACAAAATCTGACCTCAGAAACTGGAGATGAAAAGACAAGGTATACATTACATACAGCACCTCAAAAACACTACAGGATTGCAACATTCCCCAAAAAAAGCAGTCAGCAAGCCATGTACTTGAAATGATTATGCCAATTTTGAATTCAGTTTCCTGCAGAATTACATCCAGTTAGAAAGATTTTGTACAGCTGACAAAGAATTTTCAAGATATTATCTTAAAAATTGTAAATCCACATACACAGTCTGAATAAGTAAATCCAAAACCAAGAATATCATTACTATAGATTGACTTCATGAACAGGAGCTACCATAAAGCAATTACAAACCAAAATCTGGGGAAAAAAAGTGCTCAGTTGTCCCCCAGCTGAGCTCAATTTGAACTGAAAATTTTCTTCAAAATGTCTATTTTAATAATTCATATAAAGAATTTTTAGAAAAATACAAGCATACCATGGTGTTACAGGCTGTTCTTAGAGAAATAAGTACTTTCAACAACTAATCTGGGTTGCTATTCAACAATTTCAAATACATGAAGTACACAAAGAGCTTGAGTTTCAGCTGATAGCAAATGCTTCTCTCTCCTACAGTAATTTTTGTCATAAAGTAATGGCTGAACTTTGGAGAGTGGTATTTTTCTGCTGGTTTTATTTTAGATGTGAGTAAAGGGCAGAGGGCTCCACCTACCACTGTTCCAAACCCTGCAAGTATGGATGTGAGCATCATGTTCCAGACTTACCTAAACTGTAAGCATTCCATTTTTTAGTATCACATGTAACTCCACACTTCTGCATTCACATGTCAAGCAGCACAGCAGTTAGAGCAGTTCACTCACCCAATTAGCCAAATCAACACCTGAACACTTCTGTGAAACGTACACCCACCAGGTGAGAATCACTGACAATTGCTCAGCACAGCTGGTCTGGCTGAAAGGACCACTCTGAGTAACTAAGAAGTTACATACAGATCTTTCAAAGGCTTCAGTTAAAAGGTTTTCAAAATCTTGTACCCATGTAGTCATACCTCTGGAGTCCCAGAGTTGCTCACTTGGTCTGGGTAAAAAATACCACTTCCATTACAGATACTTTGCAAGGATAAATGCCATGGGAAGGCAGTAACCAGCCTGCCTTTTGGTTTGCATCTTAACTACACTAAGCATCTTTGAGAGATGCAGATCAACTCTTGGTCACCCAAAAGCAGAACTGAAGATATCAACTGCAAGAATCAAAACTCATCCAGAATAAACTGAAGTCAGTGCAGGAGCCAGCTGCTCACAAGAGGCTGGATGTGGTTTTCTGGGGGGAATCACACACTCACAGCCACACAAGTACTCTGCAGAGCTAGCTTAAATTGAAACTATGAATAGAAGGAAGTTTAACTTCATAAATAAAATGGCAGCCCAGATAAAGGAACAACCTGGGCAGAAAACAACCCTGTCTGGTTTGCATTAAAGATGATCTGATTTCAAACCCAAGGCTTAGCTTTAGTAAGGGCCTTGTGCACTTTCTGTGCCACTCCAGACAAGATGCGTGAGATCACACTGCACCATCACACTTCTGTGGCACTTGCACATCCCCAGAACACAGGGAAGGTGTCTTACCTTCATAAACAAATACTTAAATCCTAAAGTGAAGAAATACAGTTCATAGTCACAAGAGAGCACTCCATATAAAACAAATTAAATGTCTAAAGGAGCCAGATACTTATGTCCTGTCAAATGTCAATACATCCCAGGGTTTTGATGCATTGTCTGTTTGCAGGAGGGGTGTTTTATTACCTTAAGTCTCTGATTGAAAGCATCAAACAGCAGTTTGATTCCATCCTGAGTCAGGTTAAGGATGAGGTCATGGCTAAGAGGTGACTGCAAAACAAAAAAAAAAAAAAGCTTTTAGGCTTTTGATTTCAAGACTTTAAGATATACATCACTGTAAAAGTATAAATTGGTTACTTTAGAAAAACAAAACTACCTCAGAAAACAATCACCTGTTCAATGAATAAGCATAACTAAAATACATTTGGCCAAACCTCTCAACACCTTCAGTTTCCTTATGAAAAGAAATAGAAATGCCTGTATAATATCTGTGCCCTGCAAAACCTCCTAAGAGTACTTTGTCCATTACTGTAAGTGGGGGAAAAAGCAAAAAACAAAACTCAAAACAATATAACCCCCAACCCCATTAAAAAAACCCAAACAAAACCCCACCTTGAAAATTAACATTCCCAGTTTAGCATCAAAGACATCATCTAGGGACAGCCTCTGTTGCATTCTTAGTGCACAAAAATACCAAGTCTCACATGAGAACCAGGCACGTGCTTGACAAAGAGATGGCTTTCCACTTCAGAAATCAAACTGTCACAGTCTTTTTTAGGCCTCAAAAGGAAGGCTTCAGACTCTCATGTTGTGAATTTACGTTTCCTTAGTTACTGTGAATCATAACAACTAGAGGCTTAATTTGCAGTCTGCTGGAGTCAATAGAGACATTCCTCTGGCCTTCCTGGTGTCTGTCTAGGCCCTACACCCTCTCAGTCTCCTGGGCCACTGGGGAAGCTGCTCTCTGCTCCACCAGAGCAATCCACACACACACAGTCCCTTGGCCCCAGCTCAGCTTTTTCATCATGTACCATCTAAAGCACATTTGCTTCAAAATGCTCTATCCCCCACAGCTGTCTCCTCAGAGGAGAAAAAAGGCTGAATGGCAGGCAGGCAGAAAGATTCATGCCCTAGAACTGCACCAGGCAGTTTCCTAGCAAAAGACAGAATGGGGATGGGCAACTGGGGCAAATAAAGGCTTCTAAAATGAACAGCTACACCATGCAGCCCTTTAATGAATTCAGTATAAGCTATCTTACTTTGGTCTACTGAGAGGAGCTCCAGAGTTTGATAGTCAAAAGCTCAATTCTCATCCTCAATTTTCTCACATCAGCATTGTCTTCTAGCCTTGATACTTTCTGAGCATTTTCATGTGCATGTCCCACCCCTTCCCAAACCATACAGCCAAGGAATCAGATTCTAGACTTCACATCACTAGGTCAAAACAAGCCATGGGGCTTTCCATCCCCTGTGATGCAGATTTCCTGTTCCTCTGGACCACTGCAGTAGCTTTTCCTGAAGTTGGTCCAGTCTGAGCTCACCTTCCCTGAACACCAGTGATCTGGTGTGTCAACTCTGTCCTAAGTGAAACTTTGACTACATTTAACACAATGCCATCAATACCTCACTCTTGCTGACAAACTTTCATGGCTCTGTGTAGAACTGAACCAGCATTGCAACAGAACTATAAGCCTGAGATAAAAAGGCCTACTTCTGATCATGACAGTCATTTTCTAATCCCTTATAAATCTAATTTAGAAAGGCTACAGATAGAGAAAAAAAATCTTGTAATCTGGCATTCAAATACACCAGCTGAGTTGTTCTGCTATGGGATATGCTCTGCATTTCACTGGCTTCTAAATAGTTTTCATAAGGTTATTCCAAAATTATTGAGAGCACTACAAGTACTTTTGAGTGGGTGGAAAAAACCCCCAAACATCTGAGGAAAAGCTTGGTAATTAGTACAGCAAATAGCTTCTGTTCTATGCTGGCATATTTTCTAATACATGGAAAGATTCAAGAGCACAAATTTAGTTCATGTGACTTTTAATACACAAAACAGAACCTCAAGTATGAACGATGATGCCAAGAAGCAACAGGACAGATTATCCTAAAGGAAGTACCACAGATGTGCAGTTATATTGCTAATCTACATAAAGATGCAGGATAAACTGTTATCACTGAACAATCCCATCAACAAAAATCTGGAGGAAGAAGTTCAGGAAAACAAAGGCAATTAGTACCCCACTTAAACTGACCTTTATTCACAGAAAAGGATTCATCAAGCTTTTTTGGCACAGTTTGGGCATCCCATTTATGTCAAGTTAAAGAGAGCACCATGGACAGATCTAATTGCATTTAATTGCCATATAATTTTTTGAAAGGAAATACTCACTGCTGGAGTTCCAGGATCAGAAATTCAAATTTAGAGACGCAACAGCTTTAAATAACATTTGATCACAGTGCTCAAAGGCATTCTTTTACAAGGCAAAGAGGAAAAACATGAAGGCTGTTCAGGTACAGTTTTTCTAGATAGAAGTTGTGCATGGCAAAGTTAATTTAAGGTTTTGAATCTTCTAAGAACTGAGCTCTTTGTGCTCAGCTGCTAATGAAATGCATGACACTCTGCATGAGGGTGAGGACAGAGCCAGACAGTCAAATGCAGGCTCTGAGTGGTGTGTGAAAAAAAAATACCAGGCACTAAATTGCAATAATATACAGAAAAAAAAATAATCGTCAGAACTATTCCAGAAAGTTGGGAAGAACTACTTTGTTAGACTGTGCAGATGCTAAAACATCTTTACATTTATTACATTTTGGGAAAACAAAACCCAAACCAATAAACTGGCCCTCTGCAGCCAGAAGTTTAGTGTACACAGTCAAGAACAACGTAACTTTCCAAGAGGTGTAAAAAACCAAGGAGTGGTACACCTCTGCTTACTAGCACTGAATCACTAATCCTTCTGTGATTCTACAATCTGAGTGGAACAGGAATCTCATCATTTATCTAAACAGCCCTAGAAATAATTCAAATGCACTGTAAGAAAAACTAAAAACCTCCAAAGAATACAAAAAACAAGGAATGTGTTCACTGCCAGATGGATGCTCCCATGCATTAATCACAAGGAGACAGATTTGCAATTCAGTCATCATAAAACCCATAAATCCACATAAAGTGAAAAAAAAATTAATTTAATAACATGAAATATGTATCCAGCACTGAACACCAGTCAAGGTTGTTCTTAGCCATTCAGTATTCACTGCAAATGCACAAGGCCTGAGTCCTTATTTTGATACAAACTAACATTGTACAGACTCTGCCTTCTTCCTGATGCAAAGGGCTGTAATTTGCAACATATGACTATCATCTTCTTGTTAACGTGCATTGCAGGTAAAAATCTAGCGAGTCCTTTGAGACATCTGAGACTCCTTTGTCCTATCTCCCCTTACACTTCTATCAGAATAACATTTTAATTGATCTAGCAGAAGGGTTTTACTTCTAGTCCCCTTTTTGATGGAAGTCAAACATATCAGGAACTTAATGCTGAGTTGTGAAGAATGATTAAAAACATTTATAGCTGGCTTAAATCACTGCACCCACTTTTTGCAGACAAATCTGCAGATGCAGAGAAAAGGTGCAGAAGGTTTTTCATGGGGCTCATCACCACTGAACCAAACACAAAAGCAGGAAGCAATGAGTGATTCAGTTCTTTAAATTGCAGCACCACTTCACAGTGATAAAGTAAATAGACTAGAATTAAATTGTCCGGCTAATTACATAACATTTCACTTCTTAAAGGAAAAACAATGCCACTCCTTTATTGCATATACAAAACTGATAGCTGTTAAATCACGCCACTGCTGTGCTGAGGATTATTACCTCTGACAACAAACTTACTAAAGCTGCATCTCTCACGTGGTGGCAATAATTTGGTGTAGTTTAGTTCCGTTTCAAGCAGCCCCACAAGTCCCACCCTGTGTACACGAGAACAAAGCATGTCTCAAACCACCATGAGGAGCACTTCTGGCCAGCCCATGCCCTGCTCACCTGCTCGCTGTAGAGAACCTGGACGTTTTTGATAATGCGACAGTGTTTCTGAAGAATTGCTACAGCCTGAGCCAACGGCATGCCTGCAAATAAAAACAGGTGTATTTCTTCAGTGCAGAAACCAGCTAACAAAGATTTTCAACAGCGAGGTCACACATGAGGTAACCAAACCACCATCAGCAAACACTGAGTTACAACAGAAAGGTATGTGCTCAACAAACAAGCTGACTTGACTCATGGTATCAGCACAGACCTGGTGTTTGGAAACAGGAAAGTCATTGTTTATCTACCAGTTGTTAGGCATATATGGAAAAAGTATCTCTAGACACAAAATTAAATAGCAAAGTTCAAGCAGAAAAAGCAAAGAGCTTGCCACAGCCTGTGCACAAAATTTTCTGGTTTTGGGGTCATCAGTCCAGTAACTGATAAAGTAGCCCGTCTCAAGCTCCACTAGGGCACTCCTATACACATTCAACAGGCTCCTGAAACACCTTTTATGGAACACACTTTTTTATTAACCTTGAGGACGTACTGGGTACTCATACCAGACACCCACAAACACTAACACAGAGCAGTGATTCTCCTTAGACCCAAGAGGCCACATTAGCTGCTGATATGGCTCTACTTGTGTCAAGGAAGAAACTTTATCTTCTCAGTTTACAGACAGGATACAGATACTAAAAATTTGGTTCAATTGAGGCAATACACTTACAGTCACTCAGCCCCTCGTACAATTTCAAGGGCTTTTTTTCCTTTCCTTAGTGTATATCTTATCTTTACAATTATACATTTTTGAAAGCAGAAAGGAACAGCTGATTCTGCAGAAAAAATAGCACCACATCATCTCATCATTTATCACCCTAAAAACCTTTGTTGCCTTTCCAAATGAAATGTGATCACATTCCTGGATTCAAAGGAAGCATTTATAAAGTGAGGTTATGAGCTCATAATTGTGAAGTTTTATTTTCCAACTAACTGCTGCAAGTCAATTTAGATTAGTTATCTGACATTTTATTTCCATTCCTTACCCTGTCCTTTTCCATTTCTAGTTTTTAAATGTTAAGAGAGTTGGCCTGATTAGGGATAATTTACCTCAGAACCTACACTTTTATTAGATTCAAAACTTTCAGTTACTTGCTACACTACTCAAACTAAGACAATATGTAATGTTTTAAAGCACCTTTTACACATTATCTACAGTATCAAAGTGAGAAAACTCTCTTTACATATATATCCATTTATAACATACACACCTAGCTCACCATGGGTACTGCTTTAAAGTAATAATGGCATAACACTGACAAAACACCAAAAAAATCTCATTCTCATTGTCATGCCCATATATTGCAGCTTTGCTGAAATGATGAAATCAAGTTTTGGTACAACAGATGTACAGATTAGAACTACAGTGATTCAATTTGCAACTACTATATACAAACATGTCTGCAAAACTGGTTTTCACATTAGCCCATGATCTTGGGGATAATTTGGTTTGCAGCTAGAAATTATACATCAGTAGATGAGATTAAATAAAAAAGAAGAGTTATTATTTTAATAGCGGTAATGACATTAAAATGCAGAGCCACACAATCAAGCAGCACTGTTTCCTATTATCTAGGAAATAGCAGTTGCCTTGTAGTCTAGGCAGCAGAGTTTGAAGATGACAGTTATTATGTATTAGGTAATATTTTCAAAATGGAACAGAAACACGAATAGCAGCAAGAAGCTAAGATCAAAGATGCTGCTGTAAAAGTTCCACATTTCTCAACCTAGTAAAAAGTATGAATCCAGAAAAACAAGTAAGGTTGACTGAAGAGTATAAAACCCCTGTGCTAAGTCAGCAGTCATAAAAGACTTGCAGAGCTAAGACCATGAGCTCAGTTAAAAAATAATCCAGTGGCACAGGCTGAAGCACAGCCAGCACAGCTGACAGGGCCCTTGTGCCGATGGAGCCAGAGGCCGGGAGGGTTCAGTGACAATTCACCGGAGTTCTCCCGGCTCCACAAGTGCAGAAACACCAAGTTCAGGTGGGTCCATGTAAACTGATGCAATCCTGGGCTGGTAAGTGTGCAAACAGATGGCTTGTGTGGCTCTCTTACTCATTGCTTTCTCAGGCTGCAAGCAAATGGACATGGACTGGCTGGGTTCAGTTTTCAGTAACTGACAATCAAACAGATTTGGCCATGCAGCTGCTAAGCAGAGCTACAGTGAGCAACCCAAATTCTCCAAGAACAGTTTACAGGACCCAAAATGTGTTGAACAGCCAGTATCCTCCCTTTGCCTCCATTTGCTTCTAGAAAGCCAAAGGAGGAATAAAAAAATGGGTTATTTTTCTCCGGTCTTCTCACACACAACACCCCCTTTTTCTTCAACATTGGTCAGCCTTTGCAGTCAAAGAGGAAAACAAAGAATTCTTTTTCCCTTGCTCACCAGTCAGGGGGAATGGGGAAGCAAACATGGTTTCCAGCACATCAGACAGTCAATCTGAGGCATGGCAGCAACGCCTGCACAGCCCAGCACTAGGGCTCCTCTGTCACAGACCTTTCCCTCTCCTAAATGCTGGAGTGGTACGAGCAGCACAAGACAGCTCTCTCACATACACTGGCCAGGAGCATCATGGCTTGAAGCATCAGCCCATGCTAAAACTGTGTGGCTTGAAGGGATGGGGACAGAGAAGTGAAGAAAGATTAGGAAAAAAATACAAGAAAATCTAAGATTAATCATAATGCATTAAATAAAGATACGTGAAACTTGGTAGGAAAAGAAAGTATAAAGCACAAGAGAAATGCAAGAATGCCTCAGAAATTATACATCTCAAACACTAATAATGCAGCTACAGGCACTACAGAGTATTTAATTGTTCCCCTTTAAAGCAGCAGGAATGTAGCCCAAGAGATGCAGTGGCACAGGTAGCTAAGCTCAGTCTTGGTTAAATTTTTTATGTTCTAGTCACATAGTGAGTCAACACTGGAGCCAGAAACAGAATCCAAAAAGTCATGTACAAAATTTTCCTGGCATTTCCCCACAGTCATCTCCATTGCGGGCACAGTACTGGAAGCCAGAGTCAGCAGCAGTTCAGGAATACTGCCATTAGTTCTGCTAAGAGCAGAGCTAAACAAACAATGAGTAGAACAGTGCTGGCAGTGAGAGTCCCATTTACACCAGCACTACCAACCCTGCTGCCACTACCACAGCTGAAGTAGCTTTGTCAGCAGGGACAATCTTCACACGACATCCCTGTGCAGGACAAAGTACCCTAACACCCAGGCAGCCTCCTGCTCTGCACCAGCAGGTCATGCTAATTATATATTAGACATCACGTGGTGGCTATGTTTACTCCAAGCTGAGCTTCCTCCCTCTCACATCATAGTGTGTGTGTGTGTGTGCACATAGACACTGCAAAATTTAACCATGAGACTGCATGAACAGGCTTTCCTTGGGAAAAGGAAGAACATTTTCCCTTTCCTTGTTTTGATAGAGAGAATGGAGGGGAGCTGGTACTCTGTATTTATGAAGGAAGGGTATGCAGCTGGAGGTTGCTTTTCCCCAGGTAACATGGGCACTAAAGGCTGGCAGAAGGTCACACAAAGCTGAGAGCACAGAACATTTAGGGCACAAGGAGCTCACCAAGATTTCAAAGCTGGGACCTGAGGTGCTATAATTAGCCTCCAAAAGCCATTTAGCCCTGTTGGTAACCATCAGGTTGTACTTGACTGAAGTCACAGCAGCATAAACACCCCTTTGTGTTTGATGGGCTCCGTATAAATAACTCCAAGGCACAGCACCACTCCTAGGTCCAGCCTAGACACTGTAACAGTGTCTTCAGGAACAGTCTGTCCCCTCGCTGTCACAGGTGACAAGAGCGGCAGCCCAAGTGTGACTCAAGTTCAGGCAGACACAGAGGGCTGACACACACAGCCTTGTTTCCCTCTACCAAACTCCCATCACCATTAGCTTCACACAGAGCCACGGCAATGATGGAAAACAGAAATCAAAGAGGCCAACACTGATATGTCGCACAACCTCTCAGAAAAGGTGACATCCACAACACTTTCTGAGAGTTTTAAGGACTACCAACATGTGCTTGAAAACACAGGTCACCCGAAAAACCCACATCACCTCATTTCAACTGCACATTTAAATGTCCTGTCTGAGCACCAGCCAAACTTCCATCAGTTGGGGAAAGTTGTTTCTCATCACAGTAACTAGAGCAATGACTGGTAGGGAAAGACTACTCAGCAAGATGAAAAAATACAAGTGATTGGGGGGAAAAACACTTGTTATCTAACCCTGAGAAAATATCTCCAAAGTTTACTTTCTCCACTATTTCGCAACCCGACAGCGACACAAAGAAATTGTGAAACTCGACTCATGTTTATGAAGGGTTTGTACAGAAAAGTACAGCATTTCTAGCGAGTATCAGCGCACAGCTGAAGCTGCCAATATCACCTGACACATATTCAGGTGACAATCAGCACATTCACGCTTCCTCTTCTCGGAGTTATTTAAAAGAGTGACTAGTCTTACACGGCAAGACAAAAGAAAGCAAACGAGTGCACACAATCAGACAAACAAAGCACAAGTTGGCACGCAAAGGCTGAAGGTGAAACTATAAACTACACGGAAACACCTAAAGCACGTACTTTAATATTTTTAGGCCAGCGAAAGGCGAGCTTTGGCTCTGGCTCCCTTTCTCTCCCCCAGTGCCCGAAGCCCTCACGGCCGCCGAGGGACCCGCACGGCCCCTACGCCCAGGGCGGGGGCAGGAGCGCACTTACCTAAGGTGAACTCCCATTGCTCGTTCCCCAGAGACCGCTCGGGCACCACCTCCAGATCTAGCATTGGCTCAGCGTGGCGGAGGCCGCGGGCTGGCACCGGGTCACCGGGTGTGTGCGCCGGACCCCTGCGGGAGGACGCGGGAGGGAAGCGGGAGGGAAGCGGGCAGCCCGAGCCCGGCCCCGCCGCCGCCCCTGAGGGGCCCGGCCGCCCCCAGCCCCCGCGGGCAGCGCCGGCTCCGAGCGGGGCCCCGTGCCNCCCCTCCGCTCGTCCCGGCGGCCCCGGCCCGGCCTGAGGGGCCGGGGGGGCTCCGACCCCCCCCGCGCCGCGGGGCCGCGACTCACCTCACTTGCGGCTGCTGAAAAAGTGCTTTGCAGCTGTCGTCAGGCGCGCCCGCGCCGGGGCGGGACCGGGGCGGGGCCGGGGGTGCGCCCCGCCCCCCGACCGTGGGCGAGGGGGGAAGGCGTCGGCTTGGCGAGCTGGAGAGCGGGGTTCGAGTCCCACCGCGGGCTTGTCGGGAGAGGGCTCGGACCTGCAGCAGCAGCCGCAGTTACACCGGACTCGGGATTCAAATCCCAATAACCAACCCAAACCACAGCCCAGGCCATCCGGTTTGTCCAGTTGAGAGGCCAGAAAAGCAGAGTTAGGGAGAAATTAGTCAGTGGCACAAGCAAAGTTACCCGGAGGAGCTCGAGAGTGACTCAGTCCCGAAGAAAGGAGTAACGAGGCCATTGGCTTTGCAGCGCTCTCTGATCAAACTGGGGTACTGCCAAGAGTTCCGACCCCAGGAAGGCCCACATTTCCCTCGGGATGGGGCTCACAGGCAGGAGCCTGCTTTGGTCACACCAGGGACCCCAGGTGCCAGAAACATCCACAGAGCTGAGCAGGAAACAGAGCTCTCCCAGCACGCCAGGATGTGCCACCACCTGGGACAGCCCACATCAGACCAGCCCTTGTTTTTGTGTCGAAACTTGATTCCAGATAAAAGGCACCAGCACTGCCCAAATAAGCAGAGAAGTAAAGGAGAGAAGCCAAGGGTGTGGAGCCGTGCCATGCTCACACAAAGTGACATCTCTTGTGGAGCAGGGCGGCACAAGGGATGGAAATCCAAGAGCGTGCAGAGGGTGTGGAAGCAGCTCCAACTCCTGCCGGCAGGTTGAGGCTCTGGCAGGGGCAGAGAGTGGGGGGAGATGCATTTTTTCCATATTTATTTGAGGGTGGTAGCAGAAAATCTTCTCCTTGGGTGACAGCCATCTTCTGTCCCCTCTCCTGTGCAGCATCCTGCAGGTGGTGATGCTCAGTCCTAGCCTGGGCTCCACCTCTGTGCCCACCATGTCCCATCACACGGACTGTCCCACAGCAGCACGGAAAACATCAATAAAGCACACCCTTCAGGCAGCCCAACACACAAATTTGAGGGCTGCATATTAAAAAAAAAAAAAAAAAAAAAAAAAGTCAAACATAATTTCAGTAGGTTTGTACTGTGGCTACTTCCCACAGGTAGAGCAAGCCATGGCTGGCAGGGGGGGATCAAAGCACTTAAAAGAAATCCCAGTCATGTCTGGGAGCAGAGCCTTGGCCAGGCTCTGCCCTGAACATTTCTCAGCATCTCTCTTCAGGTCACAGAGCTGTCAAAGCAGGTGAGATTTTAATGTACATGGCGTGGAGCAAGCCCCAGGGAAATTAGTTTTCCCTTGAAGTCAGCTGCATGTTGCTCTATTTATTATTCATGCCTTGCTTGCTTTTCTTTTTTTAAACCAAGCATGGTGACATCTTAATATGCTGAAAAGCACAGAGGTGCTGCCAATGTTTCCCCTTCACTCCAGCCCTCTGACACATCTTTATTGGCTCAAAACCAGAAATTAGCCTTTCCTCTCTCAGGAGCAGGGCTAATCCTTATCAGCCACTTGCCTCTCTCCAGCTCACTATAGATGTATGAAATATATATATATATTTGTATATATACAGTGTTTGTGTATTTTTTTAATGCAAGTTCATATTGTGACACTCATGAGGAATGCACTTGAGAGAATAAATATGTAGCTGGAAACTTTGCACACCTCATCCATTTAACAGAACACAAAGCACAGCACCTACGTTTGAGCAGGTCCATGGCACGTGCAGCCTTCAGGCTGAGGTGCTGGGTAGAAAACAGGTGGCTGCAGATCAGCTGGGCTTTGCAGAAACCCTTCTCCACCTCACTCCTGTGTTTGGTGAAGCCCTTTGAATGCCCAGTGCTGCAAGCTGGGGGATGCAACAGTCTGGGCTTTCATTCACAAAGATTCAGCGTCCTTTGCAAGAGAGTATCACGAGTACAAGCCGAGTTCACCAAGGACAATAAATGCCAAATACAATGGCAGAAAAAAGGAAATAATTTCTGAGTGTGCCTCCTTGCTGCCACCTGTTTCCACACACCAACCCAGACCCAGGCTGAGTGGAGAAGGGCTGGGCACGGCCAGGGCCGGGGCTTTGTCCTTCGGTGCGTTAACGAGGGGCTGTCACCTCCTCCCGAGCTCCAAACGCCCCTGGGGCCACCGGCAGGGCAGGAAACGGCCGTGGCACCTGCAGGGCTGGCTCTCTGCTGAGGTGCAGCGGTCCCCAGGTGAGGAGGGAGGTCCCAGGCAGGAGCACAGACCAACAATAAATCCCAGCAATAAATCCCAACAATAAATCCCAACAATAAATCCCAGCTGGCTGGAAGTCCCAGCACAGCATCCCGAAGGAGCCAAGTGCAGGCACGGCTGAAATGGAGCACCTCCCACCGTGGAGCCCCCTCCTTCTGTGGGTGCAGAAACACGCTCCAAGCACCTGGGGCATCCTCCCTGCGTGCCCAGAGCAGCGGGTTTCCTTTCAGACCACCTTCCTCATTCTGTCAGGCAAACCAAATCCCGAGTGGCAGAAAGCAGAAACCCCCCGAGGCTGTTTGCCTGGCTGCTCTCTGGTTGTACCAAAGGAGAGCAGCTCCAGGCTTCAGTGGCAGTGCATGGTTTGCACAGGTGATCACAGAGAGAAGCTGGAAGCCCTCAGGGTCAGCCCCATCCCCACTGAGCACTGACTTGCTCCTGTCTCCTGGAGAGCCTCTCCCACCTGAAAATCCAGCTGCAAGCTGGGTTAAATAATTATTTTTTTTTCCCACAGCTGAGCCAGCAGTCACGAAAATTGCCATTATGAAGATTCCCATTATGAAAATTCTCAGATCCCCCAACACCTCTTATTCCCAAAAGCCAGCAGGCACCCAAGAGCTGCTCATGGGCATGGGTGTTTTCCCCCTTGGACACAGGGCCAGGAGCAGCCACTCTCCACAGGGGTGCTGGGATGGAAATTCTTTGTGTGTCTCACGACAAAACCAGACTGCCAAAGGACCCAGGTGGGGACCAACATGAGCAGCTGAAATCAAACCCCCACAGAGTGACTGGAGGAGCTCCCCAGGCTCCCCAGTGACTCCAGGCAGGGTGGCACTTTTGAGGCAGATTGGGCAAAGCACCATCATTTTGGCAACTGCTCGTGACAGGCAAAACTTAAATTTTAAAAGGCTAAAATTACCCTTCTTACTCTCCAGACTATGGAGTGCTTATTGGAAAATTCAGCCCCAGGGCTCAGGCAGCAATGCACAGCTTTCTGAAAATCATAACCAATTTTTTAAGCCTGGCTCTGTTGTTAATGTTTCTGACGATGCCATCACATTTTGGGGTGAGATCAGCACCTATAGGGAATTAATAGGTTTTTACTGATTTTTTCTAAATTTTTCAGAATTTTTTCAACTTAAGATTTGTTGTGGTTTTGGGTGGTTTTTTTGTTTGGTTGGTTTTTTTTCTTTCTTTTTCTTTTTCTAAATTCTACACGTCTGCGGGGAGATGTTGTCTGAGAAGACCGTGGCCTTTCAATCCAGCGGGTTAAAAGGAAGCAGAAATTGCAGAAGTCACCAGGAGGGACAGACTGTCCCCGGGAGTGGGTCCGGCCGTGCGCAGAGCGAGGCAGAGCTGCCCTCTCCCGATCGCATCCAGGAGCAGCACACATCAGCTCCGGGAGGAAATCTGCCCCGTGGCTGCTCGTAAAAACGGCCTGGGAGCAGATCCCAGCCTTGGCAGCTCCGATTCAGTTGGAGGGAAGGTATTTATATAAAACTCTGATTTTTGGAGGTGCATTTCCTGCTGCGAGGCTCTGGTTGGCACTTGGGAATGGATCCAAACAGGGCTGGCAGCTCCAAGAGGGAACCGTGCACTGTCCAAAGGGGGATTATCCCACCTCTTCAGGGGGGTTTATCCCCAGCCAAGGGTTTCGGGTCCCACCGAGCTGGGCAGTGCCCCGTCAGTGCCAGGCTGGGTCTGGGGCGGGCAGGGGCTGCTGGCGGCACTGAGCCCGGACCTTCCCAGGGGAGACCCTGGCTCCGTTCTTCCCTGGCTCAGCACCTTTCCCGTCCTCGCCTGCGCTGACCATGCCCTGCCCTGCCCTGCCCTGCCGGGATGGTTTTCAATCACCTCGGGCCCCGCTGGAGCGGCGGCCGAGGCTCCCAGGGGCGGGATGTGCAGCATCAGCCCCTCAGGAAGCTGAGCACCACAGGGCTGCTGGGCACAAAGTGCCTTTTTCTGCCGGTCCCCGGCCTGCCCTGAGCCTTGTGCAGAGCCCCAGCCTGCCCTGAGCTTTGGGCAGAGCCTCCCTGCGCTCCCTCACACGCTCCAGGGCAGCACCCTGCTCCCCTCTGGCCGTGCTGCGCAGCAACTGCGAAGGTTCTGAGGGGATTCTGNCCCCAGCCTGCCCTGGGCCTTGTGCAGAGCCCCAGCCTGCCCTGGGCCTTGTGCAGAGCCTCAGCCTGCCCTGAGCCTTGTGCAGAGCCTCAGCCTGCCCTGAGCCTTGTGCAGACACCCCAGCCTGCCCTGAGCCTTGTGCAGAGCCCCAGCCTGCCCTGGGCCTTGTGCAGAGCCCCAGCCTGCCCTGGGCCTTGTGCAGAGCCCCCAGCCTGCCCTGGGCCTTGTGCAGAGCCCCAGCCTGCCCTGGGCCTTGTGCAGAGCCTCAGCCTGCCCTGAGCCTTGTGCAGAGCCTCAGCCTGCCCTGAGCCTGAGCCTTGTGCAGAGCCCCAGCCTGCCCTGGGCCTTGGGCAGAGCCTCCCTGCGCTCCCTCACACGCTCCAGGGCAGCACCCTGCTCCCCTCTGGCCGTGCTGCGCAGCAACTGCGAAGGTTCTGAGGGGATTCTGTGCTCGGCCAGCGGCAGGGAGCTCATGTGTGCCTGGCATGGGCTGTGGGGAGCATGGTAAGGCCACAGCTTGTCCTCAGTCAGGGCCACCATCAGGTGATCACCACCATCACTTCTCACACCCCAGATTTGGGCTTCTGGCAGCTGCAAAAGCTCTCCTGAATTTTTGCACCGTGGGACAGAAAAGGGGGGGTCCCAGCGCTCACCCGAGGGTGCTGATGAGATGGTGCCTTAAACAGTGACCGAGCAGAGACACGGCCCCTGCCCCGTCACTCAGGACTGGGGCTGAGGAGGGATGGATAGGCATGGAGCATTCCCGAAAAGGAAAGGGAGCAGCAGTAAAAGCGGGCCACAGCAGGGGCTGTTCACCTCCCCTGCACCGCCCAGAGCAGCGCCCCTCGCCCGGCACATTCATGAGCATTTCACACAACTCCAGATATATTTTAAAAGCTCTGATTCGTGCAGGGCTAGATCTAAACTGGCTTCGGCTTCATTAGAAACAGATGTGCTGGTTTCTCTTTCTGCCAGGCGCGGGCAGGGTGCGAGCCCAGCTCTCCGCGGCGCCGGGCAGGGAGCCGGGATGCGGCAGGACAGGGACAAGGGCACAGGGCAGGGCACGGGCACAGGACAGGGGCACGGGCACAGGACAGGGCACGGGCACAGGGCAGGGCACGGTCCCCGCTCCTGCCCGGCTGGGACAGCAGCTGCTGCGAGGGACCGTGTGTCTTTCCAGGAGCCGCTGCATCCTGCCCTCGGCTGCTGCCCAGCCAGGCACTTGGGGCTTTAATCACGCATTTAAAACTGGTGGGAAGGTTTACCCTTGTGAAAAGCACAGGAATTCTGTAAAAATAAAATAATTTAAAGCCCAGGTTTTCTTAAAAAAAAAAAAAAAAGGAAAGGTGGATTTGAGGATTCTACAGAATCCCCAAACCCCTTATTGCAAGGGTTTCTGGATCCAGGAGTGCCACACATGTGGCAGGGCTTTCACCTGGGCTCAGTTTCACCCCCAGATACGTTTCCAAAAGGGATGTTTGATTGTCATAGCTGATGATGAGGAAGGGCCATGGGGCATTGTATGAGAAGGAGGGAGGGGGGTCAGCCCCCTACACCAGCCTGCTCCAGCCCTGGTGCTTGGGGTTTCATCATTTAAAAGAAGACGAGTCAGAGCTGCAGAGGCCCTCTCAGAGCCCCTGAAGATCCCTGCCCATTTTGTGACTGACTCGTGGTGAACGAGCAGCGAGGGCGTGACCTGCACCTTACTGATGGGCTGTGATGGACAGACCCAGCACCAGAGCTGCTCCCTGAGCCTCGCTGCAGTGCAGCGCCCCTGGTCCTGCTGGCACATCCTGCCCCGCATGCGAAGTCTGGGTGTGGAGAGGCTTTACAGGAGCTGGTGATGAGGCACCTCGTTGGGGCTGGTGGTTCCAGAAGTCACGCAGCCCACGGGACCACCGGCACCAGGTCCCGGCAGTCACCCACCAGATGTGCTCTGCAGAGCAGAACTGAAAGCAGAACCAAAAAGAGGATCTGTCCTCTCATCTGTGTGGGAGCAGCCGCCAAGTGGCTCTGGGCCGGGGCTGTCGCTGCCAAGAAAGTGTTTGGGAGTTCCTCAGCAGCAGCTCTGACCTGAGCAGAAGGCAGGCACCGGGCACCCAGGGACAGTCTGTGCATGCAGCTCTGCCTGTCCCTCCCTTCCCGCCTCGTCCTGGCCCCCAGGCCTCAAACACAGCCAGAGCAAATGACCTGGAAGGGTCTCTGTCCATCACAGGGGGGTGGAATAAATGCTCTCTAAGATTTCTTGCAGCCCTGAGGCATTTTATGATTCTGTGACCTGGAGCTGGATCACAGCTGGCTCTCATACAGGGCTGAGCACCCCCAAGTCTCCTCCTCCCCCTGGGCCACAGCAGCTGTGGGCACAGGCTCCTGCCTCCATGGACAGGCTGCAGGTGCCTGCAGGCTGGTGGCAACCCTCTGGGTGGCTGGGGCAACTGGGGAAGGCCAGTGAGGAGCTGGAGGGCGCTGAAGGGGATTGCAGGTGTCACCTCTGGAGCAGGTGTCTCACTGTGGTGCTGCCCCATGCAAGGGCCATGGGGGAGCAGGGGCTGGGGGGCTGTGAAGGACAGAGCTGTTGGGGGTGGGCTGGGAGGGGACCTGGTGCTTCCTCTGGGCAGGTGGCACATAATTCTGGGAAGTGAGATACTCAGCAGCCTTCCTGGCCCTGAGGTGATGGCAAGTCTGGTGTTTCTGGGTAGAGATGCCCCTTTATTAAAAATTGTCTTCTGGTAAGAGCTGTTCCCCCCACAGCTTTGTTTGCAATCCAGCAGCAAACCCACATTCCCTCCACCAACCTCTGTGCTCTCCTCCAAGCTCAGAGCTCCCAGGGTTTCATCAGGATGTCACTCCCCCTGTGCACCACTGCTGTGAGGGGTCAAAGCCCTGAAATTCTTCCAAAATCCTGCAACAGCAGCAGAAGCACCCCAGTCATCTCTTCACATGGGAAGTGATCAGGGACAAGTGCATCCCACAGGCAAAAAGCTTTGGTTCCCCAGCACTGCTTGTTTCTCTAGGCCTAGACTTTGCTGGGTTTTTGTAAGGTATGAATAAGAAAAGCTGAAAGGGTTGGACATGCAGGTGGGAAAGGCTCAGAGGGACAGAGTCTCACAGCAAGTCAGTGGATAACACCTGGGAAAGGCTGGAGCTTTTGGGTGTAAATTTTGCTCCACTTCTAGAAGGTCTTTCTCTTTTCAAGTTAAGCCCATGACCTGCTCCAGGGAAGAAAGAAGATTGCAAAGGGGGAAAGGTGGCAAAGCCACCAGTGAAAAGCAGAGAATCTAAGAACCGTAGAACCTAAGAAAGTGGAGCCCCAGGAAAACCCATGTCCTCCAGGATATCATCATCAAGTCAACAAGGTAGAAAACAGTTACAGATCAGAAGAGTTTTGGGAAGCAACAAAGACCTGGCAGAAGTCTCACCAGCTGTGATAAACTGTGGAGCAGGCCCAGTAAGAAGCACAAAACTGAGCAAGAAGTGTTCTGGTTTCCCACTCCTTTCCCCAGCCACCCACTGTGCCTGGTGACAGCACCAGAGAGGCACCAATCTGCTCTTCTGTGCTACTTTTACCCCCTCTCACTCCTGAGCTTTAAGAAATGAGCCCAAGGCAATTCTGAAAATTCACTTATCTCAACCTGTAATTGAGAAACCTATTTAATAGTTACTTAAACCCCGAGCAGCTCTGAGCATGCAGCAGTTGATGAATATGCATGGCCTGGGATTTACATTTGGTGGCAGTGTGAAGACAGGATGTCAGGCAAATGAGCTATGAGAAATGTTGCCCATGCAAATGTTCACTCTGCTCTAACTTCTCACTGCAATTCCCATCCTTGAAGCCATTTCTGTCATTCTCCTATTTGCATTGGAAATGTAGTAACAAAATAATGCAACTTCGCAGAAATTGGTCCTATTTCTGTGCAGACAGGATGGATTCTTTAATACATCTATGACAGAGTGGAGTCCTGAACTAACAGCAAACAAAAAGATATATAGAAGTCCTGCCAAGATCATCCCAGGCCATGCAGTTCTGGAGTTCTCTGAAACCACATCTTCATCTGACTTCCCAGCCCTTACCTGAACAAGGCTTGTTATTAGACAAACCATCACAGATCTGCAGGAACAGAAAAGCTGCTGCTTTCACTCACAGTTCATTTTCTCAGTTTTCTGCTTTCAGAAAGGGGACCATGAGCCCAGGACAGCTGCTGTTTTCCTCAAGAGAAACTAGGAAAGCTGCTTATCCATGTTTTGAGGACCTTAGTAAAGGGACTAAACATTGAGAACCTCACCTGCAAAGGCTGCATCCAGCTCTGGGGTCTTTAACAAAAGGACATGGACCTGCTAGAGCAAGCCCAGAGGAGACCACAAAGAAGCTCTGAGGGCTGGAGCACCTCTCCTGTGCAGACAGGAGTTCAGCCTGGAGAAGGCTCCAGGGAGACCTTAGAGCCCTCCCAGTTAGCAAAGAGGCTGAGAGGGACTTCTGACAAGGGCATGGACTGACAGGACAAGGGGAAATGCCTTCAAACTGACAGAGGAGAGGTTTAAATTAAATATCAGGAAGAAATTCTTCCCTGTGAGGGTGGTGAGGCCCTGGTACAGGTTGCCCAGAGCAGCTGTGGATGCCCCATCCCTGGAAGCTATCAAGGCCAAGTTGGATGGGGCTCAGAGGAACCTGGTCTAGAGGGAGGCTGGAACTAGATGAGCTTTAAGCTCCCTTTCAACCCAAACTATTTCAGAATTCTGAGAAACAGTTAATACTCTGTTCTCTTGGGTTTGAAAGAGGTCATGTAAGAGCAAGAGGTTAAAAAACCCAGCTGGAAGTGACCTTACCTCACCTGCTGTGGTTGGGCTCCAGGTCCTGACATCCTCCTCAGTTCCAATAAGCTCCAGCGTTTCCAGTGGGCTTTCAGTGCTACATCAAGGACAGCCATCCCTAAGCCATGCTAGTTAAGGCACTGGATGTTGTAATGCCTTTAAAATTATTTTCTGCTGTATGTGCCTCATGCAGGGAGATTTTCAGATTCCCTTGGCTAGTCACACACTTGAGAGGCAAATTCCATCTAGGAAGAGCCAGAGGACAAAGTGCCCCTGTCCTTCACCTTCAGCCAAGGAAAGGCTGTACAAGGACTGTACTCATCCACTTGTGATGTACCTTGGGCAGAAAAGTGAATCCTTCCATGAGCTTGCAGGTAAATGACAAATTACCATCAAAAATGGCTTTATGAACAGCTGTTTACAGATGCCTTTAAAACCCTGCCTGGACAGCAGAGCTGACAGACACCATCTGCCCTCAGCAAGAGAAGCAGAGCAACATGGTTTGTCATTTGTCTCTTTTAAAAGCTACCTCCCCTTCCCACTGAAGAACATCTCCAGGAAAGCCACAGGTCACAGCAGTGCTGTTTTCTTTGGTGCTCTCCGGTCTCCTCACAGCCAAAGTCTAAAAGAAGGTTACTTGTTATCCTTTTGCATGTAAATATTCCTGAAGCGTTGTTATGAAACAAGCAATCCTCTACCTGATTTCAGTACTTAACCACTGTCATTCAGTCAGTGTTAGCTATTTGAAGTTATACCACCTAAAATATTAGCAGCTTCAGATGGTTTTTAGGTGTAGCATGCAACATCCACATTTTCCCCACAGAACTTTACCACATTTCCTGCACTTCACATGTAAGTCCCCTGGCTCCCCCTTGCCCAAAGCAGCACAATTAACAAGGTTTGGTGGCTGCTCTCACAATGTGCCCACAAACAGCACCCTGTGAGCACACACAGCCCCGTGCCAGGGGCCCCTGGAGCAGATCCACACTTTCAGAGTAAGCAGGGCATATCAGCTGTAAGAAACCAGAGTTTTAGGGCAGCAAAATCCACACTGTCCCCAGTGCAGACCCCTCTATTAAAGGCTGCTCCCAGACAGCAGCTGAACACAGCAGAGAGGGGTCAGTGAGGTAAGTGACCACTGGATGTCACCACTGCTTTGGACACCGACACCAAGGCAGCCTTGCTCCCGAACAAAGGATGTCAGCAGGGACTACCAGGGAGTCAAATAAACTTACAGCACCTTGTTTTCACTACACAGAAGTTTATTATGAAAGTTAAACATACAACACAAAAAGTAGCAAAAGCAATCCTGTAGCTTAAGGCAACTCTTACAGGAGATGAATTCAAGAAAGATGATGCAACTTCAGTTTAAATAGAAATTATGAAAAATATCAAATTGCATCAATAACTTAAAATGCACTTTAAAAAGTCTGCACTAACCAGCAGAGGGTAAGGGCTGTGATCTTAATGCCAGCATTAAGATATGGAAAGCAGCAGAATGCTAAATGATGATAGGGAAAGTTCAGTATTTACACAGAGATAGCAACGTTAATATCTGATAGCGTCATTTCCTGTGTACTTATGATTTAAAACCACTGTCTGAAACGTTAGGAAAACCTTTTAAAATAAATCTTCGGACTATTCCATCAAAAATACACAGATGGCAGAGAAGATCCAAGGCTAGGGATGCGTGCAGATGCATGCGTGTGTCCCTTAAATAACTCTTTGCAGAAACACTTTAGAAAAATTATTTCTTTGGGGAAAGAACAGCAAGAAGAATATGTGGCCACAAAGTGAAAAAGATTATCTTTCAGGTGAATCACATTTAAATTGAAGTATCAAAATATTTCTATTTGATGACATTCTCACAGTTTACAGTTAATGACATTTTTAAGTGAATGTTAAATATTCATATTATTAACACACGAAGATTCTCCTTCACATTGACATCTGCTTACATTTTTGCAAGACCTCCTTTGCATCAATTGTTTTGCCATTAATGAGGAATGTATAATTGTCTTAATTATAGAATTTAATGAAGATTTAACTGTTCTAACCATATAGAGTTTCTACCTTTAAAATAATTCTTAAAATACTGGATTCAGATCCCTTATTTTAAAAAGGTATTTAAGTGACATTTTAATCAATCAGGCTGTACAGGAAGCACCACATTTTAACAAAGCCAAATGACATCACATTTCTAATAGATTTTCTTCAAATATTGGATGCAATAAAATCTTTGGAGCAAGTCCATTCACCATCACCCCAAATAAAACAAGATTAGTTCTTACATTAATTCATCCCAAATCGTACCCTGTTAGAAAATGCAATATATACTGCAACAGTCTTAATTTGCATAAGATTTAATAGAAGGAGCTTGTGTGCAGTATGAGACTCCTGCACACAAGCTCATCTCAGCTTTTCACCATTCAGCACAACTTTACAAAAAGCCTAAGATATAAAATATACTTAAAGCAGTTACCTTAAACATGATTTAATATATATCACCTTGGCAGCTGATCACTTCTGTTCCCAGTTTAAACTCTGTTGAATCTGATTGTGGAGTTGCAGTATCCCTTTGAAGAACTAGTTAAAAAAATCCCTGAATAAAACAGAAGCCAGCCTGCGACTTCCTCTGAGTTTCAGTAAAGCACTATATACAGGGTATAACAGCCACCCAAACTCACTTGGAACAGAACAAAATCTAAGACAGATAACGGGGCAGAATGCATTAATGCATGAAAATACAGATTTTAAGATTTTTATCGTTTTAAAAGTGGAACCAATGAATTGTTAGCAGTTAAACGAATACTGCAACTGTAACGTTTACAAACCCACAAAGTTTGAAAACTGATTCCAACAGCTCTGATTCACTGGGTTTAGCTTGGAAATAATGCAAAATAATGTCAGCAGTTTTAAGAAGGTCTTGCAAATTTAGAAAAAAGAAAAGTGAAAGAAAGATAAGAATGCAGTATCTAAAATAAAGCAGGAACACAATAAGGACAATCAAAATTCCAAAAGCCCATATTCAAAAATTAAACTTGGAATGCATTGGCTTCCAGCAGTTTACAAAAAAAAAAAAAAGAAAAAAAGAAAAACAACAAACCAATACCAAAAGTTGTTCTGAATCTGTAATATCTTGACCTATTTTTAAGTGACAATTTTTATTACAGTTGAGAAAAATGGTTTTATAGCTGCATAAGTTTCCATTTCACTAAAATAGTGCCAACAAAAATAAGTTTGCATAGAAAAACAAAATTTCGAATTGCCACTGGCTACATGCTTAAAATGGGAAATGCAGGTATTGTAACATAAACATAGTGCAAACCATGGCAGTTCGTGGTGACTTGGACTGCCGCAGGTCAGGAAACAGACCATAATATACCCAGTTATCACAGTTTCTGGTCTTTTATTCAACCCTTTGCCAAGTAGAAGCAATGCACGTGTGCAGAGCCGTGGACGCCTGCTGCCGCTGATTTTTAACGTAGTTTGAGATCGTCGCCGCTGCCCAGGTTGGATCCAGGACTAGGGTCTTGCTGTCTTCTTGCCTGCATTGACAAACACACACTGAGGATCAGCAGCCACAAAAGGACCAGTTGTCTTATTCACCACATTAACACAACTGAGCCCATAACCCATTTAAGGCAGACACTTTGCAATTCAAGCAGTAAGCAGAGCAGTACTTTTTAAGATCAAAATCATTCTTTCCCACCGCCCCCAGTCCAGTTTGCCCCCCGAGCTGGGCTCTCAGAGGAGGGCTGTGGGTCTGCAGCCCAGCCCTGCCCTGTCCCCGAGGGGCTCAGAGCCTGCCGTGCCTCCCCACCCAGCAGGGACTGTGCTCGTGCTCACACACGTGCACACTCACACTGCCAGGCTTCTGACATTGCTTCAGCAATCAGCAAGAGACTCCCACAACAGTTAGGTAACAATTCTGTGTCTCTTCCTCCAAAAATAGTTTTCTTTCCTGTGAAATTCCCTTCTGTTAACCTTTTCTGTCAGTTTTAGGGAGAAAGACTACGGTATGAGATAGAGTACATCACACCATTTCCAGTAATTTTATGAGAGAAACATTTACTTTAGCCTCTTCTAGAGTCAAGAGACTTATAGTAACACATGAGCACAATTTAATCTATAGATGGACACACATTTTAACACCTCATAAAAGCTGGGGTTTTACTACCTTCTTCTTTGGTGCACCTGCAAAATTAACAAACTGAGAAAACGCTGTGACATATGATTGCACCCCTGTATTAAAACAAAAGTAAGTAAGTTCTCCTTTAAATAAATTATTCTGTCAAACAGTTTGAGTTAATGGCATTGGAAAGACGGAATTAAGTATGGTCAGTCACAGTAAAAGGCACAGCTATCTACTTTCTCTACCTGTATACAGGTACAGCACACACAAATGCTGCATGCAAATTCTTAAAAACATTCAGTTCCTTAAAATTTTAAAGCCATACTTTGACTCTGAGAACATCTAATGCACGCTAGCTGTTTAAGACATTTTAGTACCAGCACCTTTATTTAAGGTTTAAAGAGTGAATAGCTGGCACCATGGCCTGGAACTACCACATGACCCCAGCAGTGTCAGGCCACATTCTCAGCTGGTGGAAGGTGTCACTGCACAGGCTTTATTCAGAGTGGCTCCCTCAGCTGCAATAACCCGCCATATTCAGGGCTTTAAAAAAATGCAAACCAATGACAACTCCCCTGTTCAGAAAGACTTTTCCTATGCTCTTGAAAGACTGGGGAACAGCCTTAACATAGGCACTGTGCCACTGAAATACCCTTCGAGCAATTCCTGTGTTTGCACCATCCCACTGAACAACCCGAGTGCTTCAACAGAACTGTGACTAATGGGCACAAGTGCTGCTCCTTGATGTGCCCTGGGCTCTGAGTCACATTTACTGACAGAGAGGAAGGTCCCCAGCAGCACAGCAGCTGCCCCAGCTCACGGGGTGCTGCTGCTGCACTCCCATTCCAAAGGGTGAGTAAGCAGGCTCTGCTCATTCCCAGACCCTCTGGCATGCACTGCTAACACCACTTTTTCCAGCTTAGACTTTTCTCTCTGTTCATTTCTTCCTCCCTTATCCACCATTCTTGTCTGCCTAACTGTATGCTCCCAGTGCACTAGGTTAGCTGCACCCAAACAGAGAACTGCTGCTTCCTTCTCCTATTTAAAAGCCAATTTAACGTTACATTTTCCTTTCGTGTGCAATGGTCCCTTTCTGATGCACATGGAGTTCATTCAATAAATCCTACTAGTAATCAGCATTTTTCCAGAGCAGACAATCCCCTCCTGCACTCTCCTTAGAGGTCACATTGTCACTATTGCTTTGGAAACACCTCCACTAACTTAAATATCACAATTGCTACCTACTACGTTCATGTATTCAGTGTTGGTTGCACTTTAGATAGTACAGAGCAAAAAGATTGGCTCACTCCTAATTATCTCCACCAGTTGTACTCTGAAGGAACACTCTGCTTTCTCCTGCTTGCAGAAATCTGAAGGTGACAACCAACATCACTGCTGGTGCACAAACCCACAGATTTCTCAGTAATCTTTCTGAGGAATCGCATTAAAGCAAACTGCTCTAATCACCACAAACACAATCCTCAGTGCTGGAAGGGTGTATTCCTTTAGCCCCTTGAAACAATTTCTGCACACTGTCCTCTTTGTAGGGATACAAAGTATTACAAGATGGCATTTAATTAAGCTTTTTACATTATTTCCAAAAGCCAAATCATTCAGCTTTGATATCAAAATCACTGAGGGAAAGCCCACACTTCCTTTTTCCTTCAACAAAAAAGTAAACTGTGCTGTAAATATTTTCTTAATATGAAGTGGTTGTTCATCAAGTCTGAATAGATACTTCCAGCCTAATTTAAGACTTGTACCAAGACTAACAAAACACCAACAGTTTTATTTGTATACCCTTCTACTGAACAGACTGTGACAAGATTTCTTCTGGTTTTACTGCTGCCTCTTTCTTCTAGAAGGAAACAAAGACATGCACTGTCTTTAAGAATTACCAAAATCTTACTTCTACCAATTTTGCTCTCGATAAACATTTTTACACTTAACTAGAAAAGACCAGCAAGTTAATTGCTCATATACTACTGCTCTAAAAACAACAGTGTTTCTTCTTCAGAAAAAAAATCATATGCACAGCAATTTTATTGTCAAATTTCAGTGATGGCTCCAAGATATGAGCATATGGTTGCATTTATGCTTTGCTTAAAGTGGCCTTTTCTTTCAAAGCATATGAAAGAATTTGCATGATTTGTGACCTCATTGCTACTTGTAGAGTTTGCAGAAGCCACTAGTGAACAACTACCAGATTTGCCCTTTCAAGTGATATGCAACAGGCATGACAAATGACCCTCAAATGTACCAAAAGCAGTCATTACAGTATCTTACAACAGTGTATGTGGATAAAGGTGTAATTTTGCAATTCAGTAAGTGGGGTTTTACACAAGCAACTGCAACATGTTGGAATGACAGCACTGACTCAGGCACCCTCCTTTCCTTGTGCTACTACTGTGCAAAAAGACAAACGTGTGAAGCAGGCTTGTTCTAGCAGTCACAACCATTCTGCCAGGGCACAGCAACTGCAGCTGTGCTTCACACGCTGAAAGAAAAATACAAAAAATAAAAGATGCTTGGTAAAGACTAGAAAAATCCCTTTGTACAAAGACAGGAAGCACACTGTGGAGCAAGAAGCACTGGGTGCTATTTTTGTCCACTGGCAATTGGCAAAATACAACTTCCATAAGTAATGCCACGAGAACTTTAGCACTCCCTTGTAGGAAGAGTGTGACTATCAGTAGGGTAGTATCTGTTAGTTCTCCTCAGTCTATTACAGGAAGCTAAAACTTCCCTTTTATACATGTAAACCAGCAAATTCCAGATTTCTCACCACTGGGGGTCCTGTACTACCCAGCACAGCTAATCAATCCTCTAAATTGCAGTTTTTGCTGTAATTTTTGAAATGCATACCTTTTGCTGCCATGCAGAAGCACCAGTATTACTCTCAGTGAATAATGGGCTCAGCTTCTCAAGGATTAAGGAGACTTGCTTCAATTAAGAAAGATGCATCTATCTTTGCCATTGGGAAATGGAATACACTGCTATGAGTCATGCTTAATGAGCCATGAGAAAACAGCAGTTATTCATCTTTTCTCTGTGTATTTCATTTTTTCAGTCAAATGTTGATTTTAAGTTTGAAGGAGCACTACTTCACATGTTCTTCATCTGTTATTTAGTGAAAGGATAACAAATATTTGCTTGTGAGAAACTTGTAATTAGTACACAGATCCCACTAGAGTTGCAATTATCCTAAAAATGAATGTATTTTAACCAACACTGCCAGTTTTCTTCCAAATATCCAGGAACAGAAGAGTTAACCCGATGGACACATCAGGAGTTTCAACACCAAAAAATACTTCACACTCAGCTTTCAGCACATGAAGCCATGCAAATCTCCTGCAACACAGAAGGAATTGTCACTGGCCACAAGCCACTGGAAACCTCTAACCCTGGAGAGAGTGTGATGACCAACTGAAAGAATTGCAGGAACGTATTTGGCAAAAAACCATTTCAACGCCTCCTATCACATGTTACTTTAGATTTACTCATGCTGAACTCATCATGCTGGTACCATGGGGGTAATGGCTGACAAAAAAAGAGAAGAGTTGCTAACAAAAGCATTTTGATTTGAGAGAAAACAAACAAAAGGTGTGCCTATAGTACTTCTTACACCTATGCTCTCTAACCTCTCATGTCTGACCTTTTCCCAAGCCTAAATATAGGCTAAGGGGAATGGACTGGAAGCTCTATCAAGAGTATGATGCAGTAATATCTGTATCACATTATTTTTCTTCTCAATAAACTAGATAGATAAACTTGGAATCATTAAACCAGTAACTTTTATCATTGACTTTTCTGAACAAGAACCACATTGGAGGCTTTACATCTGTTACTGGGGCACAAAGGAAAAACAAATGGGCAATAAGGAAGGTGGCACATAAGCAGTTCCTCCAGCAGCCAAGACAGTCAGAACACATCCTCCTCCTCCAGTCACTCCATCCTGCCCCATGCTGCAGCCAACAAAACTCCTTAAACTGACTTTAAGAAAGCATCTCTAACTAGCCCCTTCCTGTGCATGTTCTAGGGCCTCAAACCAACTCCTCTTACCACATGAGCTCATCAGGAAAAGAAAATGCAGTCCCACTGTGTGGTTTACATGATAGCTCTGAGAAAGCAGAACTAAGAAACTTGGACGCAAATTTAGTAAGGATGGACAGGGCTGCCATGAAGATGGCCCTCCCTTTCTATGAATCACTTAAAAGAAAGGCAGCAGGGAAAGTTGGGACCTCTGAATACCACACAGTGAAATGACAAATACAACCATATCCACTGCATATGCAGCTTGGGACGCTGGTGAAGAGGAGGGAAGGAAGAGTGAGCTAATTTGAAGAAGGGCTGTCACAAAAAGAATAGCCAAAATAAAGTCTCTCCATGGACAACTCCACTGCAATTCTTTAATTGGATTCTGGCAGCTCTGTCCTGTTGAAACAGACAGAGCAAAATGCATTATGTGCCTTGGCATCTGCCATCTATAATTTACTAAATAAGTGAAAAATCAGGCTATGCTATGAAAAACTAAACAGTGAACATTTGGATTCTCTTAGGACTGCCAACCTCCTGAAAAGGGATTAAAAAAAACCAACCCAACCAACCAAACCTGAGAATACTTCGCAGATACTTTTCTAAAAAGTATACAACCACAGGATAAAAACCAGCCAAATAAAAAAAAAAACCAACCCTGAAATAAAGAGAGCAATACTCAGAAAAAATGACCAGTTACAATCAAGCACACCTTCACTTTAGTCCTGGTATCTGAGGCAGACCCATAGCAAGAAAAGGAATGAACTGAAAACTCTTTGAGTTGCTGGTTAATAACAGCCTCTCCCACAGAGATTTAAACACGATTCAAAATGCTGGCCCTGCCTCCAGTAACCCTTACTAGACAGAAGGGCAGGAGAAACTCAGCCTTCTCAGAACTGGAGTAGTAAAACTGGGGCCCTACAGCAGAGTGAGAATGTCAACTTATATATAATAGAACCTCTTTGGTCACAGCTTGATGAAGCAGCCCATGTGCTTTCCAGTCTCCAGGGGCCTTGCACAGAGACTCTCCATCTTCACTGCTCAGAACCTGAGCCACAGCAGCACCACTGCACTGCACACTGCATCCATGAGCCACGGGCACACAGAGGGGATATGATCTTTACCACATTCCTAGCAGGCACAGATATCAGCACTAGACTTCATGGCCTGGATCCAGTCTCTGCAGTTCCTTTGTTTGCTGCCCATAACATCCATTTTGCTATCAGCTCTCCTTTTCAGTCAACCTGGGAAGAAGTAGCCTTGATCTTTCTTAATTATAATGTCAAGCACCACTTAAATTATGCAAATAATGGAAAACAGTCTCTCAAACTTGGCAGGAGAGCTGGATGTTAGACTGAAGTAACTGTAGAACTATTAATGCCATGAATTCTATACCCAATGCTCTTTTTTATTCCTACTTCCATTCTGATTGTCTTTCAAGCTCACTGAAAGTCAAAATAAAAAATTTTCCTGACAAAGGCCATTGATAAGAGTTATTTGGCACTTAGCTCCATCAAGACTTCATTTCAAACTCCTATCTACTTCCTAGAAACAGACTGAAAACACACATGAACTGTGTTACCTGCAGAGCCTGCTCTCCCACAGGCTGGGAGAGAGCTCCAGAGCAGGACCAGACCAAGCAGCACATCTGCTTCCTGACCCCCCTGCACCCCTCACCCGAAATCTTTGCAGTGGTTGCATCTTTGTTTAAAAGCTATCACGAAGGTAACAACTCTGCTGCCCCAAACTGGTAACTGGACCAAGGTCACTGCAAGCCAAGAAAGGAAAAAGCACAGCAGGAACTGGTAGCTCTGAAGAGCTTTGAGCAGAGACTGAAATTTTTACTTTCATATTAAAACTTCTTTTCCAAGGGGAAAAAGCTTGAAGTGCTCCCTTTTAGAAAGTAATGTTTGAAAGCTGGTCTAAAGGTTATAAATTTATAATTAATATTGATTGCCTCCAGACAGTATTCCTCTGTTGCTCAGCCCCTTTCTAACCTTCATTGACTGAAAGAAGACGCTTATATTACAGAATTCCCTGATTTGCAAGATTGATCTCCTCTGTTCTACAGTCAGCATTGATTCTGTACAGCACAAATTGTTTTTCTGATCTATGCATTCCGTAGCACTTTTGCACAACCACCAGCTATTTAAGTTCTTGTGAAGCAAACCAGTCAGAACTTCACTTGTTCTGGACTGGCACCACAGAACCTTTTGAGGGAACACACTCCCACCCAAACACCTCTTTCTAAGTTATGTTGTATCCATCCTGCATCTGAACAAATTATTTATGATTGTATACAAGCATATACCAAGTCTACACTACTCACTGCACATGAAAAATCAATGGTTTGGGTTTCTTTCGTATCCAAAAACCTGTGTTAAAGGTTATACTATTTTTCTACCATCATCAGTTTGGAGAGTACATACAAAAGACACTAATTAAATTCATTCCAGATTAATAAGGAAAAACCCTCTAAAATCTGAGAATCTGATGAGAAAAATTTCTCTAAAAAACCCCCGAGCCAAAATTAAAAACAAAAAAGTCCCCACACACTTATTGTAATACTACACTTTCTTCTGAAGCCGGTTATATTTGAGAAAAATATAATTAGTTAGAGCATTTATTTACACTAGGAGTTTCATCTTAGAAAAATTAAGAAAAGCAGAATAATTTCACTGTCTGGAACCTTGGGAAGAACATGAAAGTAAGTCCTACTACTTTATTTTCTTTCAACTCTAAACTGTTTACATTTCTGTAACAAAATCCTGTTTGTTTTTTAAGAGTTCCCAACTTCAGGACAATTAAATGAAACCTATCTTGCCCATTTTAACTGGTAATTCCCAAAAACAACCAGAATATGTAAAAACCTAGGGTAGGACACAGTACTTAAAATTTAGGTCAATTTTTACTCCAGCACTTTTTAAAGGGTGGGTTAGTGAGGGTTTTGGTGCTTTGTATTGAGAGGGATTGCTTCTGGAAGAAACAGAAGTTCCAAAACAGGGGTGGTTTTTTTCAGCAAAATGAAGGTTTTTAAAATGGGAATTTCATGCAGTTTCCCAAAATGGCTCTGCTTAGCCATTAATGTAATTTATATTTAGCACAAGACCACAAACAGACAGATTGCTAGACTAGGCTGTTTTAGGGAGAGCAAACCACTCTGTCTCTTTACTCACAGTGTTGCTAAAATAAAGAGCATGGCAGTAACAGAGAAAATGAACACAAAGTAGAAAAATATGACATTTCAAAAATACTGGCTGAAGAAATTACATTGGAAGACTGAGAACAGATCCAACCCACCCCAAGTAGAGCCATGGGGACATCCTTAGCCAAGCTCTGGAGGAACGCAGCCGGACAAACTGCACTCACACAGATCGCTGCAAGTCTGAAATTACAGTTTGTCTGCACAAAACAAACCTTCACAAAATACCCCAACTTCACACAGCAACACAGAGGGCCTCTTCTCTTTACCCACCCCTTGAAAATCCAGGTTTTGTGCCATCTGCTCCAGCAAAGAGCTGCAGGAGGCACCTGCTTGTGGTTTTTCCACACTGAACACGGGCCATTCCTTCCAATAAATTCTAATTTCACCAACTAGGAGCTGTTTAAAACTCTACAAGCCATTCTGGACAGTGTAACACATTTTTGCATCATGCCACTATGCCAGAAGTCTGAAAAACAAGCAGAAGTTTTTCCTAGAAATTCATGTCTAGACAGCAACTTCACAGTAATTTCTGCAGAACCCTTTTTATCCTGACACTGACTCTGGTCATTCATACTGAAACCACACCAGAGAGCTCACACTGAATCTCTCAACCACGACACAGGGAGATAACGACAATGAAAATTAAACATCTGCCTCTCCAACATCCCTTTAGTCTCCTCGCTCTTCTAGTTTGGCAAAGGGGAATGTACAAATACTTCAAGTCCATACACCTCATTTTTTTTTTTAATAATAATCTTTAAATGGGTCTGGATATGGCCTTTCTTAATGTGTATTATTAAACATTCACTGTCTCAGCATTCCAACATTCTTGTAAAAGTAAAAGCCACTGGGAAACCTTATTAATTTTGAAGGCACTAAGAACACTCACTGACTTCAAAAGCATCTTTGAAACAAAAGAATCCTGGACAGTGGGGCTGGATTTGCAGTATCTGATGTAACTGAGCTACACACATTTATATAAAAACTCAAAAGCATCTTGTATTCAAAACAAACTATGTTAAAAATGTAACAGAATGCAGTTCAACTCAGAGGTGCTTAAAAACTTCAATGGAAATTCCTAATTCCACTCCCACCCTATTTATATCAGAGTGCTGTAATTGCACAGAAACATGATCACCTTTGAAAATTCAAGCACAACTCACCTCAGAGGCCCTCAGACGCAAAGAATATGTTCATTAAAGCAAAGATCTGGTGTGCTAAACTAGAATGGAAGGGATTCTATATGATGAAAAGACAGCAAACAAACCTCACAACACCCTGAAGGGGGTTTTTTGCCTTTTTTTTTTAGGGGGGGGAGAATTTTTTTAATTGGTTAGGAGTTTTTTAGGCTACTTAAAAATGAAAATTAGCTAAGTAATAATTTCTAAATTGTTACTGCACTTGCAATTTTTTCCCCCTTGCAAAGTGTCACCATTCTAAAATCCAGCTGCCACACACAAGACACTTGAACATGGTTTTCAATGAGTTATCACTGATCATTCCTATGTGGGGAGTTTTAAGTCTACAAACTTAAAATAAAGTCTACAGAAAGACTTAGAATAGGGAATCTTTTTTACCCAGAAAGCTGTATAAATAAAGAATTGCATCTGATCATTTTCATATGCTGCCAGGCTTTGGATGGATAAATATTTCCAAAGAGCTGGCGCCTCTGTTTTGGGTAGGAGTGGGTGGAATACTGCAGGATTCCCCTTCCCTCCCCCACTGAAGCAGAATCTGGTCTCTATTAAAGGCATTTCAACTGTAATTCTACTGTCAGAAATATCCTGATTTTCTACAGTGTTGCAATTCTTAAAACCATCATTAACACTGATGAGATCCTGTTCCACATCTGCCAATTCTGAGTTTTACTGTCCATGCCAAGCATGGCAGAAAAAAATCTAAAACTTTTCTAAGGATGAAAGCTGTATAGAAATCATATGAAAACAACCATGAGGAAAATATCTTCATTTGTGTGTAGCATAACATACATAAAAATTCACTCAGCACACTCAGAACTGTCCTTTACCATATAAAGGCCTTCAAGTTCCATCTCTGTAGTGAAACCACAGATACTGTTGGCCCCACTGAAATTACAGGAACAGAACACAAGGCAGTCTGGATGAAGGTTTCTGCAGCTGTCAGCAATGCAGCCATCAGAAGGGTGCCACTGACAAACTGCATTTCCAAGCTGACTGAGCACGTCAGCATCGGAAAATTCAATACAGGCCACAAATACAACAAACACAGGAATGCACTTTTATGCATCACTTTCTATTGAGAATTCAGTACAAGGATCATGAACACCAAGTGCTTACTGATTCAAGTTCATTTGATTCTGCCCAAATGCTGCATTAGACTGAAAAGAAGGGTAACAATGAATGATTTGGAAACCTGATTCCTCTTTAGAAATGCACTGTAAGTCTATTTCTGTTCTCTCCCATCTCATCCCAAAAGATCCTGATTTTTATGCAGTCTTAAGATCAAGGGTAAAAAATCTTGTCTGTAAACATTCCAGATATACGTTCAGGACATCTTACCCCAAACACAGGAATGAAAACTGAAATGTAAAAACCAATTATAGCCCTATAACCACTGGAGGAAAAGAATCTGTTGGTTAGACATATTGAAGACACACAGTAAAATAAATAGGAAAGTATGCAAAACAATGTATTGCAATTATTAAAGATTTGTATTTGACATCACAAATTCGAAACAACCTTTGATAATGCTTTTCATTCTGCTTAAAACATATTTCAAGTCAGTAATTTTTTCTTCTTTTCCTTTCTGTAGGTGATCTACATCAGTGCTTTAGAGCTGGGACAACAACTATTGTTTGAATAGAAAATGGGTACTAACAGCTAGTAAGGACATCACTTAATAGCAACTGCCTTCTGCCTTATTAAAAGCAAGAGTGTTTTCAGAAGTTATTGAATCCAGCTCCTGCAGACAGCCAAGGATGTTGCTTTTTATGTCTCAGAGACATGAGTTTTGATGTCTATAACCAAGCTCCAGATGCTCAATATTACCTCACTGTTAATTGAAATTGTGTTTTTGCACAGCCTAGCTGCAAGTAAGTGTTTTCTTGGAGGAAAGTGTTACACTTGGAGGAAAATTGTCTCAGAATTCCAGAAGTTATTTTAGGAAGCCTCATTCTTTTTTAACCTTCAGCATGCACATGGCTTCTCTGTGATAAGAGGAGTGAGGATGAAGGGCACAGTGCAAGGAGAATATATGAAGAGAAGTTTTAAGTACATTGAGGCCAAAGACATAAGATTGGACCTAAAGTTCCTACTGTGCTGTTAACAATAAAGCAGGCTGGCACAGGTCTTCATGAACAGCTTAAAGCTAATTCTACCCTCCTTCTGAAGTGAACTTAGAAGCAGGTTGTAGCTATGCTGTGACAGAATTATTCAGGCAACCCAGCTGCTGCTCCAAGAATCCAGTGGCAGCAGGGCCTCCAAGGCAAGGATTTTACCTTTGTTACAGCCTACATCTGACCTGGCTGCAGCAGTGGTTGCAAGGAGACACACTGCAGCCACTTCAAAGAGAGAGATATTATCCTCTCTGCCTATCTGCTCCCTCTCATTCTCATGCTCAGTGCCTTCCAGTTGTCGTTGGAAGGGAAGAAAGTCTGTCTGATCATCCCAATTATCAGAAAGAATGCCAAAAGAAAAGTAGCTTAGCAATAACAATAATCAAATTTTCTAAAAACCATAGAACCAGCAGATTGATCATATTTGATTACAGTTAAGTCAGGCTGTACTGATGAAGCAGGAAGTAAGAAACAGCATTAGTAAGGGAAAGAAATTCAAAGCCTTTCTGTGTTCTCCCTATTCTCCCCTGACCTGCAGCCTGCCTTAACTTGCCAACTCCCCTTATGTATTATTACTTGTCCTCTTACAGCTCTTGCCTTTCTGACATCTCAGAGCAGCTGGTTTCCATTCCCTTTCCTGGCTCTTCTTTTCTCAATCCCAGTAATTTCTGCTTTCATCAAGACAGAACAAGATTCAAGACTGTGGGGCCCTGAAGAAGCAAAGAACAAGACAGGGAAACTAAACCAGCAAAAAAAAGAATGAGACTTCCTACCAGTAAGAAAAAGGTGAGAAGACAATAAAACTAGCCTGTACAAGAAAGCAGACTGTGGCATCTGATTAAACTGGCTGGTAATTTTTCCCACAACATGGGATAACAAGCTCCAAAATGCAGCCCCTGCATCTCCCAAAGCATTTTCTGTGTTCATGAGAAATGCAAGAGGCAAAAGATCCCTCTCTCAGCTATTAAAGTATCATTTCAGAGAGAAATGGTAACTCTTTGAATAAATGTCTTTACAGCTTAAGTACCCACAGAAAAAACCATCTACAGAAAGGAAAAAAGTACACGATCAGAGAATTCTTATCAAAACTTTAAAAACTTTAAATCCATTTTACAAGAGTAAAAAACAACGCATTTTGCAATTTTTATATAACATCACTGAACAAACACAATGCACAACATTGTACAAACAGACAAATAAATGGAAACAATCTAAAGTTTTGGGAAAGTACTAACCAGTTACTGACAGCAGCTGTGAAACCCTCACCTCCATTTCCTCCCGATGAGACCTGTCTCTATCCTCGAACTCACGAGTTCTTCGTCGAGCCTCTTCAAAGGCTTGTTGTGCCAATGCATCCTCCTGCTACCAAAGCAGATGACACAGAGTGACACAAAAGGTGACCCTCATTGCCACCAAATCACATTTCTTTTGAGTATTAACTATCCCCTGGCAGCAACGTCAAGTATGTCCTGCAGAACCTGCTGGAACACAGGCGAGTTCCAGCAAATGTCAATACAGGTTAATGAAATTTTACTCACCTTCACTACAGCAGCACAGATAACCAAAGCTGGAATGCAGCTACTACTGAAATACATTTTCAAAGGAGAGCTGCTGTTCTAAAGTAGTTTAAATGCTGCTGGGTTTTTTTAAGGCTAGGAATTCTCAGAAGTTCTGTGTAAAAGGCAATACATTTTATTCTCCTTATAAAAGCCATTTTGAAGACAGTATTCACAGGTTTAGCTAGACAGAGTCCACTAGCATCACTGCACAAACAGTGATAATTTAATTCTCTTGCATTTAAAAGTAACTATTATCGAAGCTTCAAACCAAATAAATCCTTCATTTTATCAAAAATTGCTGCAGGTGTATCAGCATGAACATTCTTAATACTCATGTATCATTTATATTATTTAAATTTAGATGCATAGGAACGTGCAAAGCAGAAATTATTCCTCCACCAGTTTGTACACATTTCCATACAATGGAGGAGAAACCTGTAGGTCTTAAATAGCCCTTTTGCTTATTTTTAATAATGGCTTATGCACAGGAACAGATTTAATAAACTAACACTCAAAAAATCCTTCAAACTGTATTTTCTATTAGGAAATGTTTTAAATAAAGTGTTAGTAATATGTAGAGCCATTATTAATTGGGTTGGAAGTTATTTCTCTGAAAGAGACCTTTTAACACATTTACTGTTCCCCATCAGAATGGAAGAGTCCCACCTGAAGAGGCCCCACAAACCAGGAAGGGATAAACTGTATTGGCTCTCCCTCCTTCTAGCTCTTCAACTATAATTACTACTAACTCTGCTCACAACTCCCACGTACATGCAAATGTTATTTTAAAGTTGATAATTTCAAAAAAAGCTGACCTTGACTGTTAGAGGACATAAACATGTAGAGAGCACAACTAAGTTTTAATATACCTGGGGACTAAGTGCATAAATTTTTCAATTTAAGATAAAGCATCTCCAGCCTGAGAGAAAATGTGAAATTGCCTTTTTTGCCGTGGGCACAGTGGTGGGCCCTGGAGCTGCTCTGTGCAATGCTGTGAAGGGGCTCCCTGGTGGCCCAAGGCAGGGAAATACAAACAGCTGCCAAGCCCAGGCTCTGCCTCTCGCCGCCGCTCTCTGGGCAATGTTTAAAGCTGCCAACAAGATAATACTTTAACACCGTATTTTTTCTTTTAAGATTAGAATTTCGTCCTTTACAGCCATTTTACTGTTCATACAAGGCACAGAAACCAGGGTCAGAGAGCGGAAAGTGAGTTTGTTCTTAATAATGCAGAAGGTTAGAGAGAAAACAGATAAGCTCGTCTCCCAAATGACTCCAAAAAAGCTGCCTTAGTTTTAGTCTACAAAAGAGATGTAAGTCTTTATTGCCTTCTTTTTTAAAATCAGACTTAAATAGAACAAGATTTTTTTTAATCAAAGGTTTTTGCATTTTACCATCATTTAAAGTGGTCATGAAATAAAAGGCTGACATACAGCCTTGGTGGAATATTTTAAAGAAATGCTCATAACAAAAAAAAAAAAAACAAACACTAAATTAGAAATTCATGGGGAAAAAATCAGTATGTTGACATCCAGAATGAAGATGTGTTGACAGCTGAAACACTGGTTTGCTCATGTCTGAGAAAGGGGATAAAAGCATCAGAACTTCTTTAGTTAAACATAAAATTCTGCTCTACTCTTGGTGATACATTGTAACAAATCAACAAGTCAACCTTATACAACAGGAATTTAACAAAGATTTTTTTTTTAAAATGTCACTCAATTCTAGTAATAATAGCCTAGCAAATTCAGGTTGTATGAGACCAAACAACTTACACATCTTATTCTGTAAAAATGTTCCTGGTATGAATTTACAAAGAAAAATAAGAATAAGCAAAACATGAGCAACAGAATGAGAAATCAACATGACAACAGAACAAAACCAAACCTCCTAGTCCAGAAAATAAAATTAAAAAAAGAAGCTTACACACACCCACACTTATACTCAAATCCTCACAGCAGCCTGATAGGAAAAAACTTGGTGAGACAGCAAGATGCTCTACTACAGAAGAAGTGCAAAAGTACTGAAAACAGAAACAGTCTCTTAAAGACACTCAAATATCAAATCCAGGGAAATTCAGCCCCAAGAGGGAAGATACTCAAGCATGTCTATACAGCTTTGTGTGTGTTGGTCCATGAAAGCTTGAGCAAGCAGTAGAACCAGGGCCTTCAGTAACAAAAAGTAAGATCATTTAATAGCAAAACATGGATAGGCTCTGGATTAAGTGGAAAAAACAGTACCTTAACAGGTAGAATTAAAAAACTTCAATGTTAACACATGTGGATTCTCTTCCTAAAGTAATTGTTGACCTGGTGAAGGGAAGTATGTTTTCCAAAGTATGACAGCAAAGAAAAATTTAATTTGATCCCAGCATTAGTATGAAGTGGTAAGAGACAGGAAAATGCAAGAGCACTACATTTGCTGAAGACAAGCTTCCAAAAAATAAGGGGATGTGAAGAGCAGCTAGACCTCTTACAAAGGACAGCGGGTACACAGGCAATACCAAAGGAGGCACTTAAGTCCCCTCTGATATCAGTGTTATTTTGGGATCAAAGTCAGCATTCAGTCAGCTGCCACTAGCAAAATTACAAGTTCTAAACAAAGAAGCAGAGTGAGAGATACAGGAAAGAGGAAACTGAAGAATGTAAAAGATTGCCCAAATGTTTACAATACTAACACATATAAGGGTGCAGCTACTCCTGTGTCTATATAGTGCTGTGTGACCCTGGGCACCCAGAATGAACATTGATGACCTCATAATCACCAAGAATCACAAATTAAAACAAGTCACACACCTGTAGCTGAGTGCAAACATCTCTGTAGATTCACACAGTGCAACACCTCCAGCACAGCACCCTGTACTCACAACTCAGGAAAGCACTGACACCTGAGAGCACGCACATGTCCCTCACACACAGAGTAAATCACAACCTCAGTGCACAAACACTTTCTGAAGACAACAAAAGGGAATTGTTAAGTGTTGCTAAGACAGCATATACGTATTGGGAAACCAAAGTAATCCAAGCACTTGCAAAAACATTTACTGGGAAATTAAGAAGAAAAAAATTAAACCCACAGGTCACCTGACCCCTTTCCTTTTTGGAAAGGTGCCCACTTTCTTCAGGCACTCTCCAGTTTTCCAAAGGGTGACACTGTCTCCTCCTGAGTACACGCTCCCATCAGCCTGCTCTCAATTCAGAAGTCCTGTGACTTAGTAGCATGTATCAAACTTAATAACTACAGATCAAGAACCTTGGGATTTATATTGCATTCCTCAGGGCTATACACTTGCCATGGCTGTGTAAGACACTACAGCCTGAAGGTCTCCTAATCCATGGAGTCCCTAGCAGTGACTGCTGCAGCTGGAACTGAGCTTGCTCAGGTCACTGACACAGCTTTGCAAGGAGTTAATGCACAGCAAAGAGCAGATTTCAAGTAAAAGCTTTGGGCTGTGGCTTTTCTCATGGATTCAAAGGGTGGCAGGACTATTCTCTCTTTCTAGACACCATGAAGGAAGTGCTCAGGGCTGTGACTGCTTCAAAGACACTTTGACACAAAGTGTTTCTATTTAATCCCAAACAGTCACATTAACATCACTCATTAATGTGCAAATTAGTTTCTTAAGTTAGGGAGAGGCAAGGCACAATAGAGTGTTCTTGCTATATTGGAGGAATCAAAGTTTTGAAATACTATGCTACAGAGTAATAAAGTAATAGTGCAAAATCCCTCAAAATTGTAAATTACAAATTATTCCTGCCCCTAACATTTTGACCTAACGTAGCTAAAGTAGTGTTTTGCTAGAACTACATGTTTCTGGACTTCCATACTGCAATTTTTCTCTGGAGTTTGTACTCAGAGTGAAGACAAAACCTGTGTTTCCCTCCAGAAGAACAAACAAATACGTAAGTAGCCAAGGGCAGACTGTCTTACCTGCGCTCTCTCTTCATCAAATTCCAGGCAGCCCATACCATCCAGTCTCTGTAAATCTATCCAGCCTTTCCAGATTACACAGACACCATTGAGAATCATAGGTGCCTTCAAGTACACCTGGAAAAAATGCAGAACACATGCTATGAATTTGCAAGCTCTTACACATGTGCCTGCACAATGAAAATACTGATCCAGGAAGCTTATGTATGTATTCTTAGAAGAACATCCAAACCAGCTGGTAACATGAGACTCCATTTAACAGCTTCTACTGCTTCCTTTCCAAGAACTCATTTTAATCAAGTGAGTGCTTTAACTTTTGCCTACTGTACTGGATGGAATAAATTTAAGCTGTGTTCTCATTTTATAAACTGGTGTGCAGCAGGATTCAGTTAGAATTCTTACTGCTTGCAGTTAAACTAAGAGTTCTTCTTGTCAGCTTACCTTTGTGTCACGAAGGAAGTGGCATGCTGCCAGTCATGGAGGATCTCACAGCACATTTAAATATATAAGCACATTCTTTCCTACTCCCAAGAAACACTGTATTTTATCCCAATAAATGAGTGATTTCAACGAAGACCAAGCACTGGTTTCTATCCTCCTCAAATTTACAAACTAGTCAGAGTTCAATAAAATACACGACATACACATTGTGCTAAAAAATAAGGACGTCTTCCTGTGTCAATTCTAGTGAAAGACTTTTCAAAAGAAGCAGCACCAGCTGATGAAAACCCAAGTACAGCACCAATGTGCACTGTGCCTTGTGTTGCAGCAAGGAATAATGCATGAGCTTAAGGCCCTACATCTAGGTAACAGTACAGTGATGCCCCAAGAGAACTTAAAAAGGAGCAAATACAACTCTAAACGAGTTTGAAATGTTATACTTAATAATATCCACCTTAAACAAAACAAAGAGTCACAGCAAAATTACATGAATTGTACAGAAAAGAAAAAAAATTTAAAATAGATCTTCAATAGTTATTTCAGCTTATTGGCAAATCAAAACCTCTCATGGAACAGGAGTTTGCCTATGCTGAATCACCAGAGAGGCAAACCTGCACACACGCCTGCACCACTTCAGACTGAAAGAGTGCTTAGACTTCCAAATCCATTGGAGTTTTTTCAGCCTTCAGGAGCAGCTTGGGCTCAGCTAGGTAGGGGAACTTTCAGGCAGCGCCTCCTCTAACAGTTCTAAATTAATCCTCTGGCAAATCCTCATCAAAGCATAATTGATGTTTAGCACTGTAACGCATTTCAAAGCTCCCCCACTGTGCCTACTTGCTCAGTTCCACACTTACCAGCTAAGGTCACTTCAGCAAAAAAAGAAAGGGCTGGAGAAGCAGGAGGCACAGAGGAAGGGAAGCCCCCCTCATGCAAAGGCTGTGCTGGCAGAATTAAGCACTGAACAACATGAAAGGCAACCCATGAGTGGAAAAAAGAGCAAATAACATGAAACATTACTTGTTTGTCAGCTTGATATTTGCCAAAGAAAACAAACATTTGATCTCCGAGCTTGATTTTTACAACTAATCACACTTTGGTACGAAGTGTGAAGGCTTTAGACCTTTTAATTAGTACAACACGCAGCAGCCCAATAATGAGGCAATAAATGTTACTTGTTTGAGCATATCTTCTTCCCACCAGCACTTCTACTGCAGGGTCTCTGCTAAGAGCACAGCCTGGTTTTCTGTGCCTGCACTCACAGCCCATCTGAGAGGGCCATCACACCCAGTCTTGCATGGGGACAGCACACCGTGGGGACATCTACAGCCAACAGCCTCCACAAGCAGAGGTGTCAGAACCAGCATGAATAAGATGTGGACTACCAGGAAACCACCTCCCACTGCCCTCATTTCAAGATTAAACATTTCAAACGTACAAAATACATTGCAGCCCTTCAGCAGAGTCTTCACCCATTCATGTCACAAGAAACAAATGAAGGACGCAACATCCATTTAATAGATGCATTTAATTAGTTGAGAAGTGAAAGACAGTTAAAAGAGGCTATTAGAACTGTCACTCTCTTCTAAGCCAAATGAAGAATAATTCAAGAGGGGAAATAAAAAGGCAGTATAAGCTAACCATGGGTCTGTAAAGACAAAAAAGCCCATACTCTAATGCTGGTTATGTTTTGCAGGAGCAAATATGCACTTTGCTGATCTTCATTTAGGGTTTACCTCTCACTCAACCTCTTCTACCCTTCTGGCCCACAACAGCAGCCTGGGACATCAAAAGTTACACACGCCTTGCCCCAGATGACAAAAGCCAGCTTTCCAAGTTGTGCAGGAATGCTTTTTGATTGTTTCTTTGATAAGGAATATTATGGTCCCACTAACCCCTTTCAGTGGCCGTTCAACAGCCTTGGTCACTGCAGCTGCCAGGGCATCACACACAAACTTCCTGCCCCAGTGCAAACAGCAGGGAGCTCAGAGCTGCCGAGGGCCTGACACTTCAAGTGCCTCATGCATCACCTGGAAGCCCGAGCAGTGCTGCAAATTCTATGAAAGCCTTCAGAAGTCAAAGGGGAAACAAGTTGAGAGAGCTGGTGTGATTCCTGATTGCTACAATCTGCCCTGAGCACGCCGGCCAACAGCTGAGCTGCTGACACAGCGGCTCGGGAACCTCTGGCACACAGCCTGACCTTTCCAGATGAAGCAGTCTGCCCCTGCTCCTGAATCACAGCCCTGGAGGGGCTTCAAAACTCTGATAAACAAACACTTTTCACTACTGAAAGCATGAATTCCTTCTCAAGATATCCTGAGTTTTGAAATTACCACTTAATCATTCAAACGTAGTAATCATTCATCGTGAAACCCCACGAGCCTATGCAGAAACTTTTTCTCTCATTAAAACACAATAATGCATACTGGTACTTTTAAATTTATTTTAGAGAAAGGAATTTAAACTCATTTTCCCTCCTCTCCTCTTTCAGGAAAATGGAAACCACCTAAGATTATAGCCAGAAACGTTTAACCACATATTTCCTTCTTTTCAGATAAAGCCATGTTGGTTCCCTTTCAACTTCTGAACTTAACAGAATTAATAATAAATTACTGCTCTGTCTGTGAACACATTGTCTATTATGGCACCTCAAAATCCAGCAAAGTGCTCTTCTAAAAACCTTCTGAATTGTCTGCTCTGAAAATTGCCTCAAGACAGTCATGGTAGGACATCAAGGGCAAAAGCTGCATTATTTCTAAAAAGACCCAAAATTCCCCCCCTCCCTAGTATTATAGAGGTAGATAAAAACATGTCTTTCTTAGAACAACTCTTTTAAGGTTCTACTGCTAATCCCAGATTACCTGCATTTAAATGATTTTATATATCCTCCACACACCTCTGGGTACTTTTCATAATAATGCCTCACAGTCAGTGCTGTGAAATTCATGAGACACTTGAAAAGCACTACAGAACAGAAGGAAGGAGGTAAGGTTGGAAGTCAGGCAATTACCAAATTCATAATCAGTGGACAAATTTAATGCTACATAAAGAAACACCATTATAGGGGCATGCAAGAGGAAAAGCTGAATTATGCACCAGCCTCTTTTCAGAATACGGTCCATCCTATAAACCAAAGGAAGTATGGTTTTTCTGCCACTGACAGTAGACAGTTGTAACTAAATTAAGAATCTTTGTACACGTGTTGAAGGATGAGAGTAAGTTCTCCCTCATTCTGCACCCTCGTTTTCCACACACTGGCACAGCCAAAGCTTTGTTAGACTAGGAGACCTAGGTAAACTGTCACACACTGAAATATGCCATTTTTATTAGTTTATAGCAGCTGAATTTTTGTTCAGGTTGCTATTACAGAACTAATTTCATCTCAAATTACATCTTCCATTTCTAACTCCTACTACAGGAGCATTTACTCCTAAAGTAGCATTAGAATTTTTTAATTAGAAACAGACGTGTTACTTTTACATTGGAAACAGGCTTTTAGTACTAGAACAAATATTCTGCTTGCTGACTGAACAAGCAGCAAGAGCAAACACTCTTATCTCCTGGCAGATTATCTTGCCAGAGGACAAGCAGCACAGTAAACACACACAAACTAGAGAAGGTGCTGCATGAATGGGCTTAGTTGGGCTCTAAGTTGTTGAGCTGTGTTTGTGATTCCTCGGCCTCCCTGCTGGCTTGTTCTTAAAGACCTCCGTCCCACACCTTCAACATTTAGTGTATCTCACCTTCCCTTTTGTATTCTTTTAACTAATCTGTTACTTCTTTTCATCTGCATTTAAATGAACAAGCCTCTCCTCCAACTCCAATTAACTGGGAGTTATCTCTGCTGTTAAGAACGGGCAGGGACATGGCTCCTGTAACACCATTCATTCCTATTTCAAAATCCAAACTATTTAAATAGAAGACAATTCTCAATTACTTTTTAAAAAGCTACTGTATTTTAGCATAAGACAAGAATCTCGGTTTCACATCCTATTTTAGTAATCTAGTAAACCTTTATCTCACAACAGCAGGGTATTTAACTGATCTGCTGGAGGAATGCTATCTGTGTGCTCCATCCACACATCCTGCAGTTACAGAAAATGCTCCTTCTCCCTACAGCAACCGAGCCATTTCCTCCCCCGGCGATTGCACACAGCTCTCACCACCCACCAACTAATGAATCAGCAGGCTCACAGCAGCCAGCGCCACCGAGGAGATCAACTTCACCCCCCAGGAAACACCAGTCCCCAGTGCAGCACTGCAGTCCCCTCCCTTCTGTTTGCATTTTCCCAGCACACTGGGAGCAAAATGCATTCTTTCAGAAGAGGCTCAGTTCTGACTCACCCTCTGCCTCATCACACACACATCTGCCCATTGACAACGGGCTGCCCCTCTCCACATCCATCCATCCATCCATCCATCCATCCAGCCATCCATCCCACTTCTGATCCCACCTTCGCCTGAATCATACCACACTTTTAAATACTTTAACAGCAGTCCCCCTGCTGATTTCATATGTGAAACACTGACCACTAAGAAAGAAACAGCTCTGAACACTTACTCCAAGAAAGAAAAGTGTGAAATGGGGTAAGGCTAACATCATCATCTCAGCTTTTCTTAACATTACCTGCATACACTAGCAAGTAAAAGGAAACCTGTACAAAATGTTCAAATGAGAAATTATGTATTCAACTGTTTCCTTTAACAGCAACAGCATATGATTATATATACAGTTTCATAAATAAAATGCTGAGATCTTGCCACAGAGATGTGGCATGAGTGCTTTGAAATGTAAAGTTGCATCAGTCCCATCCCTGTGTTCCCCCCAAAATATAAAGACTCACTTTCATATCACAGAGAAGGGTCTCTATCCTGGGTTTCAAAGAGGAAACAAAGCATAAGAGAGGAAGCAATCTATGAAATGCAAAATAAAGAAGAAAAAGGCAAAAAAGCTTTTCTAAAACTTTGCAACACAACTTATACACTAAAATCCTCAACTATTTGGGGAACAAAACAGAACAGTAACTTCATTAGTGTAACACCAACTGAAGTTACAGCAAAAACTGATAACTTCATGCAAGGCTTCACACTACTCTTCCAGATATTGATCATTAGTTTAAAAGAAACTAATGACAAGCAAACAAGTCATGAACAGAGTTTACATCATTTATCTGACTTCCTAAGTTTGATTCCCATATACTAACCTTGTAACATAATTTCTACTGGAATGAAACAAATTGAAACAGCTGAAAACAATCCCATTTAAAAAGTGACTACGAGTGAAAGAAGACTTTTTAGTGCTTTTAATTTGGATCAATCCTTCTGTCTTATCCCTCAAAACATATTATTCTTTCTTCAAACACACAAAGAAAACGTCTTCTGTGTTAAAAGCTACATCTTGGGATTTCTTCCTTTATATGAGAATGAGGTTTTGTTAAAACTCAAACCTTACACTCTTCTGCAAAAATGTACGGGAAATGATACCTTCTGACCAAACAAGACCCTTTCCTAAACACTTGTGCATAAATGACCCAGCTCCGGCTTTCAAGATGAATACAGCTTCAAGTTCCTCAAGGGTGGCACCTATGGCACAGCTGTACCACACCACCAGCAAGAGGCCCTTGCTGTTTCCTGAGCAGCTGCCGAGGTGGCACTGCTGGGACAGCGCTGGCCAGGGCAGGGGCACTGCCCAGGGACACCTCCTGGGGCCAGCACCACTGCTCCTCTGCCTGGGACCTGCTCCTCCAGCTCTGCTTCCTTGTGAGCACACACAGACACTTCACTTGGAGCTGAGGAAAGAATGCACTCCAATTCACAACTAGAAAGACACCTCAGAACACACTACAGTTTTCAACTTCATAGCAAAACCTGATGCTCAGATATTATTACTTTGCCTGATTTTCAAGTATGCTTATGTAAGCCACCAGGTTTTACTACAAATAGCAGGAAACACTAAGATGCCACACAATCCATTTTTACAATTCTATGTAGCAGACATACCCATGTACAGACTCATTTCAAGACTATCTTTGTAATACCACAGCTGTGACAAAACCTCTCTCAACATGCTTTGTGTACTACTGAAATACTACAGCGATGGGGTTTGGTTTCTAAAACGTCAAAAAAAGGAGTAGCTGAAGAATTTTCCTAACCTTACTGGAGAGCCAGAATTTACAAGTCCCTTGTAGAAAACCTGGTATTTTTATGGTTTTTTGGTTGGTGGCATTTGTTAGTTTTTTTTTTTTTTTTCTGCGTAGTTAGCTCAACTATGTAATCATGACTCCTTTTCGAAAGCAGATCAATGTTTCATTAAATTATGCAGGTTGCTTTTTCACTTAACTAAAAACCAAGTCTGTAACTAAGAACAGAAAATAAGCAGTAAGGATGTCAGAACAAATATGATTAAAATCTGTGGAGCATTTTATTCCTGGATTAAGATCACTGGTCAGTACTTACGTTTAGAAGCTCACAACGAAAAACAGTAAAATGCTACTGCACAGAAATTATACTCATCATCTAATAACCAAGTCTCCAGATACAGTTCATCATTCCAAAATACTGTAATTTCTCGACTAAGCAGAAAACATGAACCAGACTTGACCAAAACCACCAGAAAAACCCCAATACAAAGCAAAAAAGTAGACAGCTTCTAGTTTTCACATTGTCACTACAGAAGGGACTAATGCCTACAAGAACAGAAATGCATCTCATGCTCAGGCTCTATCCATTTGCCTTCAAAAGACAAAACCAACCACAGAGCTGGAACTGAAAATCAACAAAAATGCAAGGACCATGACAAAAAAAATCTGAAAAGTAAATATATGCTGGGGTTTTCCTCTGTGAAGCTTTACAGGGTCTTTTATCAGCCTATCTTTACACTAGATTCTGCATGAGAAAGATGGCTGGATTTTAAACCTACACTCCCTTTTAATGGAGAGGGCATGCATTTAAAAAAGACCCATTTTTTTCTTGCAACAATTAAAAAGAATAATGCTTTTGCAGCAAAATATTACCCAGAGATTGCTGCTGGGTTTGCTGCTCCAAATACACATGCATGCTTCTGCTCACAAACCCAGTAACTAACAGACACGGTTTTCTGCCACGTTGACAGAACATTTTCCAGACAAATTTCAAAAATGGTTGTGAAATTTGTTCTTTTCAAGCTTTCAGAAAATCACACAGCAAAGAACAGCTACAACTAGCAACTGCAGAAGAGGATTAGAAAGAGAGGTTTTTCTAAAACACATCCCCTGCACACCATTCTACCTGGGTGCAAATAAACAGCCTGCTGATCCTCTACTTCTGGACTGAAAATTCAAAACATACAATGCAAATATACTCAACTATACAAAAAAGAAGTTACCTGATTTTGACAATATGGGCAAGCAGATAATAAAAACATCCAGGAACTGACCCAAGCAAGAGAGGGGCAAGAATATCTGCTTCTACCCTTTCGCTTTCATTGCCTTCTTGAGTACTCCAACAGCCTCACCCTTCCCCTTAAGCAGGATTCAAGTCTGGAAAAACTGTTCAAATATTTGCTCAACAAGTAGTGCTGCATCAAGGCTTAAAATAATGTTAGTAGTTTTGTCTTTTGTATACTATAACAACTCTTCAGCTTTCATAATTCAATAAAATTTCATAGTATCATAATTATTCTGTAGAAAACTATCAGCTTCTGCAGAGAACATCCTTAGCAATGACTGGAAATTGTCCTTAACAGAGCAACATCAAACTTGCAATTATGCAAGCTAATGAGCTCATTTTGTTACTTGTGCTTTGGACAATAAAGCTTGAAGAACCATTTCAGTAACTTTCAGAAAAATGACAGCTTCTTGAAGCAAATGTTTCATCATCTTATTGAATTTTTCTTATTTTTAATATGAATTATTAAGTGATTTTCAGAGAGAAGCAGACATTCTCAACAATGAGTCTCTTGCTTTTCTCATTCATTTATAAGAAGAGGAGAGAAGCATAATATTAGCAACTTTTCTTAGTAAGCGGAGATCGATATGCAAACAAGAGAATTCAACAATCCAAATGTGTGGATTTCTTCCAGCATCCATGCTGCAGAGATCTCAAGTACTGCTTTCATCCACACAGCACTCATCTGTCCTTATATATAGCTGCTTCCCAAATGCAAAATTTAGCTCACTAACTCAAATTTTGTTTCTCTTCTGGGAAACTTTAGGATGATGACATGGGTATATTTGAAATCTTGTCTATACAACCCTAACGAGTGCATTTAAGCCACTGGAAAGAGTTCAAGGCAGTATGACTGAATAACTGCTTTTAGAATACATCATAAAAGCTAAGCAGAAGCAGGTTTACTGACAGCAGACCTGAAGTACTTCCACAGCCGTGCTGCAAGTACTGTTCCAAAACAGCATCCTCACTGCCTGCACCCTAACGCAGGGACGAGGCTGTGGGCAGCCCCACAAGTATTTGGAGGATTGGGGGGTGAAAGGATTCCAGGGGAAAGGCTGTGGGTCCCCGTCACATGAGGGGTGCCTGGGGTGACTCACGCTGCAGTGGCGGAGGGCACCCGGTGACAAATCTCTCTGCAGGAACAACTGTCCAAACCCAGCCAGTGGCTGCCTGCCAGGACAGCGTGTCAGCCTACGTCCTCTGAAGATTTCTCTTCCCAAAATCCAAGTTCTAACTGTTCCTGGTGTATAAACTGTATGCACATAGAAGCATCTCCTAATTGTGAGGTGAAGTGAGTAAGCACAGGTACACTATGACTGTGGCTCCAAATGGAGTTTGGATTAAACAGCTCTCCTCTATGCAACTGCAGGTCATAACGAAGAGCACTTTCAAGTATTTAGACAAAAAAAGAGAAAAAGTTTCACTCTCCTCTAAAGCAAAAATGCATTTAGGAGCATAAGCAAAGGATGTTGCTGGGAAAAAAAAAAAAAACTAGAAAGAAAAAAACTGAGAAGTCTCCGCCAGCTCTTAAGCACAAACACAATAATAAATTCTAGAATCACAAGCAATTTTACTCAAACCATACAGATGATCCTGGATGAAAACTGATCAAGGGGATCATCAAGAGAAGTGGATTCTTCTCATCCACCAAGCCTTTACAGGACTCTCACCAAGGAATGCCAAGGGAAAAAAAATATTTAAAAAAAAAAAAATCAAGCTGTTTAGCCAGGCTGGGTACAAACTGGATATACCACCAAACCCATCTGTCTGCTGTGAGAACAACCACACACTGACCTCCTTGTTTAAAGCTCACAGAAAAGTCTGAGAAAGGTCAAAAGCAACAACAGTGATGTGGTTTTCATCAGGACAACACCATTTCCCTTGGCTGGAGCAGGCAAAAGTACCTCGAAGGCTCTGAGCACACAGACAGGCCAGCAGCTGATGAATGTCCCCTTCTCTGACCACCTGCTGCTCCTCACAGAGCAACCTCTCCCAGCTACCACAAGGTTTTGGGGTCATCACAACCCCAAAAGGTATGAGGAGAACAGTAACAATTGTTTAAGGCTGCTCAGGAAAAGTGGAAAGCTGATTCTATTGGCTGTCATTTGAATAGGTGTTGTATTTCAATAAAAACTATTTCTCATTACACTTCTGTTTCTGCTGTAACACCTGCATTATAACAAAGATTTCTTCTTTTTTTTTTTAATATTCATCCAAGCAGTTAACACCAGCTTAGAGCAAAATAAAATCTTGTCACGACAAAAAACTGTGCAAGTAGAAACTCAGCATCTTTAGGAAGAAAACTGAAAATCTTTAGTTATGGCTAGAACAAAGTTAATGGTTAATGAGAAGAAACCCTAGCTACATCACATGTGGCACAGCAGGCACTCTGAATCAATTTAAATCATGTCTGATGTGCTTCCCTCCAAAGCTGCAGAGTTCACAGCGTATTAGAGAGAAATAAACCCGTGTGGAAGACTCTGGTTTACGAGCAGCTGCCACCAAAGAACAGACAGGAAGTAAAGCTGCATTAGAATGAGATGGAGAATTGTATCATAAAGGGGAGGGGAAGTAAAACAACTTCACAGACTTCATCAGTGACTGCTATTTAAACAGTAAAAAAGAATATCTGAGAACTAATGTTCTTTCAAGTAAGAAAGAGTGGAGCTATAGAAACATCTTGAATAAGAAATGAAAACTGGGGACATTATCTTACTCTAAGAAGTATACAAAATGAATTATGCAAAGAAAGTTGACCAGACAGTTCTTAACAAAGGGACTTTGAAAAAGATTAGATTTTAAGAAGCGCTGAAGTCCATACAAAGCTCAGCCTTAAAGTTTGTATGTCATCAGTACAAAACTGAAATAACAATTACAGAACTTCATTAATCACAATAAAACTAGCCTAAGCCATTAATGATACCAGAAAACCAAGGTGAAAATAAAGCTCTCCATTTAATTGAAAGACTTAATTATCCAATATTTCAGGCAATACATTAGACTACCACACTGCCTATCTTTCAATTTCTTAACATCTATTAATTTATTCTTTACCAAAAAACAAACAAGAAAACCCTGGACATTAGCTGACAACACAGAGGATCAGAAAGCCTTGGTATGGTTCAAGTCCCCAGATACAGGACACAAACTGCATCTCATGTACCCCACACACACCCATAATCACAATGAAATACAATGTTCTATCATTTTTACCATCTAGGGACCTATTTTTAGTGCTGCTTTTTCTTCTGCTATGACAAACCTGAAAAATTGCTCAAATGCACAATTAAATTTGCTGCAGGTCAAAGACAGCACAGAATGTTAAAGCTATCTAAAAAAAATGTTAAACTTGAGTTTAAAACGAGTAGAAACATTTAGCATACACTGAGCCATCCAATTCTTGGATTAATGAAGACAGGGTATTCACCAGAGGCCTACCCACCCATTGTGAACATCAGATGCATCAAATTAAAAGGCAAATTAAGCATATAAAAAAATCCCTCAGTTAAGAAATACCAGATTGAAAAACCTCAAGCCTTTAAGTATGTATTTGCAGAATCTCAACTTTCACAAGAGTGTTGCACTTTCTAAAATTCAATCATTTAAGCAGCAATTCTAGCAGATGCTTCGTTGGTAGCTTTGTCACTCTGTGTACAAAACTGCTTTAGCACAATAGTGACATACTTCAAATCTGGATAAACTATTTTGGGCCATCATTGTTTGGCCAAACACCGAAACAGAATTCCAGAACAAAAATATTCTAATGTTGGAAAGTTTATCTACATTCTAGATCTCAAACTAATGCCTAAGATAATTATTAACTGACAGCTTCCCCCATAGCCTTTTTTTATTCATATAATTAAAAACATGCCTTACTGGCATAAATCCAGTGATGAACAAACACACATTATGCACTGCCTCAAGAATCAAAGCTCATAAAACAATGTTGCACAGAGCTACAGAAATCACATGGTTTTAAGAGACTGCTGAAGCCTGTGAAAGAAATTCTTAATTAAAGCAAATGACAAAAATCCAGAGAGAACAAAATCTCAGACAATTCATATGAAACTCTTTAACTGTTTCCGTTGATAACATAAAACACTCTCCCACTCTGCTCATTCCTCTGCTCCAACCATGGGAGTGGCTCACTTTCAGAGAAGTTTAATTCTGTGCAGAGCACACTGATTTACACAAGTAAGGGCTGATTACAGCAGTGAATTTGTGATTTGTTCATACCAGAGCATAACATTATTCCCATTTATCTGTTTGTCCACCTCTAGCCTCATTCAGAGGAATTCTTCTAAACCTTTCAGTGAAGCAGTCTAGAATTTACTGTAAACACACATAAAAGAAGGAGTGGCATTCATTAATGAGGCTCATGTTCTATTTTAATACACAGCATACCTACCATGCTCTTACATGATTAAGACAACACAAGAAAATGGATTAAGTAGTTCAGTACTTTAAGAATTCATTCAGAGAAAACAAAGTTAAAAAAAATCATAGGAGTAAATAAAATTAGTTTTGAACTGGCAAGAGGAGAGACTTCAGTCTTCTTACACATTACAAGAAAAATTCCTCATTCAATTGTGAGCCAGAATCAATATTTTTCAGTAAGAGCCAGATTCAATTCAGTTTCCTTAGCAAAGCAGTCGTACCCAGACAGCCAACTTCACTTCTCCCCCAATTTATCAAACTTCTGCAAGCCTCACAGGACTAAATGAAAAACAATTTTTTTCAAAAAAACCTCATTAACTTGAATACCACATACCATAACTGCCCTCAGGAATTTTTTTTTTCTTCCAATCAAGTTTTCCCACTATAGGAAATATTTATCTTCCACCTAGCAGCATTTAAAAGACCCAATATGCCATTAAACCTGAATATGCTTCAAGTATTTCCTCCAGCCTGGTAGGTTTGGTAGCATTAGCTGTTTCTTGTTACAAGTGTAGGTAAAAAAATTTAGGCAAAAGGAAGGATTTTGTAGTCCATTAAAAGTTCTTAAAAATAAAAAAAAAAAAAATACACAAAACTTAGCCTGAAACAGAGAAACTGTGAGGGCTTAAGTGCTGGTCTAAACCCACTGAAGAAAGTTCTGAAGAAAGTCTCCTATTAAATTCAGTGATCCTTGGATCAGTCCCAAAGCACCTACAGGAGCACAGATAAGACACAGCTTCTATATTTTAAATGTATGTTTTTCCTGTAAAACAAAACCAGCTGTAGGTGATTTCAGTAACTTTATTCTGATGACACTAAGCAAGGTTTCTGACTTCAAATCTAACACAGCTTCACAGTAACCATCACTGTCACTAGGGAATTTGAGCTTTCAATATCAGTCTATGGGACAACCATCTCAGAAAAAAGAGATTCAGAAATCAATTCTGAAAGCGATGCTGCTTCTGTATTATAGCTGATGGTGATACTGAGAAAAAGCTTCATTCCACTTAGAGCACACTGACTGCTTGCTGTACCAACTGACAGCCAAAGACACAATGAAATAACCTGTTGAAAGTGCAGATTTTCATTAATCTACCACAATTCATTGGCCAAAGTCTAATTTCTTCAGAAGCACCTACACAACACCAAATTTAGACTGTTCCCCAAAATTTTATCATAGCATGACAGTAGAAATAGTTCTGTTCTTCAAAATAATACAAAGCTACCAGTACTGCCCACGTTTCCCAATTCTTCCATTTGCCTGAACATTAGCATGCTTTAAAACAAAGCAATATTTTATCTTACCAGCTTTCACTTGTACTCACACCCCTACCTACCTGCATGGAGATGTGAAGTATTAGAAATCTCACCTCACACGTGCAGTCCATACCACTAAGACCATAAGCACAACCAAAAAAAAATTTCTTTCAGTTTCAACAATTTCCTCCTTACCTTGCCTCCTTCTCTTTCAAAGTCAACATATTCCCGGGTCGGTGTCTGTCGCTGCTCCCCCTGCCAGCTGGCCGGAAAAAACTGGAGAGACAGATTGGTTCCTGTGGCCACAAAAGCCTTTTAGAAAAATCAATACAAACAGGATCAGGGAGCAAGACATTACATAAATTATGCAGGCAGTCATTTATTTTTACATCAGTTTATGTCTTAAGCCAGGCAGCATAGAGAATACTTAAAGTCAAAAACATGCACTCATCATTTTTCTTAAGTATTAAGTTACAAACATCTGATTCCATTTTGACAACGTTTGCCATTGGCTGCTTCGGGTATAAAATACAACATGGAATCAATACTTCCTTCAAATCAGTTTTGCTGACATTAGAATCTGTCCTTTCAGTTCTGTCTGGATACCCTGCACCAACTTAGTACCTGCAACATTAAAAACTGCCCATGCTTTTCAAAGAGGCTGCCTATCTCTAAAAGAAGTACTGCTGAAGGAAAATTAACTCCTTAGATCCATTACTAAGGACAACTTTTTTTGAAAGAAAATTATTTGTTTCCTTCCACAATCTACTTATACCTAGACAGACACTTAACAAGCATAAATATTCCTATTTTATCATCTACTGGCATGCAGCATCAATACACAGCTCAATCAAGCTTTACAGGACAAAGTCCTCAAGCCACATTAAGACACCAGTGACACCCAGAGCACCAGATGCCGTGTCAGTGAGAAAAGGCATCTGCAGGAATTCCTCTCAGCTGCAGCCCTTTGTAAAATCATTAAAGGGACTGGCTTAAACACATTAGAAAAACCACTATTGCAACTTTCTACAATTTCAAATGAAAACGGGGTTCAGATTTCTTTATAAACTCCCTGTATTTGTTAGTATATCTTAACTCCAAGTGATGATGGGTACACCAATTCCTAGACATGAAATCAAAAATTATTTTTGCAAGCAGAAGTCAGATTCACAGTATTTATACTCTTCTCTGGTACAGGTGAGCATGTTGTCCTGTAAGAGTGTGAATACTCACACACACTCACAGCATATCAGTCCTATCAAAATCCCAGTGTTAAACAATTTGTTGCAATCAAACGACAGTATTTCTTACCATGATCACTTAGATTTAAATGGTTATTAATCTAGAATATAGTTTTTCTTAAAAGCTATACAACTACTGCTTTAACAGTTGGAATGTCCTGACAAGCAGATTTCTTTCAAGCAACCCAAAATTCAGCCACTTTGTGGTATAACTGTACTGCTACCTGTGACTCTACAGCCACATGTTATTTAAAATAGCTCTAGTCACGGACTGCAACACTGTCACAGGATTAATACCTCCCATTTTGAAAGTAGAAGTGCTTTGTCTTGGCTCTTCCCCCTCCACCAATGGAGACTAATGCTCTGCAATCAGTTTTAGTTCCCGGCTATCCTTAAAAACAGATTTTTAAATTTCTGTTGTTGTTTTTGTTTGCTTGTTTCGTCTCCTGTAAGCACATCCTCAAAGTCACTAAAATTAACAAATCAGTCCTAGTAAGGCCAGAAGAATACTGTATTGGTGCATTAATACTTGTTTGCAAAGACAGAAATTTCAATCGATGTAACAAAAGTTTCATCAAGGATACACTTGCACAAATAGGAGGCATCAAATCTGTCAGAGCTGCAGAACATCACTATCAGGCTCACTGCCTTCTATTAGCCCTTTGCTTTTGCAAAGGATGCTATTTACACATCAACAAAAAAATTATACCTATCTCCAAACATTTGTGACCCTGAGTCTTCACTTAGTCTGCTCAAGAACTGTTTTCCTACCTCCGAGCATCTTTAGTAAATAGGTGTTTTATACTCCTTAATTTATACTTTTAAAATATCAAGGAGTGAGATCTTTGAGAATAAACCAGCTGACCACTGAAGCCCTATGGACCAGTCCAGTTTTGGTACTAGGTCAAAAGAACTGTACTTGCTTTCTGGGAAACCCAGCAAAACACTGAAGTGCCCGTGCTTTCCTGCCTCCACCCTCAATGTGTGCTAGAGGGCCATGAAAACAGGGGGAAAATATCAGAGAAAAGAAGAAGATAAAAGTACACAAATTCTACATCCTCATACAGTCAGGCAGGCATGATTTAAACCATAAAAAGCTATGTGGATACTTGTTCTCTGGATTTTTGAAGCCTGTTCCCTCCTTTGAAGAGACAAAAACATCCAGTTAAAGCACCCACATGCTTCTCAAATCAAATCATGGGTCAATACTGAAAAACTCGAGAACAGTCCTGCTAATAACCAGACAAGAGTACATGGAAGCCATTAATTTCCATCAAATAACAAATTATATAAAAAATAATAATGACGATTGAAAAAAAGAAAATCACACCACTAGTTTGGTGTTAAACTTGAAAGTAAGAAAATTCTAGTTTTGTCAGCAGAGCCTTTTAGAGCCCAGGCTGAAAAGCCATCAGACATTTATGTCACAAATTTTGTGAAAGGCTTATCAGGTAGTACCAGGGCGACCTGACCCACACACAGACAACGTAAATACAAGTACCTTCCAAAGCAAACCAAACACATGAGGTCATTTATGTTATCAAAGAATTACCAGCAAACATGAAATCTTATTTAATACACTTCACAGCTACTTCTCAGTAATATTGGTAATTATTTCCTTTATTTAATCAAGAGCTATTTGGCACACGTAACCAACAACCTACTGCTGGTTCTACATTAAATCCCTGAGCTGTTCTCTGGGTTTTTTTTCTGCTTAAAAATATGTAAGGTCATTTGCAAAGGCTCCCTTTGCAGATAAAAGAATAAATCCTTGATGTCTGGAAAAACATTCAAGACTAAAAAAAAAAAAAAAAAGGTAAAATTACTAGCTCTTTTTAACATCAGTCATTACATACACTACATTTCCAAATAAACCTGACTACTCATGCCCTGTTCACAAAACAAAACCAGATGTTTCAGATGAAGAAATATAGAGCCTGTTTTATAATTAAGTAGAGTGAAAATATGTAAAACATGCATCACTGGTTGCTTCCAAGGGATGAAGTTCTGGCAAAAAAAGGCAGCAGCAGGCTCAGAAGTACAAAGGTGAAACTACAGCGATTTCCCATTTACACAAATAACTGCATAGGCTGCATTAGAAAGCTAGTTATAAGCTACACAGCCTTTTTTTTTTTAGGGAGGGATTCAAGTATATGATGCACTTTCACCTGTACAGGAACTTCCAATGCTAGCAAACTATGTCTTCCTTCCCTACCCATTGTTTCCCTGGTGTTTTCTTAAAGGAAGCAAATATGCACAAAGAATAATAAATAGTAAAATTAGGAATCTGTCTACAGGGGGGCTCTTGTAAAATAAAGTTACAGGTTCTAAAACAAGAGATAACAAGCAGGGATAAGATTCAGCTAAAATAAAGTTACTCAGTAAAAGGAGGTAGCCGTGTTCTTGCGTGTGTATCCTTTTACTGACAAATGTAAATGAAAAAGATCAGTTACAGTAACAGGCATTCAAGTATATTTGGATGGACATAAAAGTAATTGCATTGTGCATAAGAATAATTTCATTGTGAACTGACTAGCATTATGTTTACCACGTGAAATTAAAGAATGCTCATAAACGAAACTTGGTGGAAACAGGGTTCATTTTCTGTTTTACCAGGTCTTTGACTACATACTGCAAATGAAAAAAAGGTTACAAACTTAACAATGCTACAAAATACTAATCGTATAGAAGCAACCTGGAGCAGAAATCAAACCAGGAAATAAGGAGTCAGTTCTTGACTACTCTGAGCCATACTTCATCTCACTTCTTATTTCAGAGGGCGACAGTAGACTGTAACTAACCTTAATGAATGAGAAAAACGGAGCTGAAGTTGCAAGTATCAAAGCCTAATTTTAAAAGCGTTTGATTTAGTTCACAAATACATCAAACAGCTCATTCAGGACTTTAAACTAGCGCCTTCTGAACGATGTTACTCATTTCTCAAAACTACTGCTTCCGGAAAGAGAAAAAAAAAAAGAAAAAATAAAAAAAAAGAAAACACAAAAAAAAAGCTGAATATTGAAATAAGCAGCTCGTAGCTGCAGCACGTGCCCAGGGAAGGAGCGCAGCCCGTTCTCACTGTCGGGGGTTTCCTTCCTTCCTTCCCTGTCACCCCGCGCTCCAGACCACCACTGTCCCCGCTCGGGAGCGAGCCGACACCTTCGACTGAGAAAGCGCTGTTCCTAAGGCGGACAGAAACGCTGCCCGTCCACCAAAACCTCCCTTCCCTCGGCGTTTGAAAGGCACCCGATGTCATTCCGCTCCTTAAGGAAAACTCTCCCTCACGGCGCGGCCCGGGCCGGCCCGAGCCTTCGGGCTTGGGCACCGCGCAGCGTTCGCTGCCCCGACGGCTTCGCCCAAACTTTTCCTGCCCGAGCCAAGCGCGGCCCGGCCCGGAGCCGGCGGGCAGCGAGGGGAGCGCGGCGCCACTTACGATCTCGGAGCGGCCGTCGCGGCAGGCGTTCTGGAAGCGGGCCTGCCTCTCCTCGTGCGGCCGGTCCCTGAAGCCGGTGTATTTAATCTGCGGGGAACAGGGCGCGCAATCAGGAGGGGCCAATCCCGGCGATAAGGGGGCAGCGGAGCGCACTGACTGCGCCTCCCCGCGCCGCCGGCTCGGCTCCCGCCGCAGCTGAGAGGAGCTGCGGGGCTGCCCNNNCCGCTCCCGCCCCCAGCCCGCTCCCTCCCCTCCGACTTCCTCCCGGCTCGTAAACTCGGCCCGAACAGCCGCGCCATTCACAACTCCGCCGCCGCCGCCGCGCATGCGCCCCGCGAGGCGGGAAGCGGGCGAGGGGTGACTCAGAGCCCCCTCCGCGTCCCTCGGCCGGGCGCTGTCTCGCCCGCAGCGGGACCGCTCCGCTCGCTGCCCCCGGCACCGCTCCCCCGGCACCGCGGCTCGGCGCTTTCCGCCTCCCCCCTGCGAGGGGGGCAGCCCCAGC
>VWZP01001301.1:396606-482320 GCA_013396995.1 Dicaeum eximium | reverse complement strand
GCGCCCCCCTCACGGCGGGGCCCCCGCCCCGGCTCCGCCGGCCCGTTCGGGGGGGGAGCGGGCGGCGGCCGCGCCGTGTGCCCCCGGCCGGAGGGTGGCCGTGAGGATGGGGCAGGCAGGGAGGGACGGCGCTGGCCTCGCACCTCTTCGTGTGGCTCCCTCCCCAGGCCAGCGTGAAGGCTGGAGGAGCCCAGGGGTGGTCCCGGAGCCCGCCGCTGTCCGGCTGCCGCCCTAAACCCGGTGCATCCATCGGTTTGTCCCTCCCTGCCCGAGGCGGGCCCGTTCCCGAGGGGAGCAGGAGCACCCACCGCCACCTCAGGATGTGGCTCGGTGCCTCTGCTCGGAAGTCGTGGTGTCAGTCTAGAGCAAAACCAAAACCCAGCACTTCACTGCAGCAGCGCTTGAAAAGTTCGCTTTCGGGCTAGAAACACAGCAGCCTGAACTCTTGGTTCTTCATGAGCACGCATTTTACAGGAGCTAATTCAATAAAGAGCACTGCAGGACATACATCACCTGCCCCTAAATCTGTTTTTTCATACATACCTAGGTTATAACTCGGTTCTTCATTGCAGTATAAAACTTCCTCGTGAGGGGAAGTGGAGGGGCAAGCACCTATCTGTTGTCTCTGGCAATTAATGACAGGACCCAAGGAAATGGCCTGAAGTTGTGTCAGGGGAGGTTTAGGCTGGATGTCAGAAGAAGGTTCTTCACCCAGAGCGTGGTTGGGCACTGGAACAGGCTGCTGAGAAAGTGATCACAGCACCAAGCCTGACAGAGTTCAGGAAGCATTTAGATAATGTTCTCAGGCACATGGTGTGTCTCTTAGGGATGTCCTGTGCAGTTGTAGGAGTTGGATTCTGTATTCATTGTGGGTCCCTTCCAACGCAGTATTCTGGGGTTTTTTTTCCTACAACTACTCCCCCAGGTTTTTAGCAGCTCTGGAGCATCATAAGGATGGCAGCATGAGCCAAAAAACATATTGTGATACCTATTGCCAACATTAAAATATTAGAGCATATTCGATCCTTTGATAAAAGAAATGAGGTTTTTTAACCTCTCAGTATTACAATCTTAACTTTACACATAGTCATGCAAATCAAAGCCAGCAATGGTAAGGTTAGCCAGAAGACATAAGTTGAATCAAGTATGAGCAAAATAATAAAAAAATGACTGAAGTAACCGTAACCCTTAAATTACTGTATACAGACTTCACAGGAAAAAAAAAAAAAAAACCAAAAAAAAACTTTGGACTTTTTTTCTAAATGTAGAAAATATGCTATGAGAAACTTAATACATTTCTGATCAGTAGGAAACCTGAAGGTAAGTGTTTAAGTTGTATCTTCTGATTTTTGGTATGTTACTGCATTGCAGACATATAGGTAAATTCAGAAGTTAAAAGCATTAAAAGAACTGTTTTAAAGGGGTTTTTTTCAATCTGAAAGAAAATACACTGAGCTTGAAAACATAAAATATTGTGTATTGTCTTGATTCATTTAGGTTAATATCAACCCTTAAGTGAAATTTTCGTGAATGTCAGCCACATTTAAAAGGTCCCAAAATAAGACATTTAAAAAAAAATCCATATCACTATTCATCTTATAGCAAGATCAATACCAGGAGCATAGGCCTGCAGGAGAGCTGCCAAGTTCATAAGGTAGAAATCTGCTCTCTTGACCTCCAATAATCTTTCACTACTTGCTACTACCTCACCCAGTTCTACCTCCTCAGCCCCAAAACTGACTGTGCCTTCTTCCAAACAACATTTTGCAAAAAAAGAAAAAAAAAATTACCAAGGTCAAAAGCAAGATGAGTGGTTGTAAAGCCCTAAAATAAGAAACCGGAGATGTAATCACCTAGAAAGTTTTGTGTTTTGACCTAGGCATATATTTTTCAAGACTTTGGAAACAATCTGAAGTTTGACTGCTTTCCCCCATGCAGCTCTTTGTTTAACATTTGTCATCCTGCAGTTTTCATCTTTCCAAAGTTTTTATTTTAAATAAAGTCAATATTATCAGAAAGTCTGTAAGAGATCAGACACTGCCCATGCTTGTTACCTCAGTTAGTTGATGCAGAAACAGGATAGCAGGAAGGGGTGAGATAGAGCATAGTGGCACAGGATCATATTATTCTTCTGAACTTATCCAGTTTTTCTACACTAAGTAGCTAAGAGCTTTTGCTCTGAATAACTAACACCTTCCTAGCAAAGGGAACCAATTCTTTCATATTCATATAAAGAAAACAATTATTTTATACATGTTTTGTCATCAAGAAAAGCTATAAATTTGCACCAGTTCTTGCTTTCTCTGCCTCTGTCAGGCCCCAACATTTAACAAGATAATTAGGGTCTTAAAGACAATTAAGTTTTTTTGTTTTTTTTCCTTTTGTTCCTAACTAGACAGAGGAGAGGCACACAAACTAATAATGTCTTTGCTGCAAGAAAGGCTAGAGCATAATTTGCAGTTATCTACCCTGTTTGGCCAGAGTCACTGGCCACCAGCCAGACTGTCAACACAGATCAGAGGCAGCTTCGCAGGTGGTAGCTGGGGGACATGAGAGGCAAAGCTGAGGTTATCCTGTGAGACATGGGAGACAGTCCCATGGGAATTCTGCAGCTCACCAAACCTTTTTTTTTTTCTTAACTTTTAGCACAACACACCAAAACAAGCTAGAACGTTTTTCCTTGTGCATAACCAAATGCAACTGCTTCCCAAAGGCATCTCGGTGATATCTCCACAAACCATTTCACCGTGGTACAGGCTGCTCAGATTTTAGTAGGCTTAGCTCAGTCTGCACATTCCTGGTCTGTTGATTCACAAGAACTTAGGCTATTCATCAGTCCTCCGGGTGAGTCACCTTCAGAAAACAGAAATGGTCAAGCTTGTAGGCATGCTGCTTTCTGAGAGAATTCTCAGAACAGATCCCTTTCCAAAATAAGATCTAACATGTTTACAGTGCATTGATAATTGAGACAGAACACCACTGAAGGATTATAGATGGAATGTTTTTGAGAAAGGGAGCTTTCTTTAAGTTCCAAGTCCTGTTATGTACTGTTCTTTCTACAACCCTTCTTTACCACATCTTTAAAACCTCTGGTTTCCCCTAGGTAGCAGCATTTGATGAACAACTGCATGGCACTGGTGTTATATTGTTCTCTAGACTTCACACGTGTGAGACACTAATAAGCCAGACTCCTGTGTATCCATTGATCTATGGCAGCTGCAGGATAATCAAACACCAGCATTATGTATGTACAAGCTACTCTGTGATTACAGATCCATTAATAAACTGTTTGCAAGATATAATTATGCACATTAGGTGTGAAATGCAATCCACTTATGCAAGGNAATTGAGCAAATTAATTGACTTCTTTTGCCCAGACTAATTTTCATTTCCCTGCTACTACAGCTGATGCTCCCAGCCAGAGTATCTTCACAGGAGTCACCCCACCAGTGGGGGAGTATTGCTGATCAGTTCATGGGCCCACAGTCACATGCAGAAATCATCCTGAAATACTGTAGCTCACCCCCAGAGCAGTCTTTCATGTTTAGCCTGCATACATCAGCATAAAGATCTATCTTATCTGAGGACTCCCAAAATAACCCAAATGAAGGATATGGGCAATGGAAAGGACCATGAGCTATCAGAATCAGTTCATGTCTGTGGAAGCACTTTATGCAGAGGTGGATGTAGGGACTCTAGAGGCAGCAATGTGCAGCTTTCAGGACTTGGCCAAGTCCAAAGTTGATAGCTAAACATCTTACCTAGCACTCAGAGATAAGAGCCATACCACAACAGTTAAACAAAACAATCCAATTTTGCATTATGAGTGGGAAGTTGCCTACCACTTAAAAAACACCAAGCATGGCAGGTATGAGGGAGGAAACAGCACCTCATGTCTCTTCTCTCTAAACCAGGCTACAAGACAGATGCCTCTCTTCACTCCAGATTCCAAAGCTGGAGCCTTCTTCCTAAAAGGAGATGCCTACAGGTGCTATGTGAAATAACTTGAAGCATTTGGAGTACTCAGCCAGGAGACAGAAGACCCTTCCCTCACTGAGGCTGTTGAATCCCAAGTTCCCAGCCTCCACTGTGAGCATCCCAATCACAATTGTTCCCATGCTGGAGAAGCTGTATGCCCCTCTGCTTCAGCCTGGATTACTACCACAGTGCAACAAAATACCAGAGTCTTCATGGGCAGGCCTGCATGAAAAGCCAGCAGATCCAGCCACCCCTTCCCAGCTGTGTGATTTGGACACCCTGGGCTGTCTCTGGTTGCAAGCACTGGCAGTTTAACTGTGCTTCACATATGAATGGCCTTTGTTTCAACAACATACATGTGCAGCTTCTCTGCCAAAAACATGGCCTGTACAGCCTGGGACATCCACCTGAATGCAACCTTCTGACACTTGATAGCCACTTTTTAATCATAAAAAGGTCACGATTGTGCAAATCTGAAAGTGCAGTGTCATATCAGGTTCAGAAGGTGTAGCAAAGCTTGCCTCTGATTAATGAGTTTGGTACACAACATCCTAATGAATTGAAAACGTTTAAATTTTTTTCATTAACCAGGGGAATACAGTTGGGGTTTTTTTTACCTATTAAAAACAATATGAAATGAAACTTGAGAACATCAGAACAAATTATTCCTCCAAATCATGTAATGGAGCCTGAGTTACACAACTGATAGAGAATTAAAACAAATTATCCCAGAAGGCTACTTGATTTTCATGCTGGTTATTTGGGACAGTGATGATGATTGCAGTAGGTATACATTTCTATGATTCTGTGCTATCCATACATGTTTTGGCAATAGAAGTATGCAGGTTTTATTTTAAACCCCCTTTTTTTCTCATTTTACCAATCACAGCACAAGCTGTTAAAAGAAATACTATGTGAACTGAGAGTCTCCCTTGTCTGGCAAGCAGAAGCCAGGACTGGGTGCCTCTTCCAGCTTTGCCTTTGGCCTTCTAAGTGATGATTTTGGGCATATGGCTTCACCTCTAATGCCTTCATTCGCCCACCTATCAAGTGACTCGAGATCTCCAGATGAAGATCTTGAGATATCTATGTAAAGAGCCAGGCACTGTCATTATCCCAGATGTTGAGCAATGAGGAGAAAGTTTAACTGAGCACAAAATGTGACTCACACAATCCTAAATACATAAAAGGAAATGTTTAAGAACTGCCTTTGTGAAAATAGCTCTGAAGATGCTCTTATCAGTACACAGACAGTGCTAATGGCACTCAGTTGTATGTTGTTCAGACATAGCTTTTTCTGTGATATTTACTGTGCTGCTATCAGCCACACTGTCTCCTTACATTGCATTTGATAATTCATTAAAAACTTAAAATCCTAGAATAGTTTGGGTTGGAAGGGACCTTTAAAGGCTGTCTAGTCTAATCCCCCTGGGGATTCTCAGGGACATCTTCAACTAGACCAGGTTGCTCAGAGTCCTAGCAAGCTTGACTTTGAATGTTTCTGGGAATTAGGCATCCACCACCTCTCTGTGCAACCTGTGCCAGTGCCTCACCACCTTCACTGTAAAAAATTTCGTCCTTATATCTAATCTAAATCAACCTCCTCTTTGTTTAAAACCATTACATCTTGTCCTATTGGAATGGGCCCTGTAAAACATTTGTCCCCACCTTTCTTATAAACCCCCTTTAAGTACTGAAAAGCTGAACTGAGGTTTCCCTGAATCCCTTTCTTCTTCAGGCTGAACACTCCTAGCTCTCAGCCTGTCTTCACAGGGGAGGTGCTGCAGCCTCTGATCATCTTCACAGTCTTCTCTGAGCCAACCCAACAGGTTGATGTCCTTCCTGTTCTGGAATCCCCTGAGCTGAATGTAGTCCTCCAGATGGGGTCTCAGCAAAGCAGATAAAGGCTCCCGTAACCTTCTTCAAAAGCATATGCATGATTCTGGGGGTGGCATGTGATGGTAGAGAGCCTTTTATAAGTTTTAAAAACATTAAGCACAATCAGACATAAAAGGGCCAGACAAGATGTGTAATCCTGGAGCTGTTCTGCGGATTTTCATATCTCAAGGGCTTCCGGACATGAGAATGGACAATGCAGACAGTTTCAGCTCCTCAGGCCTAGCACAAGCCAGCTCCTGTATTCAGGCACCTCAGAGTGGATGTGAACCTGCCCACCCAGGATATCTGCAGTTTCCTTCCAAATGAAAGAATCAGAGTAACAATGGTCACAAGCAGAGCCCCTGTGTAAAAGGTAGCCAAAATACACACTTACTCTAGTAGCCTCCACCACTTGAACTGATGTCGTAAGCTAAATGTAACATCATCACTCTGGATTAATTCTATTCTTTTCCAGTGTTCAGGGGGTCTCGGGCTTTGGTTTTGTTTTGGGTTTTCCCCCTCCTGTTGGCATAGACAGCTCTGTAAGACATTGGTTGACAAAAACTAATTAGGTGGCTGATGTGAGAGAGGGGCTCGTGTCCTGCATCAGTGTCTGTTCCTGCATGACCAGCACAGGGTGTGTTAGGATTCAAAGCATGGAAGCAAGGCCCTTGTAGAGATAGCTGTTCATGGGTTTAATTTGAGATCATGGGGAAGAAATCTAAACAGTGACTCAAAGCTCTGTTCTTCTTTCACATGTGAATGTTTATTACTGAGCAAGCTGTCTTACAGTCTGTTAGACTTTTGGTTATACTTAGTAAAACAGTTAGAGGTGATTCAGTCTTGGTACAGATAATGTCCAAGTGACTTTTCAGATTCTAAAGAGATTATTCTTGTAAGCTTTGAGATATAGTTATTTCTTCTCAGAGATCCAGTGGTAGAAAGAAATTGCATTTGTGAATGTGATTTTTTTTTTTACATTCTCTTTCTAAGGAGTTTTCCTGAAGATACTGTAAGTTAATCTCCTGCTATTCAGCCATCTTGGTCACTCATATTTATCCACAAGCCCAACTTTAAATTTGCCTCATAAAAGGCAGCACAATGTTGACTTTTAAACCATCTGATTGTTCTAAAATATTGTTCTTACTTAAAGAATTAATTTTGTTCTCAAGGTGAACATTTCAGAACTGAGCTGAGTTGTGCTGGTTTGTTACACAGTAACCACATCAAAACCTTACATTTCATACACCTAACACACTAGGCTGCCGCGTCTCATTGTAACAAACAGGTTGTTGGCTGGTTTATTGTGCTTTCAGAGAAAACACTGGTCCACTTAGGAGAACTGAGAGACTGGGAGACAAGGTCATGGAATGTGGTGTCTAATTAAACATTCAGGACTACAGAGAGCTGCCACCATTTACAGATGGATCACCAAGGGTTGAAGTCTCTTGCTGAGGCTGATACTGGAAATTAGCAATATTTAGATTTATGTCTCAAACATAGTCCACAAGGAAATATTCCTCCTTATCAGCACATTCCATCACAGGCAGGTTTGGAGTGCCCTGACACAGAGGGTGCCAACCGACCGCTGCTTTCATTACAGAGCTCGTAAAGTTTAAAAAAAAAAAAAAACTGGCTGATACTCTGGGGTGCTACCGAATTGTGCCAGCCTCTTGTCAGCTCCAAGAGAGCAAAGCAAAGCCCATTTCTTGGGTGTGTGCTGCTGAGGGAGCTGCCTTTTCACCTTCTTTCCACACAGAGCTGTTATTGTTTTTGTTCGCATTGATCTTATCCTTGGAGAATTTGGAAGGGATTTCAAAAAGGCAGAGTGTTGATAATAACTTTGTTTTCATGCTTCTCCTCTGTTGCTAGAGCTATTTGTTTTTACTGATTAGGAATTAGGATGGCCCCAGTCCTCCACCTTGATCCAAACGGGCGGGCCCCGGGTCAGAACGAAGGCTCGTAGACTTTGCCTTGACTTCGTAAGGGCACAAGAATCTCCCCATGCAGATTTGGCTGCACATCCCCGGTTGAAGGGTTTATTTACAACAGCCCCTCTGCCTTTTTTACGTCCCAAGACAGATTTCTCAGCATACTCTACCACAGGATTTTCCTATTAGGTGTGGGTTTTCCCTCTTTTCAAGTGCTCAGCATTGTAATTTGCTGCAGTTTTGTGCCTTTCCCACTCTGCCCAGACCTATGCTTACCAAGAGGAAGGAGATCAGCAGGACATCCATGAGCCAACACTACAGCAGCAGCAAAAGAAGCAAGGCACGAGAGTGGCGGACGTTGCTCTTCACCCCTCGGTCACCTTTGTGGTCTCTGTTAGCAGCTGCAGCCTTTGTAGATGTCCAGTTAAGCTTGAGACTGACCCAGAGAACAAGAAGAAACAAAGGTCACTTCCAGTTTCACCAGAAAGAAATTCCAGTGGCTACTCCAACCCCGTAATCCAGCCATGATTAATGAGTATCGAAGGCAGATCTGGTTTCATCAGAGATCCTGGATTTTAAACAGTCTTAACTGTTTGGGGAAAGAGAAAAAAAAAACCAAACAAAACCACCCTGGAAATCTGAAGGAGAAAAAATACATCTTAAATACAAAGTTGGATCTTGTCACAGGGACATTAACAAATGACAGTGGTTTCCACAAACATGGTCTGCTCTGCAGAGCATTAAAGCAAAGGTACTTTGGCTTCCTCAGGATTTGCACCTCCATTCCCTCTTTTCACTCATACCACGTAATCTAAAGGCTTCTGAAGGAATTTCTGAAGTCTGCTTTCCCACCCACGCACAAATTTGCTTGAGTTTGACCTGCAGACTCAACAATTTGTGGTGTAAGAGAATAGAAAAGAGGGAAAATATGTGCACAGGTGTAGTCAGCTCCCACACCTTGCTTTACTACAAGTTCCATGTCCAAATGAGTTTGTGCTGTGGAAGAAAAGTCCTTTCAGGATAAGAAGAGTAACTCCTGAACCTCTCACAAGGAACACCTCAGTATGAACTGAGATTTCCAGGCCAACCAACCTGTGTCCACCATGGGGAGCTGTCATTTTGAGGAGGTTAGAACTTGACTGGTTGATCCTCAAGTCACAGCCCCTCTCTGAGATTTCAGATCAGAGCACTCAAGGTTTCCAAATATAGTCCCCACTGTAATTCTCCTGTTCAGCCATAATGCATCAGTATAATTCCCTAACCTTGTTCTCAGAAACAGCTGAGATTTTTGGCTGCATTTTAAAACAAAAAGACAGAGATGAAGAAAAGAAGCAGGGGGTGGAAAAGAGCTTGAGGGAAATGCCTGGCATGGAAAGGCTTTAGCCTAAATAGCTGAGCTTTGGCAAAGCTGTAAGTAGTCAGACTGCTTCTTAGAGTGAAAACCACACGACACACTTGATGGGTACAAACCCACTCATAAAAACCCAGACACCTCTCATATCTACAAAAACCTGCACTCCACAGCAGATAGGGTAAGCAGTAATGAATGGGTGCAAGTCGCAGCACCAAGATCAAGATTAGGTAACAGGAGAACATTTCACTGAAAAGATAACTTGAGTCCTGGGATAGGTTTCCCAGGAGAACTGAACTTCCATCACAGGAGGTTGTCAGAAGCAGATGGAATGCAATCATCTCTGATATAGCAAAGAGCAGCTGAAAAGTGAACTGGGTCACACTTCAAGACTCTATTTACTCTATACACAGTCATCTACACATGTTGATAATGAGCAATAATTCTCATTATACATGTTGAAGTGATCTATTTTTTACATCCATGTTTTAACAGAGACGGTATCTCTACCCCAGCCTGAAAGGAGTGGTGAAGCAGAGGCCCATGGAGGCTGTGTGACCTCTCCATGCTCACAGTGAACTAGTTTGGGTAGGGCCAATGACCAGTATTTAGAGTTCTGCATTCATCATTTCTCAACCCAAATTTTTCTTCTCCCTAGGAATTTCTTAGAAGTTCACATGCACATTTTCATGGCCACTGATTGATAGAGTTCCTTTTTTGACTGCTTCTTCTTCTGCTCTAGGGTTTATCTGAGCCCATTACCCCAGGATCTCCTCAGAGCTACCTCATCCTCTCTTCTTTTCTCCAGCCAGGGGATTTCCACTCTGCTGTCAGATCCAAGGTTGCTTATGTCCCTTTTATCTAGCAGCTCCTGTGTTTCATCTTTCTGAGGAAAGATCTTGAATGGGAGCTTTCCCCCCCCCATTTTTATCATCTACTTTTCAACTCTGTTGCTTCAGTTCCAGCCTGGCTGGTCTTCACTATATATCTAACTACTTCATAAAATAGGGAATCCTGTTTATTTGATGTTTCTGTTCTTTCTTGTTCAAGGCTTTGTTTTAATTCTAGAAAGTCAAAGAGGCATCCTTTGGGAATCAAAGGAAGCCACTTGAGCATGTCAGAAGATTCCACAGATGTCAGAACATCCCACTGCTGCCTAGCCGAGGATGTCTGGTGGGCAGCTCATGACCTTGGCTTGTTCCATCACCACTTTTCTTTTGCTCTTAGCAGCAGCTTCCTTGATGTTATTGTGTAATGACAAATTTATGAGTATCAATTTTGAGTGTCACAGATCTTCTGGGATCCAGAGGTTTTTGTTTTCCACTCTGCAGAGTGATTTCACAGAGCGTTGGATCCTGGCCCCCATCACATCTGCTCTCATTCAGTTTGGCAACAAACTCATTTTCCACCTGCCATCTCAATGCACGGTTCTTTTCTGCTCTTATAAGGAGTCTGCCTTACTGCCACTGCAGAGCTTTGCCCTTTAGTGAGTTCTTATCTGACAGGAACCTGAAGCATGCATTTCCAAAGATGAAAAGCTGGTGTGCTTTTCATGCTACTGTTTTAGGGTCAAGACGGGGTATGTTTGGCCACCCACCTTAGGCTTCTGCCTCTGGGGAATGCCAAGTACAGATTCAAGGGATTCACACCTTAGGCTTCACCAGTAACAGTCTGGATGAAAGTGTGCCAGAGACAACCTGCAATGGCACTCAAGGATTACCTTCCTGAGAGTTCTGCCTGGCAGGTTGTTACTAAGGAGAAACCAAGCCTAACTCACTGTTACTTTGCAGCTCCCTCACAGTCAGTTGTCAGAGCAGGCCTGTTCTCTCTGGGCACCACTCATCTGAGAGGGGATTAGACAATGACCAATAAAATTGTTCTTAGCAGAAGATATAGATTCAAACACTTTAACTTTCATGTAAGAGCACCAATAAGCATTTCAGAGCAGGGCCCTAAAGTCCAGTTTTCCCTGTTTTAAGATGTCACCCATCACATTGTGCATTTTGGTTGCTAAAGGCTGAATTTCAGTGGGTTTTCTCCCCTGGCTGGAACTTTATCTCCCACAGAAGAAGCTATAGACACCTGAAAGTGTCCCCAGGAAGCAAATTCCCCCTGACAACCACAAAGCTGGGAAAAGCCTCCACTTTCTGTCCACTAAAAATACACCCTAGTAATTTTGAATTCAAGTAGTTGCAGTCCCTGAATTCCTTTGGCACATGCTGAAATTGAAGCTGGTTGAGTCACTCTGGTCTTTAGGTAACTGGAGCTCAACGTCAAAGCCACACACCACTGCTGTCCCCACCCAGGCACAGGAGTACAGAGAGTCCTGGCTGTGCTCTCAGTGGCTCTGTTTCCCAGCATTTATCACTAACACTGCATTTAGGAATAGTGTGATTGTCAGCAAACATCTAACAAAAGCCCAGGAGCAGCATGCAGTGATTGAACTCACTGCCTGGGAGCTCCCACGGCTCCAGTCTGCGCACCAGCTTTCCCTCTGCTTTGTGCGAAGGGCATGCAAAGTGCTTTGAAAGTCAGGTCTGCACGTTTTCCTCTGAAGCTGCCTGTAATCCACCTTTTTTTTATGTTTACGTAGGCAAAACCGAGTACCTCGGGTAAGTAGCTGCAGTCCCGAGCACAGAGGCAGGCTGTTAAAAACATGCTGATGCCCTTGCTTTGGAAGTACCGTCCTCCTCCGCTTTGTTTCTCAAACACCGGTATTTAATGACAAACAAGAGCTTTCCTCCAAGGAAAGCGACATTGCCACAACACAGAAGTGAGAAAACAGGATCACGAGTTGCTAAGTGCAAGATGCTACATTTGAAACGGAGTCAAAGCAGAGGTGGGCATGAATATGGACATGAAGATGGGTCTCTCCATCTCGATCCCTCTGCACCGCCTTTGAACTGAAGAGGAAGTGCTCGTGGCAATGCAGGATGTAAAGCTGATTATGGTTTACTCTGTAAGAAAACACATGTATCCAGGGAGCACATGACTGCTGAAAGATTAAAAGGAGCCTAAAATTCAGCACTTTGTCTTTATCAGCAGTTGCACTTAGTACTTGCTTTTTTTCATCCTGCTTTCTCTTCAAAGACTTCAGAAAACACTTTATAGACAGCTAAATGAACATCCCCAAATCCTGAGAGCAGAGGCAGAGAAAGTGAGATGTAGTTTATTTTCCAGCTCAGCTGCACAAAATGAGCTAGAGCAAAGCAGCAACTGCAATTCAAAGACCTCAAGTCACAGCCCCCATCTGCACAGCAGCTAGTTATATTCTCATCAACTATTCACTTACTGGTTTGTGAAAGCTGCCCAGCATTGAACTGTCCCTTGCTTTATCCTCTCCCTAGTTCCCCAAGCGTCTCAGAAACTCTTGGACCCTTGCAGAGGCAGTGTTCACATCCTTACTTTCCTGCATTTTCCATTAACCTGCTCAGAAACTATTTGAATAGTTTCTTTGTCTTTTTGACTTCCTAATTTCCATTTTGAGCACGTGAAGCTCCTGTTTCTCTGCTGATGAACCTGTAACTTAAATATAGTGCCAAGCACCTGTGAGATGCATGTGTTCAAAGAGACAATTACAGTTCCTTGGGGTACTAAGCCAGCAGCAGCTATTAAAAGTCATCTGGGCCAGAGAAGCTGCTCCAGCTGCTGATGGCTTGGGAGGTGAGGAAGGGACCACTTCTCCATTTCTGGCACTGCTGGTGCAGGCAGGGCACGCACACCTGGCACAGAGCTCAGAGGTGCTTCCATTGCAGTGGAACATAAGCTTCGGCCTATTTTTTCTTCCAAAGCTTCATTACTCTTGTGGGATTTTCCTGCAAGATGTATTGTCCCAACCCCAAGGGGTTGGCTTGTCAGGCACAGCTTTATCCTGACTTGTAAAGGCAGAAATACGAGATCAAGAGCAGCTGCTTTCATTACGTTGCCAATATGTTTCCAATGCCTTGTGCTCTCCCGTGCTCAGGGGTACAGCCCCAGCTCAGGAAGACATTTATTCAGCACATGCCTAAAAGCCATTGACCTGAATGAGCCTCAGGCTTGTGCCTCAGATTTGTTCTGAATCAAGGCCTGATAGACAGGATATTTTTTTCTGCTCATTTAAACATTGAAACCCAAGACTGTAACACAGTATATTGAAATGTCCCTCTGCTGCTGCTCCATCAGCTCATGAATCTTGTGGAAAGGCCATCAGTTACAGGTTGCTGCAACTGTGGTAAAAACTGAACATTACATTTATCTTTTCATAGTGTGCATTAATGATTAAGATGTATGATGTTTTCTTGCTATCAGAATTAGAAAATTTGGAAGCTTGTGGCATATGATGGACTCCTTGAAATGTTTTCCTTGGATTGAATATCAGGTTGCATTTTGATTAGGAGAAAAATATAGCAGGGGAAGGCAGGCAGTGATGAATTAACAATTTCCTATTGCTTTCTCAGACTTACTATTCATTTTAGGTGGAACAAATTTGTGTCAATAGAAAATTCCATAGAGGCATTGATTTATTTGGAATTTAAAGATACAGTAAAGAAAACATTCAAAGAGCCTTAATCATGAAGAGTATGGTTTTGATTAACTCTAAGATTTTTAATAAAATAACGAATTATTTTCCAAGCTGTGGCAATTTCCAAAAAGCTTTCTCTTTATACCAACACTTTAGGTAGAGGCATATTGTTTCTAAAAGAAAAAACAGCACTGTTTAGGTTTCTGCCATACAGCACTAACACCAAACTATCCTCATCTGTCATACCCAGCTGCCATTTGCCTTTGAGTATTTCTAATTAAAATAATAACAAAGGAACCAACAATGGACCCCCACCCACACCAAAGAGGGGAGGCTTAAGACAAATCCAAAATTACCCACTGGAGCCAGTGCTTGCTTCCCTGATAGCCCTTACCCTTTCGAGAAGGTTTTGGAAGATGCAGCTCACAATAAAATTCTCCATCACTCTAAGGGAAAAACTATTGGTCTATATTTAGGTCAAAAAATTAAACAGTAATAAACTCAGTGAATTCTAAGCAAGGCTGACAGTTGTGCTCAGAGCAACACAATCACAGAGGAAGGGTCATGCCAGTGATCTGCCTGTGCAGCTGCTGTCACAAAGATGTCCCTGAGCAGGCTGGTGCCCCCAGCTGCATTTCCAGCACCAGAGAGGCACAAGTGACAGCCCCAGTGCTGCTGGCAGTGTCTTGCTCTTCAGAAGCACTGATGCAGCTGCAGCTGTGCATTCAGGGATGGGATGGGATGGTTTACAGCCTGAGCTGGTTTAGGGGCTGGCTGCTGGAGACCATCTCCTGCAGAGGAGAGAGCTGCAACCCCTCACAGGGGCAGAGAAATGCTCCCTCTGATGATGCTCCAGTCGGGACTTCATGTCTTAGAGGTCTTTCCCAACCTAAACGATTCTCTGTATCTGTCTTCCCAAGCCCATGCAATTAGACACCTAAACACCACCCACCACACCTGTGCAGCAACATCCACACACGTTGGAAAGCTCTGGAAACTTGGAGCAACTCTCCCACATGGTCCAAAACCCACTGGTGCCTCCCAGGCATCCCGAAGTAATTCAAAGTTGGGACTAATGCTGTTTCAAAGGGCTCATCGTACACTATCAGAAACAGATAGTGCAAGAACACATACATTTAAATGAGGAAAGGGGATCTTTTAGATTTAAATTAAGAATTGTATCATGTGTGATAATTACAGCCTTTGCAGGCAGCAAATGCTTCAGTCAAGTTCACGCTCCTTTAATTAAAAGAGCTGTATCTCCTTCCACGTTACATATCCTCATCTAAATAATGAACTCCAAAGCACATGACCCGATAAATACTGCCTCCAGATTGCACATTCAGGATCTTCAATAAATAAGGCTATACTTTCAACTACTAACTAGTTATGAATAGCAGTTTAAAATAACAAAGCAGCCATTCAAATGCAAAGCTAAAACGGCATTCCAAGTGGTAAAATTGCTTGAAATTGTCACTAATGGGAGCCATTCTGCTCCAGTCAGCAGCCTGTTGTCACAGAGCTGGACACCCCAGAGACTCCTACCTCTCCATCACACGGAGCTCAACTTGGCCCTTGGGTTCAAGCTAATTGGAGCAGGCGATGGACGGCCAGAGCTCGACCTCCTTGGCTTTGTTTACGGAGGAAGCGCTTCTCATTAGATAGCTGGATGAGTCTGCACATTGCTGGGAGACAAATATACGGACTTTCACTTGTAGGTCAGCGGTTCAGATCTGATGGGGATGAGTAATGACAAGCTAATTGATCTCAGATGGCCGTTTGGTGGTCTCTGCAAAATGAATTTGGTGATCTGGGTTCACGTCTCAGGGGATAGGATGAGCATCCATGTCGTAGAAAGTCGGCACTGCAGAACTCCTCTGCAAGGGCAGGGGTTGGAAGGAGATAAGGAAAACATCCCTTTTTATTGTTCTTAGAGGGAGCCCTTGGCGGCAGGGCTTCAGCACACTGACAGCTGGAGTGGAGGAGGTGGCTCTTTCTGAAACTCCACAGAGTTTCCTCAGCCGGCTCCTCTGCTCCCGGCGGAGGAGCCAAAGGTTTGCTAACAGCCCCTCCGCGTGCCGCGGAACGTGATGCCCACGCGTAATTGGAGAAATGCTGGCGATGTTCTCTTCTAATCAGAAACTACCGTTTGCATTCTGGCTCTCTAATAATATATCCCCTGTCCTTCCAGCATACGAGTTAAAACATGACCCTATGCAATTCATCTTCCGGCTAAAATTAGTGATTTTTAGCGGCAATGCATTTCTTAAATTGTGTCCAGTGGGGCAGAAAGAGCCTGGAAAACTCCTTCTCTCAGGAGGGTCATTTATTCTGACAGCAATGCTGAAGCATATATCTTTCTGTCACAGCCCTGGCCCTCAGAAGAATTTCTAGATACAGTATTGCTTTTTTTATTTCTTTTGTTTAAACATTATTAATTGCCTCCCCAGCCCTCTTCACTGCAAACAATTGTCTGGGGTCAGACTTGAGGGCTGCTGTTTCCATTCCTGCTATGCACAAAGGACTGCTCCATTACAGAGCTGCGGACGGACTGATCCTGCTCTCCCACTGCTTCATCCCGGACTTGCCTATTTAATACCAAAGTTGCTCAGCAGGTTTGCTCCCGGTTTGCAGGGGTAGGCAAACCTCAGCCTCTCCAACAGCATCGACCTAAGGCCAGAGGTACCAAAGCTGAGGGGCGCCTCTCGAAAGGGCTCCCGAGTGTCTGCACATCCCCGTTTCTTTGCTGAATCCTTGGAGGCAGCAGCTCCAGCAGGCAAAGGGGGAGGATGTGTCTGACCCAGCGGGCACCGCCAGCCTCATAGCAGCTTCTCTTTGGCTTGTCCCCACGGGAAGCTGCCTCGGAAAATACTCCAAGGAGGAAGTCTGCACGGGCCGGTGGGGAGGTGAAGCAGCGGCTTTGTTCTCCGTCCCAGACACAGCGAGCGGCCTCGGGCGGGCCCCGGGGCTCCCACCCGGCCGTGCGGGCAGGTGTGGGCAGCGGCTCTGCCCCAGCACAGCCCGGGGGCCGGGCAGGTCCGGCCGGGCAGGCTCAGGATGGAGACACCCAGCACCGCTGCACCCGCAGCAGGGTCACAGGACACCGGCTGCCCTTCTCCCCCCGAAGTCCTTTACAGCCCGAAACGCGAAAGACAGCGACCGGTTTGTTAGTGATGGGAAAATACACCGGGGTGCTCAGAGGGAAGCACCGGCGGAGCACAAAGTGCTGTATTTGCATGTATAATGGCCACGTTTGTTCCTCCCTCCCCTACTCCCCCTCACCTTCCCCTCCCTGCTTCTCTTGCCATAAATTAGGGAACAGGCAGGAGGTGCGCCGGTGCTCATCTGCTGGTGATTTGGTTGAGGCAGGGTGTAGCCGTGGCATGCAAATCCGCTTTTGCTTCCTCTTCTGCCTCGGACGGGGCGCCCTGGCACGCAGCGCTGCTGGCGGGGCCGGCGGCCCGGAGCTGCTCGCCCAGTGCCCGGGCCACCACAATTCCTCGTGGCTGACCCCAGGCGAGGCAGAGCCGGCCAAGGATGATCCTCCAGTGGCATGGAGCCAATGCACCAGGTCCTGCATCGCTTCCTCTCCCACGGCGAGTGCAGTGGGGCTTCCCAACCACTCCTGCCCCTCTTGGAGGGCACTGGCCAGATCTCACCGTTCACAGAATGTTTTCAATTAGGAGGAGGGCCTGACTGGGCACAGCATGGAGCACTGAGGCCATTCCTCCTGGCCCTTCCCGAGCTTCCCCACCGGAATGGATGATGGCAGGGGTGAATGGGAGCACGGCCTCACACTCAAGTCACGGGCTGTCCAGTTGACAGCCCACTTTCCCTCTGTGCATGCTTAATCCTGTGCCAGCTCTGGGCAGGATTTACACCAGTACCAGCTTACTCCAAGTTAGAAAACCTCATGCTTTCTAGGCGGGTGCCAACACAGCTGTCAGCAAGGTAAGGACTGGGCAGCAAAGTCTGGGCATCAGCACCAGCCCTGCAGACCTCATTGTGGTGGCCACATGTGGGTGGGACAGGGACTCTTTTGGGCAGTGCAGTGGACTGCAAGGCCTAGGCAGAAGAGACCCGAGCGTCTGGTGGGCAGCGGGCGTGAGAAATTATGCCCATAACTGCTCTCTAGATCTCTCTAGATCTACTACATCTTTACCCTCCTGCTGGTGTAGTGGGTGTTGTATTCAAATCAAGGTCTGATGTCAAAAATAGCCATGGCTAACTCCTCTTGGTCCTCCTCCATCCTTTCAGCAGATCTGTTTCATCCAGCAGCAGCCACATCCCTCCCTATGCCCTATGGGCTGTGTCTGTATGAAAACCCTACCCTGCACTGCTGCATCCTCCTCCAGGGCCATGTCAGCCATATGCAGCTGGTGCCTTTCCCTTTGCAGCACACAAAGAGCAAGTTGAATTAACTCTCAAGCAGCCTGGCAAGGAAACATTCACTTTGTTTGCCCCCAGCCACCCCAAACAAGCCCTCCCGTAGCAGCAGCTGCTCACTACCCCCATCCCAAAGCATCAGCAGTGAGCAGCAGCACACCCATCTGTAGGATGTCTGGCAGGAGGGAGCACATAGGTGTGTGCTCTTTACCCTCCTGCCTCACTGTGAAGCATCCAGCCTTCCTGCACGGCCCCACGCTCTCATCTCAGTGCTGGCAATGCAGGACTTGCCACATGAAGGGGATGCAGCACGCCTGGGCCTCCTCCACGGCAGGAGGGGAATGTGAAGAGGTGTTTGGTAACCCGTGGGGTTTTGTGACTCTCAAAGCCCCCACAAATCTCAGCTGAGAATCTGCCAGTGCATCTGCTTTGGTGTTGGTTCAGGACCTGAAGCTTTGACACCATCCCTTTCAGGCAGCATCTTGTATCCCTTCACCAAAGCTGCTCCCTCCAAGCTCCTGGTTGGGCACTGGGTGACACCAGCCTGGCAAGAGCTGCCCTCTGGATTAAAAACTTTCCCACACACACAAGCACATGAGCTTGCATTTGTGCTTTCAGGCCCTGCTCACCCCTGCAATCAAACAGCACATTTCTAAAACTCCACAGGGTAAAGGTGCATTTGATTCCTAATGGAGTCTCCTCACACAGACCCCAGAGGCTCCTTGGAGTGCTCTGTGTTTGCTTCCAGGCTTCTGGAATAGAAAGACAATCCCTGTTCCAAGATCCATAAGTGAGTCCTGCAGGTGATGAGACCCCAGCTCCCCCTCCCACAGGACCCTGGGCCCAAGCCCACTGCACAGCTGGGTGGAAGGGCAGGGCCCCGGGGGGACAGACCTGGGGCTGCACATCCCTCAGGAGTGAGTTCTGGAGTTCATCATCCCTCTGAGTAAGGGAAGTTCTGGGTTTGGTACAAGGGAAATGGGTGCCCATGTGAGCAGTGTTGGAAGCCTCGTGTTGGAAGGAAAGCCATTTTCTGGAAAACACCTGTAATACAAGAACCAGGTTCAGTATTTTCTATGCTGTACAATTTTCTTCATAGTAACACCAGGGATACATTTTTCATGCATTGTAGGGAGGCAGATTTTGAGAGCTGATGTTTGGAGACATTGAAAACTTAATGATTTTCTAGTGAAGGCAGGAATCTCTGTGCAATAAGAGCTAGAGCCCATTGGAGGGAGAGGGAGCAGAGCTGTCCTCACACTTCCCAGGAGGTTCAGAACTGGTGCCCACTGGAGCTAACTGGGCAGCTCACACTCACTTGGACAATCAGCAGCAGCTCTCTGATGGCTCGTGGGCTGGATCTGGGCTGTCAAATGTCACAGAGGACCCGACGTTAGTCTGCTGCCCTGTCTCCCCCAGGAGATACAGGGGACAGAGGAAAAGGCTGTGTGGGTTTGTGATGTTTTCCAACCACTTTTCCTGCCTGGCCAGATGAGAAGAGCTCGTTTCTAAATGATAACACGTGGCAAATGGTCCTGACTACAGATGGGAAGAGCCCAGCACGACATTCCGCAGGACGTCATCCTTCTCCGGGTGTTCCCCAGCACTGGAAATATCACCTTCAGATCAAAAAAGTAACCTCCCAGCCCAACACAACTCAACAGCTGATTTATGTCGTGGAAAAGCCAGAGCTGCTCATCAAAAACAAACTTAAAAATAACATTGTGGTTGATGTTCTCACAGTTCATAAATATTCCCACTCACTCCACAGTTGGGGGGGATTTTTTTCTTGGAGGGGAGGAGTGGAGCAAACCAGGATTGTGAGTTCTTTATTTGTGTTAAATGCAAAGAAGAAAAACCCATCCAGCAGCTCTGCATCTGAAGCTGCCTGGGCTTCATTGCTGGGGGAGGAACCAGTTCTGCCCTTTGCTCCAGCATCCTCCTGCCAGGCTTCCAGTGCTGCTTGCCTTTGCAGGCTCTCAGCCAGCCCCACAGCCTCTCACTGGTGCATTATTCACCCAAGGTCTCCCAGAGCAGGCAAACCATGCTGGCTGTGCCTGTACACCGCAGCGTGCCCTGGTTTCTGGCGGGGTTTTATACCCAGATAAAAATCGATTGCTGTTTTATATCAGAAATCCCCATGGCTGCAGCTCTCCACCTTCCCACAGGCAAAATAAATCACTCTTTAACCCTCCCCACACATGCACAGATGCTTCACACAACAGGGACCAAGCCAGGGAGGAGCCAAGCTGTGTTTGACCACCAGCACGTGCAGCCACGGGGCCCTGGCTCCTAAATCCCTTGGCACTTTGGCTGCTAATGCACAGCAACCTTGGTGGGCAGCTGATTGCAGTGGCTTCTAGTTCAAATTAGAACAGCAACTGCCTTGACCAGTGCTGGAGAGGAAGAAATTACAGTAAGAAATCCTGCTTTTCATGTTGGGACATTACGTGCTCACAAACGTACAGCAAGAGAGGTCCCTGGGGGAATCTGAGGGTGCATGGACCAGCTTTGCTGGCCTGGTAGAGGATCTCAGAAGAAATTTAAAAATCCATGTGTGTGACTTGGAAGAAGAGAGTCAGTTGCATCACAGCCCAAACCAGCTATGTCTTGTGAAACCAAGCCATGATTAAAACAACAGACGTGTTTTGGTTGGTTTGGGGGGGTTTTTTTGGGGTTTTGTTTTTTTGGTTTTTTTAACATGCTTTAGTTCTCTCATTGAGGAAAGCTGGGACATGACTCACCCATGGCTTCCAGTTCTAGGAAAAAAAAAAAGAAAAAAAAAGAGAAAACAACACTTAAAAAAAAAAAATCCCCAAACCATTTTCTAATCAAATGTTTGAATGCATTTGTTTTTGGCATGCCCATGGGCAGGCTGCAAGACCAGCCCTGCAAAGCCTGCCCGCCGCCTCACGCAGCTCAACTCGAATTTTGAGTACTCCCCACAAGCTGTTTGATGTGGCTGAGCCTGGCAGGAGCTGGGGTCGGCACAGGTGAGCGGCTGCACTCTCGCTTTCCTCACCATCCACACAAACTCGCCGCCATCTGATGAGTGGGACCTGTCATCCTGCTGCCACACACTGCAGCAACAAGGCCCTCCCCACCACAAGTCTCTGGGAAGTCAGGAGCTGCCCTGGGAAGTCTCTGTGGAGGAGAAGCAGCTCCTGATGCTGTTTACTGGGAGCTCAGGGAGGCACCTTTGGCAAATACATGAGTAAACATGTCTAATTGCTGGTTGCAAAGTCCCCCGAGCATCATTTAAACTTAGCCCATGTGGACCCTGGGCTCCACCTCTGCATGGGCAGGCTGGGCATGTCCCTGCCTGCTCCTGTCTTCCCTGAGCATGGGGGGACACACAGAGAGGCCATAGATGGGCTGCGTGAGAATTAACACGGAAAGAGAGAGGAGAAAAAAACTTGGATGTTTCAAAAGCCTCTGGAAGGTTTCTGAACATCTCATACCAGCAATTGAATAGAACATTGTAGGAATTACCTCCAGTAATAGGTTGGTCTTGGCTTTGACATTGCTTTTAGCCCCAAGCTCCATATTAAGCAGGCCAAAGCCCACAGAAGCTCTCTTAATGGATTATTTCTTAATAAAGCAACCCAATATATTTTCTCTATAGATTTTGGCATTCTCAGCATCAGCCAACGTTCCTGGAGAGTGCTGGGGCGTGTGGGGTGAGCCCTTCTGTGGGCAGCTGAGGAGGCCAGTCCTGAGCTCACACACCCACTTCCCTGCAGTGGAACTTGGGGTTTTTGGTGTCTAAGTGGGTTGTAGGAGAAAAGGAGGGTGGAAAGGAGAGGAAGCCCAAGCTCTGATGGATGGAAGGGGAGTGTAAATCTCACACCAAGAACAGTGCTTGATCCATCACCAGAAAGCAGCTTTGGAGGAGGAAGGGCAATGCTCAATGCCTGGGGATAAAAATGAACCAATAAACCCTCCAAAGTACCTGGAGGGTTTTGCAGAGGCAATGCAGAGGATTTGCAGGCAATGCTGTGCAGGGCCAGGAATCGGGGAAGAGCAGAAACCCCAGCAAGCCAGCACAACTGGCAATCGAGCAGGACGCTTCACCAGCTGAATGCTTCTTGAGCCACAATCATCCTTCTTTTCCAGACAAGAAAAAATACCTCAGGAGCTCTTCCCCGCCTCCAAGCCCGGTGCCTTTGCTTGCTGGATCTATATCAGAAGACTGTAGTACTCACCCAGGGGTTTTTATTTAGCGTCCCTGCCTTTGTGCCAGCAGACCTTGCATGGCAGGTTCAGTCACTTTCCATGGGGCCTTAAGAATTCAATTTTGCTTTTAAATTTGCTGCCTCTAGGCAAGATGTAGCAAGTTTTTATGTGCATGGTGCCTCTTTGTCTGCGTAGTGGTCTCATTCCTAACGAGCAGAAGGAAAACAAAAATTCTATCTCTCTAAAGGATGCCATTGTGTGAAATTATTAGGTAAACAGGGGAGCTGGGGCAGGATTTGCCCAGACTCACGTGCTGTGAGTGGCAGGGCTGGCCAGAGCAGAGCCTGGGTTTCAGTCCCCCTTTGCCAGCAATGCCGCTTGCCAGGCTCAGCTTTCATAAGAGTTTCTTTTCAGAGTTACTCTCTCAGAGCAGAGAGGAGCAGGAATGCTCCAGCCCTGCATCCCACTCCCAGCACATCCACCTTCCCTGCAGGGAGGTTTTGGCATGAGCTCCCCCATTCGTTTCTCTCTTTAGTGCTGCCAGAGACCCAGCCAGCGATAAACAGCAGCGGGTGCCTTTTAATTAACATCCTCATTTCAAGGCAACATATTATTTTCATTAAAATCCATAAATAGTCTCTGCTTGGACCTTTTTGTATGCCTTATATTGAAAGCAAATCAAACTCTACCCCTGGCATCTGGATCCCATACTTCCTGCACAGGATGCTTGGCTGCAGAGGCTGCACCTGAGCGTGCTCAACCTGTGGGACAGGGATTCCCAGCAGGAAAGGCAGCAGCAGGTCAGATGTTTTGGGGCATGGTTCTCCCTGTGTGAGGAAGTTACTATTTCAGATACAACAGAGGACAGAGCTCAGGGAGCATTGGAGTGCAGCATCCCTAGCAGTGTCCCATCCTGGACCGAATCCCTTCTTGCCTCACATGGACCCTTCTGCCCCGGGGCAGCTCTGGACTCATCTAAATGACAGCATGTGACCCTTTTCTTCCTAAACTGAGTGCTGTTAAATTAGGCAGTTAGGAGTTAGCCAGCCCTAAATCTGCAGTACTTTGGGATCTGGGCTGAAGAAGTGGTAAAAGTGAAAAATCACCCCACAAAAAGCAGGAATGAGGGCACTGTGTTGGTAAGAGGCGGGTCCTGGCATGCCAGGCTGGACATGGGGACTGCACGTGGTGCAGAGGTACATGTGAGCATGGCATTGCACAGGGGCACAGGGGTGTGCATGCATGGATATCAGTTCTCCCTTGCAAAGCAGGAAAAAGGCTGAGCAGGATCAGTCCCAAAGCAGCCAGCCCAGCCCATCTCTCCAATGCGCTCCCAGAATGTTCCCAGCACCGTGTCCCCACTGCGATCTGGGCACGCCTGCCAGGGCACAAAGAGGCCTCAGTCCTCTCCCTGCTTTCACTGGCCATTCTTCAATCCCATTTTCCCCACACTAAAGTCTACTTCCACACAAAGCCTCAGTTTGTCCTTCCTCAGAAACTCCTGCAGAAGCTGTCCTTTCCTACAGGCAAGGGGCCAGAGCACCACGCAGAGAGATTTCCCCCATTGGGATGAGCACCACACTGGGAGGTTTCCCACGGCCACACGACAAACAGACCACCCCACTGAGCCCTATCATCCCATCTCCTCCCAGGTCACCCTGACCCCCAGGCTCATCCTTGCCTGCTCCTGAGTGCCGAGGAGAAATGCCTTTGCTGCAGTGGCTTTGGCAACGACTGATACCCCGACGACTTTTCCAGGAGAGCTGGTGAATGAGATGTTTGTCTCCTGTTCTTCACAGTTTATCCAGCCAGGTTTATTCTCAGGGAGTGGCTGGGGTTTGTGCCACCCCAGCCCGGGAGTTAGCTTGAAGGGATCCAGTTCCCAGGGACAAAATAAATCCATTAGTAGAACATGATCCCTGTGCAATGCAGCACCCTTGGACTCCACCCAGCACAGAATTTTCCTCCAGTTTGGGGCTTTATTGCAAATCTGTGACAAAGCCTGGATTTGTCAGATGATTAATTTTGACTCCAGTATCAAACATAACCCAAACACAGAACCCACCCCAAACTGATCTACTGGGCAATCTCCAAGCCCTGCCATGGCAGGCAAATGTTGATTTAATGAGGGTGCCGCAGTGGTTTGGCATGAGTTGCTCAGGCATTTTGTGGAGGGGGATAAATAAATGCAGGACACCCACTGACTGTCACCAGGTGACTCTTGCAGGACCTCAGGGTCAAGGCATCCTTCCAGACCTCCTGAAAGCCTCATGGAGTTGCTCTGTTAAGCACTGGTAAATAGCAAAGCTACTGTCCCTTGTTCCTTGCTGCTGGTAGGGGCACATCCTGCTGTCCCTTTTGGCAGGCATGTTTCTGGGAATGCTGATGGCCTTGGTTTGCCCTCAGTGGGTCTCACAATTTTGAGAAGAAAGGTCTCCCAGAACTTGCCTTGTGTTACAGACCAAACTTGAGCATGTGAGAGCTTATTCTGCCTTTGGTTGCATATTTTGATCAAAGCAAATCTTCAGAGGCGTCCAGACCCTGGGGATAGCAATGCTCACCACAATGCTCAGAAGTTCAACCAGCCATCAAGTCCAGGGAGCTCCTACAGAGCTGTGTCCACCCACAGCCAGGACATCCCTGCACCCTGCACCCCTGCTGCCAGCACCAACTGCAAGGAGGGAAATTTGGCTGCTTGTCACTGAGGAGCTCAAAAGAAATGGATTTGTATAAAATGCACTCACTCCATTCACGGCCTCAGCAGCAGCCGGCTGCCTGCCCAGGAGGGAATATGTCGTAATGACCTCATTTTCTAGCTTGGATTTAAACCAAACGGTCACCTGCACATAGAAATAATGATCACAGGACAATCTGGTGCCCCTTAAAAACTCCCAGCTCAAGTCCAAGCCCGGGAGAGCCCGGCCTGCAGACCCTGTGACCCAAGGGCAGCCGGGCGTGCTGCCTGCAGCCGTGCCGGGGGCTGAGGCTGAGCCCTGCAGCGATAAAACCCGACTTGCCGGCGGTTCCTTGGCTGGGCTTCTCTTGAGCCAGGAGTGTCTGAAGCTGGATTTCTCACTGTGCTATTGTCCTTTGAAAGCCACCATCCAGCTTCAGTGCACAGACACTGCCTCGCCGAAGTGGGCAGCCCTGGCATCCAGCCCGCAGGGATCTCTGAGCCCTGCCATGCCAGCCCTGCCTGCTTCCTGCTCCTGCACAGGGATGGGGAGAGAGACATCTTCTGCAGCAGCAACTGAAATCTATCCGACATTCAAAACAACGTCTGGAGTTCATTAGAGCAGCAATCCGCAGATTGGGCATCAGGCACTTCTGAGGGATCACACAAAGGCGCTTCACGGGGGTGTGAGCTCGCGTCGGCGCGTTTTCTTCACGGCCCAAATTATTACAGGATCCAGATGTGCTCAAAGGCTCATCTGCAGTGTGCGTAAGCCCGTAGGCTCCCTGGCCCTTTCCTAACCCTGCTGAGGCCATTCCTGCCTGCTGTGCTGCCCAGCACACAAGCCTTCCCCTGCCTGAGCGCTGCAGAAAAGCAACAGGACCTGAGGACACGTCACCTCAGGAGTGAACACTTTTACAAGCAGAGATAATCTTCAAACTGTGCTTGAATGTCTTGTGGCTACAAAGCAGCCCTGGGCTCATGGTGGATGGGCTGGTTTCCTGCCTGGCTGCACCCACTGCAGGGCTTAATTAAATTACAGCAATTAAGAGACATCAGTGTTGCTGCTTTCCATAGTTCCAAGCTCAGTCCTTCAGCTGGGCAATGGCAATACCAGTTCCTCCCCAGCAAAACCCCACAGTCTGGTTTGCAGAAGCACCAGGCAATGCAAAATCCCTGCAAGCTGCTGAGCAGCCCTGAAGTCGCCTTCAATAGAAAGGGGGGACAGCTTCCCCAGCCTGCAGGGATCCACTTCCCCTGCCATCCTCAGCAGAATTCCCTGACCACTCCATCTGCTCACGGGCTCGAGTCCTTGTGCACCTAATGATGCTTGTGTAACGTGGGCTGAACACGTCCCGTCCTTGTCAACAGGTTAAGCCTTGAGAAATTTAGTGATGTTGGAAAAGAGCTGCCTGTGAACGGAGCCCCGTTGGATTAGTCCAAACAAAACACATGTGATGGATTAAAAATAAAAATGCCATTAAATTCTTTCAGGATGTGAAATTTAACAAAAGGCCTGTTGTGCACAGGATGGAGGGGAAACGCCAGAGTCGGGACCGGGAACTCACTTAGCCAGGCAGTTTTGGAAGGACCACCTTGGATTTATTTTGCCCCACTATAATTGGATTTTGCATGTAGATTTTGTTTGTGGAGTGATCTATTAATGCCTCTGTCTTGTCTCCCCAGGTTCCCTTGCCCCAGACTTCTGCAGCGGGCACTCCAGGGCAGGCTGGGCACAAAGGGCTGTGCCAGCAAGCAGAGCTCTCCCTCCCTGCCCGGGAAGCCGTGACCTTTCCCAGCAAGCAGAAACAAAACCCGACAAATTCCAGAAAGTTTCAAAATCACGACGGCAAAACCCCAGAGCATCGCCTGGGAGTGGAAAAGCCCTTTTCAGATCCACACTGGAAGCTTTTCAGCTCTGATTCCCAAATGCTTTGGTCCAAAAATCACTATATTTTTTCCTTTTTTTTTTCCCCAAAGGGAGATCTGTGACTCCACCAAAGCCACATGTGGCACAAGGGTATTGTCAGCCATCACGGCTCAGAAAGCAGGATGGAGATGACCCGTCACTGCCCTGGCAGCCCTTCGTGCTCCCCCAGGCTGCTTTCTGCCCCTCTCGCTCTGTGCCCAGTTCACATAATCCCTGCTTCTTCTGCTGGCCGGCTGAGAGGAGCCTGCCAAGCTGGAGCAGGGCCCGGAGCCCCGGCCCACCGCAGCTAATGCAATATTTACTGCTGAGGAGCAGCGCTGGAAGCTGCCGAGAATGGGCGGCTTTGTGCGGGGCAGCTGGGGGAGGGGGGTTCCCGGGGGTCCCCCCACCACCCTCCTGCTCAGGGCATCTGGGGTGAAACCAAAGCTTCCCGGGGCACAGTGCAGCTCAGACATGAGCTGGACATGGGCTGGAGGACGTGCACATGAGAATGTCAGTGTGTCCAAAGGCCTCTCCACAGGGCTCCGGGGCCATCTGGGGACACGGGGACAGTCTTGTGGTGTTACTCTCCTGCCACGATGGCTGCTCAGATCCTTTCTTCTTGGGAAGATGGTAATGACAAGTGGAAAAGTGGCCTGAGTTTGCAGGATCTGGATTTGCACGAGTGAGGAACCATGGCATGTGCCCTGCTTGGGGGGGAGCCTGGTAGGGAGATGCATCCACTGCATGACAAGAGCCCTGTATGGGCACTCTTTTAGTCAATAAAGTGCAGCTTTTGTGCTACCTCCTGCTTTTTCATCAGAAAGAAAAAAAGCATTTTCCAACAGCAGCAGGCAGAGACTTGCAAACTGCTCTCTTCTTCTCAGGTAGCTGTATTTTATTGACCAGTTTTACTGAGAAATTGTCCACAGGACTGAACTGGAGCTGCTCCAGTGACCTTTGTGGGTCACTACCAAGGATGCCTTTGGCCCCAAGAGCAAAAGCATTCCCATTTCATCAAGGACTCAGCTGCCACAGCTTTGAATTGGGGAAGGTGCTGGGCTGAGCTCCTGGGAAAACCCAGGCTGGGGGAGCTACAGTGCCTTGGGAAAACCCATCTGGGATGTGTGCTATCTTTCCAAACTTGGCATGGTGCCCCCCTGAAAATCTTGCTCTGGGATTTATCTGAGGTCAGCCAGGGAGGCAATTGCAACACAGGAAAGGCCATTCCCCCACAGTGTCTCTGGGGTGGGGAATGTGTATGATACAGGGGGCTGGAGCCCTGAAGTGACCCCCTGCTCATGGGAGAGCTTTGAAAGTGATGGGATCATCTGCATCCTCTCTGTGGAATGGCTGCAGCACTCAGCCAGCCTGTGCTCACCACTTCACCAGCCGGTTAGCGCTGAAGAGTTAAACCAAGCTGAGAAATACAGCTGGATGTAGGGGCTGCTCAGCCTCCATTCATGTTCCTCTGTGTCAGTGGCTGTTATTCCTCCTACAACAGCCACCTGCTCTGCCCAGAGTAAGGCACCAGGCAGGGTACCCATTTGGAGGTGATTACCAGTGTGTTAATAACTTAATTCTGCCTCTGTGTCCCAGGTTCACAGCCAGGTTTGCCAGCAGGGCAGGCTGGCTGCTCCAGCCTTTCCTCTTACTCCTGCTACAGGTGGAAGGGAATGACTTCTCCAGCACGAGTCCATTTGGTGCTAAAAACAGGAAATCAGTTTTCTATCGATTGGCATTTCTCTTAACGTATTCTCGCAAGTGCTCATTAAATTTTCATTCAATTATCCCAGGCCACGTTGTATTTTTTCCCCCCCGTCCTTTTCAGAAGGAACAGGCGATAATGGAGGCATCCATCCCTCCCACGGAAGCAGGACGTTCAAGCTAATTTAATCAAGGAAAGGCAAATCTTAATAAAGGAGGAGGGAAGAGCAGTGCTCGTACCAGGATGGCTGGTGGTATAATGACCTGTCTTCTGAAGAAGCAGCACAGCCAAAGCTCTCCTGGTGCCATTAACGTTCAATATGTCAGAGCTGAAGGTACCAGTGAGAGGAAAACAACATCATTAAGCAGGACACTCTCATGCTGGAAGGGAAGGCACATTTATATTCTGACAGGGGATTATCTAGACAGCAATAATAATAGCAGGAGTAATAACAATAATAATAAATCATTATCACTTGGCATTGCTGGCTGTACTAGGACTCAAGGGTGTGAAATGGCTCTGGCAGAGTTAAAAGGGTGAGTGGTAGACAGGAGCATCAACAGGAGAGGAAAGGTTTGCAGGGTGATCTGGACAAGTCTCTGTCTGCTCCTGCCTCAGTTTACCCAACTGCAAAACCTGTTTGGATTCCTACTCTGCCCGGAAGAGCTTTTCCCTGCAGGAACACCACACTTGGTGCAGAGCCCCCAAGGACAGCCCAGCCTTTGCTCAGCCCATTGCACAGGAACAAGAGGGATGGTGCCAAATCCAGACCTTGTCTGAGCTGGAAGTTGAGCTTGTTCTCAGAGCCTTTTCAGACCTTCATGTAAAACCTTAGGAGAACATTTGTCATAAGGCTTGTGACAGCAGCTCGTCCATCTGCAACGCTGACAAGCCCAGCCACTAGCCAAAATATATTCTGGATTTGGCTCCAAAAGCCACATGTTTGACCCACCTCTGAGGACCAGCCATTTCAGAGAGAGGTGCTGCTCCTCCGTGCAGCCCTTCCCGGCGGTGTGCGTGGCACCGTTGTGCGCGCGTTGCTCCAGCGCGGGCGAGCGTTCGCTCTCAGGCTCCCATCCTTGGCCAGGCCTGGCTCAGCAGAGATGGGCGAGCAGGGCAGAGCTGGGCTCAGGCCAATCTCCACAGCATGTCTGAGTGGTTACATGTGAGGGTGGGAGCCTCGCTGCACACACCACCTTTATCTGGGTTTCAGGACAGCCTTTGATAAAGAGCCACAGGGCAGACAGCGGCGGCAGCTGGAAGGGATCGGGGATCAAGGTAGCAAAGGAAGACCTGGCTCCAAATTAAAAGGACTTTGGTGGCTACGCCGAAGGGTCGGCTCCTGCTCGAGGTGGGATGGGGATGTTCTCTCCAGAGCAGGGGAGTGGAAGGGGAGCAGGGAAGTGAGGCTGCAGTATTGCTGTGCATCCTCCTTGCACATATTTTGCTGTACTCATTCCCTTTGCTCTGCCTCCTGCAAAGACCTAATTTGTCTCCAGCAGTGGTTTGCTCTGTCCAGCTGGGGCAGGGAGAGAGGAATGCCACACATCCCATAGGCACAGGGCGCTGTCCCACAGCACGTCCAACAGCCCTGCAGCACAGCCATGCCCTTCGCTATAGCCCCAGTGCGCTCTTGGCAAATGTGAGCCTTGAAAGGAGGGAAGAGATTGGGACACTCAGGATATGCTCAGAGCAAACAAGTGTTTTAGCTGAAGGGCTGAGAGCTCTTTCCCTGAGTGCTTGCGGTGAGCTCCATTACCGCCGGGGCGCGGGACCTTCGGTGATGTGCAAACGCTCCTTAATGCCAGACTGGAGCTGTCCCTCCTAATGCAATTACTCCTCAATGATCTTGAAACGGAATACAATTAGGAAAGGAGGAGGGGGGAGAGTGTGCTGTGGTGGTTGGGATCTGTGATGCATGGGCTGTGCTGGCCCTGTGGGGACACTGGGCACAGCCCTTGGCCAGGGCCACAGGCTGTGGGGCATCTCCACACGGAGCTGGCTGGAGTCTTTACCTTAAGTGAGGAGTAAAGAGGAGGGTTTGGGGTTCTTCTTTTCCCTTTCATCTTGAAAAATAATTAGGCTCAAAAGTGTTTCGGAAGAGGCTTGCAAGCTTTAAATCAAGCTTCTGAAGAGCCTTATCAAAGCAGCAGCATCTCCATCTGCAGAACTCCCCCGGGTTACAGAGCTGTGCTGTCATTCCTGGATAACCCTTCCCAGCCAGAGGGATCTGAGGCCAGGATGCAGGCATCATAAAATCACACAATAGCTTGGGTTGGAAGGAACCGTAAAGGTCATCTTGTTCTACTCCCCCTGCCATGGACAGGGACACCTTCTGTCAAAAGCATGGAGAATCCATCCATGGGAAGTATGCATCGGAAGTAACCAAAAATCCAACAGGGAGTTTCCTTCCTAGGGCTGATTCTGAAACCCCTGCTGGTCCATGTTGTCCCCATCTTGTACCCCTGTGGGCAAAAGGTTTATTTGAACTGACGATTAAATTCAACCAGAGTTGGGGCCTGAAGGATGGAGGAGAGCCTGTGGGGTTTGGGGGGCTCCACATCCCTGGGTATGGATGTGGAGAACACCCCCAGACCCTTCTCTGACTCTAAAGCTTTAGGACTTTCACTGGCAGGGGGGAACCATGGAGCTCCTGGACTATGGCTGGCTTTGCTTCACCCATCCCTGGACAGACACTGCCCCCACTCCCAGACAGACACCCCCCAGACAGACAGCTCACCAGTTTCTGGGAAACCTTAGCCATGGAAAAAAAATTCCCAGTTCTGAGTGACTCATGGGGGAGATAATTGCCTGCACTGCTTGTTTTTCTTCCTACTTCTGCCTAAAGAAACCATCATCTCCAGTGCCTGGCACTGGGACACCACAACTTTCACCATTTCCCTTTGTTTTGTCTGAATTATTCACTCTGGGAGGATGGGGTGTGTGTGGGGGGATGTTTCTCCTGCTGCCAGAGCCCCTGGCAGCAGAGCAGGGCTGGGGATGTGCCTGGTCTCTGGAGGAGCCACCCCACTGTGCAGATTCTTTGGTGGCTAGAAAGGGTTGTGCTGGCAGACAAAATTTCTCCCTTCACCCCATCCAGTGATTTAATGAAACCTGGGGGAGCATGATCACCCTGGGTCTGATTCTGCACCCCACTGGGCCCATAACTTGGGCTGAAGTGGGGGCAAGAGCCACAAGTACCATGCACATCCCTCCCCAGGAAGGCACCAACTTTCTTTTTCTCCAGGACTGAGCCCTGGGAAATGCAACAAAAGCTTTATAGGCAGCCCCCAGATCACATGCCCACCTCCCCTAGCTCAGGGTCCGAGTGGAGGGCCCAGCCTCAGTGCCCTGGCTGGACAGGGACTGTGGTACCCCAGCACCCACCACAGCCCTGGCTCCTCTGAACAGCCCCCACACCGTAATAAAAGCTTTGCTGAATCAGATCTAAACCAGGCCTGGAAATTCCTTTGGCATGAGCTGAGCTGGGGATTTCAAACCACATATAGCTATTTCATTGCAATGCCTGTGCTTTCTTTTAAATACATATATGTATTTTGATTTGGGGAGGGTGGGGGTTCTGCTGCTTTCCCAGCCCCTGGGTTTTGTAGAGCCCCCATCCCGATGTGCTCGGCATTCCAGGGCCGCCCCACTCCCACACTAAAAGCTTTTTCCTTCTGGCTGCTGGCTCATTAATACAGCTCAATTAATGCTTACTCCCCTGGTGTCTGAAGGTATTGGATTCCCAGTCCCTTCTCACCCTGCTCCATTGTGGGCACAGCCCTACTGAGTACCAGGACTGGTACCTCTCTCTGGGGTTAAAAGGGTTTTTGTGGAGATTTTTGCCTTTCAGGCTTGGGGAGCAGGGATTTCTTATGTGTCACTGGAGCAACAGTGGTGCAGAACAGAGATACATAACCTTTGTCTTGGCTTCACCTGGTGACTTACAGAGCACATCTAAACACATACCCTGGCTAAGGGAGGGACATGGGGTTGGTTACCCCACAACCACCACCCTATTTCCCAGGGGGAGATCCTCCTAGTGCTGCCACAGGGGCATGAACCAGCTCTGAAACCACGAGAGATGGAAACTGGGCGGGCAGGAGAGTTTTTCCAGGGTGGGATTAAGATGTAATCATTGCCATCAGAGCCCCTGCCTACCATGGCCCTCTAGTCCCCTTCCCCTGCCCACCATGGAAAACATCTTCACAGGGAGATGCTGGGAGCTTTTAAGAGAAAATCAGAAGTTTAAATTGGCGCAGCAGCAGCTGAGGCAGTGCTTGGGGCCATGCTGTGCTGACAGTTTATTTAAGAGAAAAAAAAAGGAATAAAAGGAATAATAATAATAATATTGAACATGCAAAGCAGAGTAAGGGGGAAGGGGGCTGTTCCAGCAATGCTTCTCATTTCTGTTTGGGGAGGCTAAGGAAACACTACTCCCAGGCTCAGAGTAATGGGGCATTTAAAGTTTAAATTGCATTGCTTTGCTGTTTGACTAGCAGAGGAAGTTTGGGTCTGGGGACTGGGCATGGCTTTAGAGGTGGCATTTCTCCCTGAGCTGGTGGCCCAGAGAACACCCAGCAAGATCCAAAACCCAGGGGCTTCTCTTGGGACGCTCTGCCACAGGTCCCCAGGGCAATGACTTAAAATATTTCCTTTCCTCCACAGGGAAAGATGGCAGGAAGTCCCCAGAAGCTCACATGGGCAGAATTTATCCCCTTCCCTAATTTCTAGACTGCCAGGCAGACTTCTGGTAGCAGAGGGCTCCTTTTGAACAATTTCTCATTGCAACAACTACAAAAGAGAAGTGAGGAGGAGAAGAATGGGCTGAAGTGCTCTATTTGCTTTGCCAGCCTGAGGGTTCCCTGGCTGGGACAGGTTGGAGGCTGAAGGAGAAGCAGGGAGTGATGGGGCTGGGTATTGGGTGAGCTGGGCAGGCTGTGAGGCACCCGTGCTTCCATGGAGGGAAAAGACTCTCCAAAGGGATTTTCTTTTGGAAAGGGTTCCATAATTACCTGCTTACAATTATTTCCTATGGTCCCTAGCAGCCCTGCCCCAGCTCAGCATCCCCCACTATGGACCCGGATGTCTCCACCCCAAATATTTAACATCCAGCCTGTTACCACTTTTCTGGTAGCAAATTCCTTCCCAAATCTCCCCTGCAATTTGCGGCAGGCAAACCTTGTTTGAGTTTGGGTATTTAGCACATTTTTGCTGCGCTGGTTTTTTGCAGGGAGGGCTTGGGGCTGTCCGGGCTGCATTTTGTGTGGTCTGGCCACCCCCGAGCACAGCATCTCGCACCCCACCTCACCAGGGGCACCCCAGCATCCGTCCTGCCCAGCCCCAGCAACAGGAAGGCACCCAGGGACCATCCCTGCACCCTGTTCCCTCTGCCCGTGCCTCTGCACATCTGGGGCTGCCACCGAAGCTCAAGGTCGTTGGGCTTTTATGTTGTTCTTTCTTTTTCCATTTTATGTGGTTTGTGGGCATATAATGGAAGGTGGATTCTGGATGGGTTTGTTCTCTTGCCAGCCTGAATTATTAATCCAGTCGGGTTTTTTTTTCTTTTTTTTTCTTTTTTTTTTTTTTTTTTTTCCCCCTCTGGAATTTATTTTAGGCAATGGCAAAGTCACTGGCTGGCAAGTCTGGCCCTCGCACCGGCCTCCAATTGCATCGCTCACCGAGGCACAGCCGCACCCTGGCCCACGGCAGCAAGAAGCTGCCAGCCCTGGGAAGCATCCAGGGGTTTATCTGCTGCTGGCGGTGTCCCCGGCTCGGCACAGCCGGCAGGGAGCAGCCCGGGAGTGCCCCGCACCTCTGTCCTGTGTAATCCATAGCGTTTTGCAGCAAGAGGGGGATGAAGGGTGAATTAAAGCCTTCTCCTGTGAGGGGAGGTGCTGCCCGTGCCAGAGGCGATGAGCACACAGGGCTGGGTAGCCATCCTCACCGAAAGGCACGGCGCTGGGCGAGCAGGAGCAGAGGCGATCCAGCTGCCCACAGCAGTTTCATCAGCACTCTGAGCCATTCCCAGCTCCCCCAGGCGGGTCCCTGTAGGACACCCCAGCCCAGGCTGTCCCCGTCCTTGCGAGCCGGGATGTGCTCGCTCCCCATCAATCCCAGAGCAGAGTGACACAGTCCAAGCCCTCCGTGGCGGGGACACCGCACCTACGTGTCCCAAGGCATCCCACGGCACCGTCCTCCGCGGGCGGCATTGTGCGGTCCCCCCAAGCCCCCCCAGCCCCCCGCCCTCGCCAGGAGGCGATTTCGGGCAGGGAGGTGGCGATGCTGCTCTGCTCCCCGGGGCGCTGGCAGCCTCGGCACCGCCGCCGCGGCTTTGGGTGGCCCTGGCTCACCCAGCCGCACCAGGAACCTTCCCGGCTGACAGCCGCGGTTTGTTATGGCTGTATCTGCTTGTCCTCCTGTGCACCGCGTGCCCCCTCCTCTTCCTCGTGGGGAGCAGAATCCACATCAGAGGGAAGGGGTGGGAGCACCCCCGCACGCAGGAGCAGTGCTCGGCTTTGCCAGGGCTCTGCTGGAGCGCCGCTGGGACCGCCGCTCCCCTTGCGAGGTGCTTCCTTTGCCACCAGCACAGGGGCGATGGACGCCCCCGGGTCTGTCCCCGCCTCCTGCCCCATCCCTGGGCAGGCATCGAGGCATCGCACAGCTGGCTTGGGTCTGGGAGCATTTATTTCTACTGGCAAGACCGGGAGAGCGTTATCAAACCGAGCATCGCCAGGCGGGCACTGCGGAGGGCGGGTGCTCGCTGCCATCGCGGGCGGGCGAGCCCGTGGAGCCGGAGCGGGGCTAACGGAGCCCGCTGCTAACGAAGCCCCCGGGAGCCCTGGCAGCGTGAGAGCCTGCGGTGAAAGACAAAAGCACTTGTTGAAAGGGGCAGCCAGGTGGGAGCGGCTCCGGCACCTCTCCGGCTCGGCTGTGAGGCAGTGCCGGCATTCGCCTCTTAATTGGTGACCCCCGGCTGGCAGCAGCAATTAGAGCCCAGCCCTGCCCTCCCCCGGGACCCTCATTAACCACCTCGGGCTTTACCCCGCGGGAGGCTGGGGACAGTGACACGGTGGCGGCCGTGCGCGCCGCTCTGCCCGCCCTGGCTGAGCGGGAGCGGGTGACAATTTGTAGCTGCACTAATTGGCCCTGTTGCTGCCAAGTAGTGTTGACTGGAGAGTGTGGAGGTCAGCAGATAAGGGTCATCCTCCTCCTCCTCGGAGCAGGGCCCGTGCGTCCCCAGGGGCTTCTGATTTGCATTTACTCTTTTCCCCGAAGCAGGTTCTGCAGCAAGTACGCTACCAAAGCGATACTTCACTGTCAGCTTCCCCTCCGGAGAGGGGAAGGATTCAGCAACCAGATGAGGAAAAAAAAAAAGTCCTCTCACTGAGCATTTGAGGCCAGATACTCACAGTTTTGGTTATATTGAAGCCTGTTTCATCCCTGGCTTAATGTTATTTTCCATAACTTCTAGCTAAGCAGAGTCAGGACACAACCCGTTAAAATCATCTTCTGAACTGGCCATTTCGTGAGACCTGAAAAAGGGCAAAATCAGTAAAAACTACAAGTGTGAACCCATCTCTGCACAACAGTCTGGGCAGCACGAAACAACCTCATCTACTGCCTGTGGAAAGCTGAGGCTTTGCTGAAAAACAGGGACATTGCTGTAGAAACCTGGGCCTCCAGGTGGGCAGCAAGAGTCCAGCCCCGAAATGACGGCACTGATGCAGCAGGCTGGGAAAGCCTGGCGAAACACAGCGCTCGTCTTTCCCCTCCATCCAGACATCAGATGACTCCCCTCTCTGAGATGAGATACCCGGCTCGCCGCGGGAAGCCGCTGGCTGTCAAGGACAGAGCCTGGTGGCAAACAGCATCTTTGATCTGGCCGTGGCTGTGACTGGCAGGGCTGCCCTGTGGGGCTGGCTGCGAACGTGGCGCAGCAGGCTCCCTGCTCCCAGCCTCAAATATCTGTCTGTTCCGCTCCGGCCACAAACCCTCCCCCGGACTAGAAAGAGGGAAAATTACATGCTACGATTTGCAGATTTGGCAACGATAAATCCCCCACGGAAGGCGCGCCCGGAGATGCCGAGGCCGATAGCGCCAGGCTGAGCGTGCCCTGTCTCCCGCCGAGCCCACTGCGCTGACACTGGGGCTGTCCTGCTCCCGGGGAGAAGCTGGGAAACCCCCTCCTGCCCCGCTTAGGGGTGGCAGAGGGCCAGGCCGATCCCATAAAACCCTGAGGGTGGATCTCTCCACAGGCAAAATCGTCTTGGATTAAACGTGGGAGAAAAAGCAGAGCAGTTATGCAAAAAGGGTGGCCACTCATGTAGTGAGAGTTTGGCCTCGACTGCCGGGGAGGGCAGCCAGGCTCAGCAGCATCTTGAAGGGGCAGAAGGGATGGAAAGGACAGCCAGCTCCCAGCAGACCACCAGAAGGAGTGATGGGGTGGGTACCAGCCCCTCCAGGACGCTCTGAGCGGGATGCTGGGCAGAAGGGCTGCCAGCTCTAGCAGGCTGTCAGCTGAAAGCCGAGAGGAGCCCAGGAAAGGGGAAAAAAACCCCTGACGTGTGCCATATTTCATAACATGAGATGTGAAACTTTAATGGGCTCTGCGATATCAAGGAGAACAGGAAGCCCAAACCTGTCGGTGGTGCATGAAACCCAACAGCAACACACGATACCATCGCACGCTGCTCCGCCCGCGGCGTCTCCGGCGGCCCCGAGGCCGGTCCCGCCCGCCCGCACAGCTCCGGCTCTTTGCTTAGCTCCGAGACATGAGATACTGACCCCAAGAGCTGCGACAAAGCAGCAAACAGTCCTAAATAAAAAGTGACGATGGCCGAGGCCGGGCTCGGGGCTGGCAGGTGCGGCACCGTGACTTGTGGCCGGTGCTGTATTTCTCCGTCGCAAAGTCGAGCAGTAAATCCTGGATAGAGAATCTCACTGAGCCACCAAGGGAGAGTCACTGGCAAAATTTATGGCTCAAAGGCAGTAGAGACACGCCATAAATAAAGGAGGTGTGCAGGAGAGCCGGCCCCTGCATTTCCCGAGAGGAGGCTCATCCCCTTGCCTGTCCTCTTCTCATTTTGGGTTGGCAGGCAGTGTTCATTGCTGTTAAAATGTCCCAGACTCTGAAAGGAGCTGGTACCCGTCCCTGGCAGCACTGGGGATGGCCACGAGGGATGACAGCGGCCTTGACTCACCCCAGCAGCATCAGGAATAAAAGAGGGGTGAGATTTGGGGCAGTGACATCTGCAAGCCCTCTCCCTGTCACCACCATCCAGGGCTGGCCTCTCCTGGGGTTTACCCTCCCTGGCTGCATCCCACAGGCTCACTCATCACTGACCTGCACCAAAACCAAACCTTGTGGCTGTTCCCACACCCTAAGGCCAGAAAATATTAATTCAGCTATGCCAGCACTTACCCAGTGAATAAATGTGCAGCAGTCACAACCTCTCTGCCAGGTGACGCCAGCAGTGGCCAGTCAGGCTGTGACAGAGAATAACGTGAGAGATGAATGTGCCAGCCCTTGATGGGTGGCACTGGAATGGCACTGGGATGGCTCTGGGATGGCACTGGGATGCAGGCTGACACACAGGCTGCAAGAACACTGGGATCTCATTGCAGGTAGGGGAAAATGAACATCTGTACTTCTGAACAGCGGCCAAGGAATCGGAGAACATTATCAGTGAGCTGAAGAGGGAAAGGGAAAGGTCTCCTGGGAGGTTTAACCTGACATTTGGTCCCACAGCAGTGACTTATACCCCAGGTGTCTATGGGCTTGGGAAGAGAATCCAAAAATGGGTTCGAAGGGATGAGGTGGAAAATCCTGTCAGAAATATGGAGGAATAAAAGCATCTGAGAGGAGAACTAAGCAACATTTATCCAGGAATTAAAAATAATAAGAAATAAAGTTCTGCTGTTGACTTCACTTTGGGACTTTGTCCTGATCCAGGATTTATAGGCCACATATCTTTCTTATTTGGGGAAGGATTTGCAGACCTGTGCCCTTACCCATTGCACGAGGCAGCTGTGGGTACCACACATCTGGCTTTCCTGGTCACAGCTGGTACTTCTGCCTGGAAAACACATGGGGAGCAAAATCTGAGCCCGGGATGAGAAGCGATCCCATCCAACGGTGACAATCCCGACATTATGATGGGGCAGCTACAGCCGTGACCTTGAGCCAACAGCCTGTTGATAGGAAATCACAATTCCACAAAGGAACATGTTCCTCTAGCCCAGAATTCTGATGACGACAGCAGAGCCTCAGCGAGGTCATCCCGGCAAAGACCTTTCTATCCAAAGGGTTGGCTCGTTTCCAAAGGTCTGCATGTTCGCAAGTCACAGGGAGGAAGAATAAAGCCATGAAAGAGATTCCAGGCGGGAGTGTGGTCCCAGCGGCGCTCCTGCTGCAGGGGCTGAGGGAGGGACCCTGCTCCGGGACTGGAACCGACCTGCGGGGCGAGAGCCGCAGAACGCAGCTCCCAAAAATCCTAATCCCTTCTCCGGCGAGTGAGAAAACCGCGGACAGAGCCCGGCTCGGCCCCACGCGTGCAGCACCCACCGAGCACAGCCCTCGGGGCAGGGGGGTTAATTACACACCCCAAAATCAATTAACCCCCAAAGTCAATTAACCCCCAAATCAATGAACGCCCCCGGGCCCCGCTCGCGGCCGCTGCCCCGCCGCGCCCCCTGGCGGCCGCGCGGGGAACGGCCCCGGGGAGCCCCGAACGCCTCCGGTGCTGCTGCCGCCGCCGGCCGCGCAGGAAAGGTTTTCTGCCACGTCCATCAGCATTTAAAAGCTCTTTAATGTCTGGGCTACTCCCTGCTGAGTTGTAAATAATTTTTTCCAGCACTGGATATTGTTTACTAACATGTTTACTGGGGCCTTCTTTTCCAAAGAGGGATGTGGCTTGGACACGGATGGCGACAGCTCAGCCGGGGCTCTGGACCGCATTCAATGGCTGATCAGACACTCTCTGTAATTCATTTACCATGTTCAGAGTGAAACTTTGCAGTTTAGAAACAAAACATTGTCTCCCCTCGTTCTCAATATTTTATTCACTGTTTTCCTATGTTCTATCCCGATTTCAGCCCCTAATCAGAACAGAGGTTTGCATCTGGGTTTAACACATGCACTGCCCATGCCTGAATATTTGCAGTGTTACACCTCAGCATCTGCTGGGATGGCCCCAGACACCTCAGGAGAGGGAGACACCCCTGCTCTGCTGAGATCCCACCTGCAGTGCTGTGCCCAGCTCTGGGACCCCAGCAAAAGGAGCACATGGATCTGCTGGAGGGAGTCCAGAGGAAGCTACAAAGATGCTCTGAGGGATGGAGCACCTCTTCTTCTGGAGACAGGCTGAGAGGGCTGCAAGTGTTCAGCCTGGAGAAGAGAAGGCTCAAAACACCTTAGAGCCCTGTCCAGTACCTAAAGGGGCTCCAAGAGAGCTGGAGATGGACTTTTGAAAGGGGCATGGAGTGACAGGATGAGGGAGAATGGCTTCAAACTGACAGAGGGCAGGATTAGATTGGGTATTAGGAAGAAATTCTTCACTGTGGGGGTGGTGAGGCCCTGGCACTGGTTGCCCTGACAAGCTGTGCTTGTCCCATCCCTGGAAGTGTCCAAGGCCAGGTTGGACAGGGCTCTGAGCAACTTGGTCTAGCAGAAGGTGTCTGTGTCCATGGCAAGGGGGTGGACTGGATGATCTTTAGGGTCCCTTCCAACCCAAAACATTCTAGAATTCTATGATTCTATGCCATGCTCCCTCAGCCACCTAAGATCCAGAGGAACCCCCAGGAGACAGGCTGGGTGTTTTGCCTGTGTAGAGCAGAGCCCAGATGCCCAAGCACACAAGCGCTGGCTGCTGGGGCGTCATCGGAGAAGGAGCAGTGCTGCAACGTGACGCTGGGAAATTACACAGTCAGAGAGCTGCTCTCATGAGAAAATGAACCAGACATCATATGGTGTTGATTTAGTGCTCAAGTATGAAGAATAGGGGAAAGGGGGGAAAATAATGCTAAACCAACCTCAACCCCCCGGGAGTTTATAAAGGCGCTTTGTGCAAACACGCTGCTTTTACCCCGAGGAGCAAACGGGGCTGCCCCCTCTGGGCTGCAATTAATCTGGTTCTGGCAAATCAGAAACAAAGTCCCCAGCTCTACTAAGAGCCACCTCTTGTGGCATCCTGAACGTCTGAGCAGCTCAAGGGTGCTTTGTAAAAGGCTGGCGAGGATGCAGGAAATGAAAGTGTCGTTCAGCGTGACGCCGCTCGCTCTTCCCCGCAAGAGCTGTAGTGATGCTTTTGTCATTTGAGGCACCTGATCAGCTTCCAGAAGGGTGGGCCGGCATCTCCCTCAGAAACTTTTGAAATCATCATGCTTTTTTCTAAAAATTGTGTTTGGGATCCGGTGAGAGCTGGTTTTGCTGGGGGATGCAACAGGCTGTGACTACCTTTCACCTCCTATGGCTACAAAAACTAAACATCCTTTGTAAGGAGCCCCACCACCACCAGGGCTGGTGTCTAAAGATAACAATGAAGCCTACTTTGATTCCTTTTAGAAACCCGAGTGTCAGCTGTTAGCAAAGCAGGTGCACCCCACAGCCAGGCTCCAGGCTGTTAAACTGAGTAGGTTTCCTGAGCAGTGCAACCCCAAATCTTCCTGATACCAAAGTGGATCTGCCCTACTCAAGACTGTGACTGTAAGGAGCTGCAGAAGGCTCTGGGTTTTAATCAGACACCCAGTTTATACTAAATTATTTTTTGAAATCCACTCTACTAAAACTTTGACAAAATACAAGCCTCTCTTGAAATGCTCTGTGACCAAGGGTGTCCTGCTGCCCAGTCAGCCAGCTTGGGGAAAACACAGCAGTTCAGCTAAGGCCATCCTGTAAATCAAAGCTGGTTTAGAAATCTGAGCCATCTGCAGCACGTGGAGTTTGAATCACCCACACTGAGTCCCCTCAGTGAAGGCAGAGGCAGACCTGTGTTTGGGGAAGACATAATTAGAAGAGATCCCAGATCATTAACTTCATTACTGCAGCTGTGATTAATAGCAGCAGCAGCAGTGTGGAGCATCTCCAGGGAGAATGGATGCAGGATCCCAGTCTCAGTGGCTGGTAAAGGAATTGAAATTAATCCCCAGCCACAGAGCCCCATGGCTTGGTCCCGGGTTGTGGACTCAGTGGAGAGGTGCTGGGCATTTGGCAGCTCTGGGTCTGGAGCTGTTGTGGCTGTGGACACCACAGGTCTGTCCCACACCGTCACCTGTGCCCTCCTGCTGTCACAGAACCCCCTCGTTTTGCCCATGGGTAGACTTTATAATGCTTGGTTAGTGTAGAAGATGTTCCACCTAACATAGAATACTCCAGTAATGTCACAGCAATCTGCTGAGGATTTTTAAAAGTTCATTCCCTGGCCGTGCTGTGGTTGTCCCACACTGACCCTTGGCTTCTGCTATTCCAGCCCCCATCAGCTGCTCCCGCTCCCCAGCTCACGTAGCTGAGTGTACACCCAGAGGGGTTTTTCCTTCAGTAAATGAATTATCACGGCAGGAGCAAGTGCTGCTGAGCCTCAGGAGGAGCCGGGGCCGCTCCTGCAGCCGCCGGGGCTCGGGCAGAGCCGGCTCCTCCTGCGAGATGCTCAAGGTGGCAGCATGTACCGGCAAAAGCGACCCGGCCAGCAGCAAACCTCTTCCCCCTGCACAAAAACATCGTGACTTCAAAATTTATCTCGCTACAGGCCAGGAGCAAAAATAAATAAACCCTAATTCCGGTTATAAATCCGGAGAACAGGCACGTATGTGCAGGTGTGGAGGTCTGTGGGGCAGAGTAGGGTTGGTGCAGCTCAGTTGTGCACTCACAAGCCACGTGCAGAGCTTGTGTTGATGTTCATCTTCCTAGGAAATACTTTGGATATTCTTTGGATACACTTCTTGCTTGGAATGTTGCGTTCAGGCGACTTTCAGAGGCTTTGCTCTGCACCACGCTGTGGCAGCTCCTGCTCAGCCCAGCTGCTCCCTCCCTTGCACAAGACTTGTGGGCAGAGATTTTGGGAGCCTCCCCAAAAGGGAGAGCCAGGGAGAGCACCCTACATCCCACATAAGGTGGGCAGGTGGACAGCCACAGAGTCAGTGCCACCAGGGAGCTGCTGCTGGCTGGGCTCAGTGCGTGATGGGCTGACAGAGGGTGACAAGAAGTGCCATAAATCCATCTGCAAGGAATCAGCAAGGAAACCAGGCACACAGTGAAGTCATGTTTTTATTCCTCCTGCCAGGCCAATGGAAAGTGTCCATGCTGCAAAATTTATGGTGAATATGGTTTGGGCATGGAATTGGCTTTTTTTTTTTCCTTATGGCATTAAGTTCAAACCTAGGAGATTTGCTCTGTCATATGGGTAGTGCTTTATTTCAGAAAGGATTGTTTTCAGTTCTGAAATGTTTAAAGATGTTTGGAATTTTAAGGGGGAAGAAAAGTAGAAGTGAAGGCACTTTGGAGAGTTGAAATGAAGAAAACAAAAAATAGTCTTTTCAGAATCTTATTTCTAAATGCTCCAGGGCTGACACGTTCACTTTTCATTCTGTCATTCCCAGAACAAAGTGCTCTTGCTGTTGTTTAAATCTTCAGAACTCAGGAACAGGAACGACCCAGCACCCCAGTGGAAGTAGCAACAAAGCTGTACAGATGCCCAGAACATGGAAAAAAACAAATGTGCCTCACAAAAACACATGAGGGAGGCACCATTTCTGGTGTGACATGGCTGTGTGTACATGCCCAAATCCCAGCTCTTCCAAATGCTACAAAATCCTCAAGTATCCCAGCTGTGGCAGCCCTGAGGCTCCTGGCACTCAGGAGATCTCCTGACCCCCACACATACAGGGAGAACCTTGCAGAGATTGAACTGCAAGAGATTAAACACCAGTCAACAGAAGCTCACCCTAAAATCCAACTGCAGAGTGCAAGGATTCAGGAGAAGAAACCAAACCCGACCAAAAGCCATCCCTAACCACTTCACCTGCAGTTCCAAGATGACTCCAAATGCCTGGGCTTCAGGAGCTCATTAGAGATGTTCTACCTGGCTTTCTCCAGGAACAGGGATGGGGTGGGAAGCAAAGCCATCCCAGGCACAGCAAGTGCTGCAGGGTGGGTTCAGTGCTTGGCACACAGGGCTGCAGCAGCAGGTCAGTGATTTTCCCTAAGGAGAGCCTCTCCTGCCATGCACAGTGCTGATTTCTTGTGGCTGTCACAGGCAAGGATGCTTCCTCAGCCCTGAGGAGGCAGAAGCCATGATGTACCATGAGGATGCAAAATCTGGATTCTGTAAAACCAGATTTGGTTATGTGGGAGGGGAGAGCCATGACCCAACAGGAGCTGATGGACAGAAAGGCTCTTAATTGCCAAAAATTCCATGGGAGTTGATATCCACCATCCCCCTGGATTAACACCTCCCACCCTCTGGGAGCCAGCACAGCCTGGGCAGTGGCCCTGCACAGGGGACAACCCTGGCTGAGACTGGGCAAGGTGGGTCCCACCTGCATTTCTGTGCCCAAAAATAAGGATGGCTTTACCATTTTGGTTTGTTTATCCATCTGCCTGTGAGCTGGGTGGAGGAGAGGTTCCTGGGAAGGCGCTGCTCCTCCGAGGGCTGTGATTCCCAGGGCACTGCTGCTGTCAACATCCCTGGTACTTCACCAGGGAGGACCAAAAGCAGCTCCACACTCACCCCAAATTCATCCATTTCATCTTTAAAAGGGACTGCCACTTCCCAGCCTGGCCCTCCATCAAGAAATGCTCCTTCCATCTGAACTCCCTGTTGCAGGGTGTTGGAACAAGATGAAGCTTTAAGGTCCCTTCCGACCCAAACCATTCCAGGATTCTATCATTCTCTTGCTCCCAGGGCAGGTATAGGGCATTTATTTGATGTTAAAATTGCCTCAGTGATTGTGTGGCACATGGTAATGGAGAAAGGGAGGAAATTGGACTACAGAAACTGGAAGCAAAGCAGTGATTTCCTGCAAAGGGATGGAACTCTGCCGGAGCTCCAAAGAGCTGGAAGCAGAGGCACGGCCAAGGAAGGAACCTGGGGAGAGCAGAGCATCCCCTCAGCACCCAGGGGTTCATAGCAAACAGGGAAAAGAGGGAAAGAAAAAGCAGTGCATCTGGTAATTTCCCTGACATTGGCTGAGGATGAAGCCATCCTCCTAATTAATTGCAATTGTTTTTGGACAAAGCAGGAGGGAGGGAGGGAGAGCTGCCTCTGCTCACTGAAGTGGGAAGCAAGAGCCTCTGGATGGAAATTTGGTTGCTGAAGGAGCTGCAGCTGTGGCTCAGGTGCCACCATACCCCGGGGAAGGAGCCTGAGCCAGAGGCGAGGGTTGGGACACAGGAAGGAGCTGCCTGGCACTTCTCGTGGCCAGGAGATGCCCGGCTCATTGTTCCCTGGATCCGGCCAGGGCTGCAGGATATCCTGGAGTAGTTGCTGGACCCAGCATCTGCAGAGGTGGTGGGGAGGGGTATTGGGACAGTGCAGATCTGCCACCAGTGGGACACTTGGTTTTATTTCATCTTTTCTCTGAGAAAAATCACATACAGACAATGCCGAGGTTCTGAGGACATCATAGCAATTCAGAGTGAAGCAGGAGAGCTGGATTAATTTGGTCTCATCTGTAGGAAGGTTAAAACCCAGGGGGTTATAGTGACCTGTAACCTTACGTGGGTGTCGGGGAAGGGGTTGGCTGCAAAAACCGCAGCCAGCAAGCAGCGGGCGGGAGGGAGGGGAAGCTCCCAAGGTCTGATAAGCCCTGGGGACGCGGCGCTCCGGCTCTATCTGCCTGCCTGGGTCTGGCTGGCGCCTGCTGTACCTCAGCAAGGCCACCCCTGCCCGTGCCACCGGCCCTGGAGCCCCTGCAGGGTTTTCTTCAGCAGCCCTGAGTGCACGGCAGCGCCAGCAGCCCTCGGGCTGGAGACGGACCGGCCTCGCCACGCGTTCACCGCGGCTGCTCTCCGCTCTCCCAGTGTCGAGCTGTTAAAAATAATTCAGGGGCAGCAAAGAGAATGCGGTGAGCACCCGAGACTTCACAGCTTTGCTCCACAGTCCTTGGGCATTTTGGCAGATAGGGCTGAATGGGCCACGCTCCTGCCCCGAGGGCCCTGGAAGAGGGATCCGTCTGTCCTCATCCACCCTGCACTCAGGGAGAGAAAACTCCACGGAACTGCCAGACCCAGACCCATTTCCTCCCATCTGCCTTCCCAGCAACGGGAGACTGTGGACAGGGATGGAGCTGATCCTGCCACCAACTCACCCAGTGGTCACATCCCTGCACCTGCACTGCCCACACAAGCCAGGGAGCCCTGGGCTCCTGCTGGCAGGTGAGGATCCTGCAAGTGCTGCCCCTGCTACCTTCCTGCCTTCCTTTTGGGTTTATTTTATGGGTTTGGGTTTTTTATCAAGACACAGGAAGCAGGTGGGAGGGGGAGCACAGGAAATCCATGCCTGTGCCTTCATGCCAGCACCCACAGTCTGGGAGCACAGCTCATGCCTACCCACAGCCAGTGTGGTCCCCACCAGTTCCTGCTCTGGGAGGTGTCACAGCTCTGCTGAAACATGGGATAACATTCCTTGGGTTTTCCTCTGCTCCTAACAGTAGCTGATTGAAACTGCGGAGACATCTCAAATACTCACAATGTCCAAATGTCCCAGCGAGCACCAGAAATACAAAATATGGGGTTTTTTTAATCCTATCTGGGTGATTACGTGGCTGCTCATGTATTATATTTGCACCCCAAATATATGCACTGGGGAGTTTATGGGACAGCAGCAACAAGGAAGAGTTTCTCCAAACCATGAGCCAAGAAAAAACATTAGGTAAGAAGTTTTTTGGAGTAAATGGAGATATAAAAAGTTCAGTAGAGACTGGTATGAGAAAAGGGCAACTGAATTTGGTAAAATGTTTAATTTTGGATCCTGAATTTCTTCTTTAAATTGCACTGGGGTACATTTGGTGAGGAAATGTCAGCACAGAAAAAGTGTAGAATCCTTCAGACAGGAGACAACCAGTGTGAAAGAGTCTGACTTGGGAGAGAAATTGTGTTGGTTTTTTTCTTCCTCTCCTAAAAAGATGTGATAAACGAAACAGGAATACATGGAATGATTGACTTGACATGACTCTGCTCATTTCTGTGTGAGAAAAAAATAGGAACTCCGTGATGCTGTGACTCAACAACACTGCCCGGTACCAGAGCAGTCACTTGTCACCAGCTCACCCAGCTCTGTCCAGCCCCAGCATCTCCAGCAGCCATGGGACAGGCGGGGGCTCCCCCTGCGATGTCTGTGCTGCTGCTGGCCCGGAGCAACCTCTCCTGCAATGTGGCATCAGCCGAGGCTCCTGCCGGCCGGAGCGGGGATAATACCCGGCTTTTAAGGGATGAAGCGCGTTGGGCAGGGGAGCTGGTCCCGGCTGCTGGAGCGATTCCTCGTCAGCATCTGCCGGGGAAGATTAATGCCTAAGTAGGTTGTGGGCTGGCTTCCAGCAGCATTTTTAATAATCAGATGCTGTGCACTGTTCGAGCAGCCCGCGGAAATGAAGTTGTCTCATTACCAAAAAGAAACAAATATGTTGATATGAAGTAGCTCATTTGCTGGGGATGTTCAAGCTGGTGACAACCCCAATTCACTCCTGGGGGGCTGACACTCCCCAAACCCTCTTCTGGGCTGCAGCATTGTCTGTGCTGGCCCAAGGGCATGAGGAGGGATGGGTAACCAGCACAGCTCCTGCAAAATATGTAAATAAGGCCCCAGGCTAGCACTTTCAAGGTCTTGGAGATTAAAAAAAAAAAAAAAAAAGAGCCCTAGGGGAAAAATTCCTGGCCTCAGGGAAGAGGTCTGGCTGGGTATGGGTTTTGGGTCTGGGAGCCCATGTGCTTGGCCATGGCTGTGATAGCCCCACCATGGTCCTTGAGTGTCTCCTTGAGTCTCATCAGCAACGTCACCAATTGGCAGCATTTGGCATATGGTGGAAAATGGCTCTTTTTCGTCACTCAACACCAGACTGCTGCCTGATGTTGCCATAAAATCCTTGTTGCTCTGGAGTTTGCACTTCATTTTCCACTACCTGCAGAGAAAAGTAGCCAGTTTTGGAGGAAATTAGAGACATTTTAACATGTGGTCTGCTCCCAGCTCATCGATCCTAATCCTGCAGGAAGCTGTAGTGCTGGCAGTGCCAGCAGGGAGCAGCCAGCAGGACCATGTGCACCAGCCCTGGGGACCAGGGGGGCTTGGACACGTCCTGAGGCTTCACTGGGGCTGGAGACCCTGAGCAGCTGCCAAACCATCCTCACCCTCCTGGAGTCTCACTTGGCACCAGCCCAGCATTAAATGGGAGCTTAACCATGCGGAGAGGCTGGGCAGGATATTAATAGAGGCAGAGCGGAACCACCGCTTACGGGTCCCGAAATAGGCTGCCGAGAGGAGGGGATGCCCAAATGGGGCTGCTCTCTCAGGGAGCTCCCCAAAAGGATGGCTCCAGCAGGCACCAGCGTGTCTGGAGCTGTGCTGTGCTGGGAGCACCCATGGGCATGGGGCAGCACTGGGCCCAGCCCTGTCCTGGGGCAGAGGCAGCCAACAAGCACCAGCCTTTCACTGCCGCAGGGAAAACACATTTCTCCTCCCTGGCATTACACAAAGGCTCTGCGGGTGCCCCAGGCTGACCCCCATAAGAGGATTACCAGGCTATTAGTGGATTGGGACAGTGGGGAGGATGTTTGGAAAAATTTGCTCTCCTACCCCTCAGAAAGGAATGCTCACAGAGTCACGGGTGATCCCAAAGTTCCCCATCTCTGTCCCCATCCCTCTCAGCCAAAGGCCACCTGCAGAGATGAGGACAACTGCAGGGCAAAGACCTCTGGTCTGGCTGCAGCTGGCACTCAGAACCCTCCACGGGCTCACAGAGATGAGTTGCTGGGGCTGGATTTTGCACTGGGCAAGCCCAAGCCCACACATGCCTGTCTTCTCCCAGTGCTGGCCACTACCATGGGATGTTGCCAACTCACCAGGAAAGCTCCTTCCCCTGGAGCTGGAGAGATCCTAAAGACTTACATTTATTTAACCTGAAAATGTAGCAGGGTGGAAAGAAGTCTGGGAGTGGTATCGACAGCGAAATCCCATTATTGGCCATGAAATATGCATGTGCTGTAACTGCGTGGGAAGGGCAGGGGTGGTGTCCCTGCAGCCTCTGCCACGGGCCCTGGACAGACACCCTCACCCCTGGGGCAGCACCAGCCCTGATCTGTGTGCCAGGATACAGAAGGAATCCCTCCTCGTGCTCCTGGGGAGCAGCCCCCCACCAACATGTCCTGCTGTGGTGCTTCTCAGGCTGACAGGAGCCAAGTGTGCCTAAATGCACTCCACAGGGTTTATAATTCAAGGCACGTGTTGAAGCCACTCTGCTGCTGCACTTACCGTGTGCAAAGGCCTTCACAATTCTTCCCCCATGCAAATCCCATTCAGACCCTTGAATCCCTGCATTGACTTGATATTTGGCATCATTTGGAGATATTTTCACACCAGTTCCAGAGGGAAAATTCGGGTTAATTTATTTTGGCTCGGTGCTGTTCCTGCCACTGGTTCCCATTGCTTTCTGCCACTCTAAGGAAGCAAAGCTGGAGCTGCAAAGCTGAAGAGCCTGATGAAAGTTTCTTACTGGTGATACACCCTTGAGAAGGGTAGGGATGTCCTTAAGCAGGCCTTAATTATGGCTCCAGTTATTGTCTGTTGTTGTTGGAGCTGGAGGGGGCTCCAAGGGAGCGAGACCTTGGCTGTGACCCCACAGAAATGGGGAACCCCCTCACCCAGTCATCTCCTGCCCCAAACGCGGGGTGCTGTGAGGTTTGAGAGGTGCTGCCTGGCCGTGTGTCCTGCTGGGCAGTGGTGCTGCCTGTTCTGGTGGCATTTATCACCTCTCTTCTCACCAAGCTGTGCCCCAGCTCCAGGCTCAGGTCCTTCTCCATTCCTCTCCTCAGCCAAAAGGGATGGAGATGTACAGAGAGCAGTGAGACTCCGTGCTGCCAAAACATCCCTTGGGATCAATGTGACCCAGGTAACAAGCCCAAAGATGGGATGTTTCATCCCAAAATCAACTCCATCATCTCAGCACATCCTGAGAGCTGCTCCACATGCACATCCACGTGTTTAATCAGCACCCAGCTAATTACCTCCAGCAATAAGGAAACCCTGTGTTTGTAGTGAGTATCTGCTTTAAATGATGTTTTACGCAACATAAAAGGATTATTTTATAATTAGCTGTCTTCTAAACCCTGGCCTATTGAAACTAGGATATTAAACCATACACCATTCTCTGCTTTTTAAATATCATCTGGAAGTTGATTAGTTTTGCATTACTAAAGAGGAACCCATTGAAATATTTAATCATCATGAGACCTTTCTCATAGAAATGTTAACATTTGATGTTTAAAATTTTTTCCCCAGTAATTACTCTAGCTTTGCTTACACCAAAAAAAAGATTGTTGAAGCAATTTCCCCACAACTAAAAGATCAAAACAGTGCTGTGCTTAACACCTGGAGCATCCTTCTGTGCTTGCTGCCTGGCTCAGCTCCAGACAGGAGTCTGTGCTGCTCCTGCTGCTGCTGCAAGCCTAGCGACCCCCCTTAGGACAGGGGGAGATTTTTCTTTCCCAAGGGGTTGATCCTGGCTCCTGGAGGAGCAGGTGGGAACAGAGCAGGTGAGATCAGGCAGTATGCCCCAGGGGATGTATGATTTTACACAGGCTGAGGAGAGATTTTAGGACAGACAGAGCTGAACTGCAAACCATGCCAGCAGGATGCTCAGAGCTCTGGGGCAGGGACCCAGAGGGTTGGAGCATCACTCCTGGACACACAGAACAGCCTGGGGATGTGGGACACCCCTGCTCACAAAAAGAGACAATGGGAGCTTCTGGTATGTTAAATGCAAAAGGAGAAGCTTTGGAGGGGGGTGGATTACTGCCTTTAAACCCACACAGAATTGCACATGGGCATAAAAAGGCTCATCACGTGCTCAGGTAGAGGTGGGTGCCAAACTGCACCATTCCCATGGTGGGATGGGAGCAGGGGATGAAGGGCCAGACACCCTCACCCCTTCTCGTCTCAAATGTAAAGCCTGAGCCAGGAGGGCCAGGAGTGGGATCTGTCCTACACCAGGGTCTGACTCCAGTACGGGGAGCAGCCGCTCCCGCTCGGCCTGACCAGCCACATCCACACCAATGCTGGGAATAAACCAGCTGGATTTAGACACACTTTAAATTCATCTCCTGCTCCATGCCAGTCATTGGAAATGATACATTTGTTGTGAAATGAAGCCAAGAGAGTAGTACTGAGAGCTTTTTTTTTAAACACGCCTTAAATAACAAGAACATTTATTTTATAGGCGATAAAATTCTTACACGTTCCGGTCAAATAATGAGGATAATGTTTCTGGCTCCAGGAAAACACTCCTAACATCAGCAAAGGGGAAATGCACATTTCAATTTATAATTTCAAGTTACAAATTTGCATGCAAATGTATATTTAGAAATTTGAAAGAGCTAAATCATACATTTTTGGCAGGCTTTTTCTTGCAAAAGAAATTTCCAGCATGGATATAGCTTTGTACTAAATTCCATTATGTTGCTTAGAATAAAAATATAAAAGATATGGAAAAGCAAAGGAGCTCTGCAAAATGCAGCCGAGTGTTTTTCCTGAGTCCTAATCCTGCAGCTGCACCAGTCAGACCTGGGAGTGTTCCCTGCCAGAAAAGTGGTCCCAAGTTGACATTTGTGGATTGACTTTTGCAGCCTGTGCATGTTGCATTTGCCCCTTGATTTGAGGGCAATTTAATTTCACGTTCAGGCAGTTTAGGGGATAGAGTGGTGCTGGTGGATGTAGTGATGTTGGGGCCATGGGGAGGTAAGTTCATCTCCTCTCTCTGCCCAGTGAGAGATGGGGTTTTGTGTGAATGCCACACTGAAAACCCCTGAAATACTTTGGGTTTTATAATATTCCCTTCTAAACGATACTGGGAGACTTTTCCTAATGTTTGACCTAAAAGACCCCAAAAACATTTTTCCTTGTCAGAGCTTTATTTATTTTCCCTGTGGAAAGCATTGCCAGCATGATCCAAATCCACAAAACCTAAAACCTCAATTTTCAGTCAAAAGCCACCATAACCAGTAATGACACATACTCCTACCCCACCACTCGGAGGAAAACTTTCCTCCACGCAGTGGCTCACTTTAAAATAACTTCAAATATGCCTTTAAAATTATTTCCCTCCTTGTTTAAGTACATAATTGTTTCTACTTGGAGTAATCTCCTCTGAGATGTTCATGGCTGCTTTATTGAATAACTTTTGTGCACAAGGAAAATCATCCATTAGTTGTGGAGAGCTGCTCTGTTCACCATCATCATTTTGCTGGTATTTTGACTTGACATCAGCACCCAGCACCCACAGGACTGGGGAGGGCACTGGCAGGGGTCTCCCCACACTCACAAATGCCATTTCTTTTAAAAAATTGAGGATTTGGGTTGCAAAAGGAGGGCTGTGGGTCTGGGAGCCCACTGCAGTGGGGTTTGTCCCCAAGCCCTGTCTGTCCCTGGCCATGCCCTGGACATTCTGGCACTGTCCTCCTGCCTGTATTCTTTCTTGCTCTGGGGATGGAGAGTTTCTGTGGCTCAGGGCACACCATGTGAGGGATCCCCCCAAAAGGAAAAATAATCAGGAATTAGAAGTGTTGCTAGGGAACTGAACATGATTGCTCAACTCCTTTTTTCCCTAAAGAAGCCCAAAAGAAATCCCTGAATTTCACATCATCGTGTGCAGTCCCTGAATTGCACACATCACGTGCAAAGCGGTGCTTGGCTGGTGGCTCTCAAGGCTCCGCGCTGGCTCGTCGGGGATGTCGGGATTTGGCAGAGCCACACACCACAGGGATAGGGATGAAGGATAGAGGAGATGATGGAGGATGGGAAGGATGATGAAGGGGGATGGAGAGGGTAGCAATGGAGGATGGGAAGGACAGTGGTAGAGAATGGAGAAGATGGAGAATGGGAAGGGTGATGATGAGTGATGGAAAAGGCAGTGGTGAAGAATGGAGAGGACCTAATCAGAGAGAGCAGAGTTGAGTGAGAAACAACCAAGGGCCATGGCTGGGGCTTCTCACTTGGCCCAGAAGGAAGGTGGGTGAGCTTTAACACAGTCTCACACCAGCAGACATTATTTATGAGGCTCCAGCATTCCCGTGTCATTAGGCCTGAAAAAGGCATAAAATATAAATGATGGTAACGAGAATCAAAGGGCTGAGAACTCTCCTGGCTACTGGGGAGGGATGTGCTCCGTTCTCCTGGCTGCTGACTGCCCACTTTTCACCCAGACATCCTGGACTGCTGCCAGGGCCAGGAGCAGTGTGTGCCCCCACTGCAGCCACCCTGGCCCAGGCTTTGTTGGATGGCCAGCGCAGATCCCTGTCCACTGCAGCTTTCTCTTCCTCACACCCTTCCTCATGGAGCTCAAACACAAATCCTGGTGCCTGGCACATGTGATTTCAGAGCCCTGAAATGACTCTTAACCCACATTGTCTTCCAGCTCAGGACACAACTGGCTTCTGTGACTAAACATAACTCTGAATTTTCCTATTATTTTTTTTTCTGGAAATATTTCAAATATTTTTCAGAGCAAAGATCCAGAGATGCTATTTTCATCTTCCCAGGGGGCTGAGGAGCTAGCTTGTTTTCCACCCACCAAAACAGCCATGATATTACATGGATATTTCATTTTTTACAGGTTGCTTCCCACCAGGATCCACAAGCAGCCAGGGAAAGGAAGCTCCCTGGTGCTGCCCTGTGCCTGGGCTAACACATTGCAGACCTTACAAAGCAGCTGGTGCACTGCTTTTTTTCCTTCTTCCCTGCAAAGGATTTGATTTTCTAAAACTTCCTATTTCTTTAGCACTGCCAGTTGCTGAGATGATGGGCTCATCTTTCCAAGGGACACTGAAGGGAATGTAAAACACAGCCAGGATAACAGGATTGTTGCTGGCACTGCAAAATGCCACCTGGATCCCTCTGCGTGCAAAGTCAGACAAGGATTACAGTATTTCCCAGATTAAGCCATTTTAAAGAATTCAACAGCATAGGGGATGCTGGCAGCAGCCACTGCTGAGATTCAGCTCCCCATCACCCAGAAAGGGCAGAAATTTGGGTGCTCTGCATAAATGCAAAGACGTTTATTCATGATCCCCATGGGGTTATTGATCTCAGAGAAGGCATGGAAGCCTTCAGCTCCAGGAAAAGGGAAGAAGGCACAGAAAGAGGGTGGGCATGAAAGCAGGATGCTGATCTGGTTGATTTTGGGAGGAGAGCCCTGATGAAGCAGAGCACTGCTCCTCCCCTCCACCCTTGCACTGTCAGGGATGTGAAGGATGCTCTTTGCTGCCAAACCAGAGTGACAGTGCACAGAGCCCAGCTCCCAGGCTCCCAGATGCTGCATTAAGCATGAGCAGACAATTCCCACCAGTTGCTGCTCATCCGTCAGCAAGTTTCAACAATTTAGGGGCCAAATTACACCCCTTCAAATTGGAGGATTTTAGTGGGTTTTCAAACAACAAATCCCTCTGCCCTGGGACCTCTCAAGCAGGGTCAGGGGCTACACACAGCTACTGTCTTTTACATTTCTCTGGCATTCAGGGCTCAGCTCGTTTGTCCACAGTAAAAGCCATTTTGTTGGAGAGGTGCCTTATCACAGCTGAGCCCCATCGGGTGGATGCTCAGAGGGGAATCTGACATCTGGCTAAGGCCCAAAGACTCTAAAGAAGATTTTAGTCTAAAACTCTACATAATCCTGTGATAACATAACCTGAACTTGTTCTCTGAGTCACCCTTTTGCTACCAAATCAATCCAAACTTCAGTGATGACCTTTGAGCCCCCTCAACCAGCTCAGTACTGGGAAAACAAGGGAATGTTTGTACATATCCAGAGCTGCAATTTAATCCTGCCTGCCTGGGGGAAGAGTGCAAGGGACTGGCTTTTCTCAGGAAAATATAAACCAGTTCCTTCTTCCTTTGGCATTCCTTTTCTAAATTAGAAATTGGACAAGCTCAGCATCTGGGGAGGACAGTGCTGGGGAGGATCCTGTGTCCAGTGCCCAGACCTGATACAGTGGCATCCTTCAGGCCTTTCCACCCACCTTCAAACCACTGTGGTCTTCCTCAGAACCACACCTGAGCTTCCCCACATCTCAGAACCAGACCTGACATCTCAGCCTCTGCCCCAAAATTCGTGGTCTGTGATGATGCCTTTGGCATCAGCAGGGTGGAGGACCCAGATTCCTCTGAGCTATGCCAACTCTTCCTCTCCTTCTCCTGTTACAGCCACTTTTCTCAATGTTTCCAGCCCTTTTTCAGTCCCATTGCCCATCAGACCCTGCCTCCCTCCCTGTGCCAGGCACCTGCCCATTCCAGTGCTGGCTTAGCCCTGCCAGAGGATTAGGATTACACACACTGTCAGGGAAAAACATGCCTGGGAAGAAAGCACTTAGTGTTGTATTTTTTTTTCCTAAGTAGGTAAATATCCCCGTTGAGTGAAATATGAATATCCATCTTCAGGCTCAGGATGGGATTTGGTGCTGTAAATCTCTCTTTGTGCCAGCTCTCTCCGTGAGGTTTAACCTGGGGTGACCCAGGCTGGAGCATAACATCCCTGTCTCAGGTGGGCATGAGGCAGATGGACACATCCCTTCTGTCCATCCCAAAAATCAAAAGGACTGAAGGGAAAGGAAAAATGTTCTGTGAAATCCAGCTGCTCAGCATCAACAACATACCAGGTCAGTAGCCACGCCAGGAATTGCCTGGGCTATTGGAGGGTAATACATGGAAACTGGGAAAAGATGGCTCATGGGAAACCTTAAAGCAGCTTCCAGTACCTAAAGGGGCTCCAAGAGAGCTGGAAGGGACTGGACTGACAGGACATGGACTGACAGGACAAGGGGGAGCAGCTTCAAACTGACAGAGGGCAAGGTTAGATGGGATATTAGGGTGAAATTCTTCCTTGTCAGGGTGGTGAGGTCCTGGCACAGCTTGCCCAGAGAAGCTCTGGATTCCTCATCCCTGTGAGTGTTCAGTTCTGGGCTGGATGGGACTTTGAGCAACTTGGTCTAGAAGGAAGGTCTGGAAGGTGTCCCTGCCCAAGGCAGGGGGTTGGAACAAAATGTTCTTTAGGGTCACTCCCAACCCAAACCATTCTAGTGTTCTATGATTCCATGAAATTATTCCTGACAGGATGATTGGAAGGTCAGCAGCCAGTTCAAGTTTTATTCACAGGATATTTAAATGTGCTGATTTTTCAGCATCCCAATGGGAAAAACCAACAAAGCAGTTATGTAGACTAAATAATACAATAAAAGAATAATAATGATGAATATACTGACATAGGCAAAGAGCAGGGAACAGCAAGGCTCCACAGCCTCAGCAGGAGACCCCAGCACATCAGCCTAACTGGCTTTGTGGGTCTGACTGTAACCCAGCATCAGGCATGAGTCTTCCCTAGAGCTAGCAAAAAGCAATAACCACCTAAATCCCAGCAGAGGTGTTGAAAGGGAGGTACATTCTCATGTCATAAAAATACTCTGCAAATAATTGCTTTTCTTCATTTGCTGACATTTAATGATAGGAAGCTAGAACAAAAATTCATTTCAGGGTGAGACAATGTGACACTGGGTTCTCAGTTTTTCCACTCAAGTGAAATAAAAAAAATCCCTGTAGGTGGAGCAAAACAATTCATTCCACACTCAGGACATTTTGTTTGGTTTTAATATTTAATTGAGGCAAGGTAATTTTGTGACCAAAGGTCAGTTCAAAGCCAACATTTGCAGTGATTCACTTGGAAAATGGTGAAACAAAAGGCTTTGACACTTAATAAAGTCTTGTTACTGGTTTTGCTGCCACTCTGTGCTAAAGCATCAGTGTGAGAATCCCTCACACCAGGACTGCCTCTTCCTGCTCTTCTGAATGGCAGGAGAGGCCAAGGCAGCTCCCACTGGAGGTGCCAGCATTGCCTGGATCCAGCTGGTACATTAGCTCCCATGCAGAAGCAGCTTTACACCATATTAAGCCCCCCCAAAATGCAGCTTTGATCCCCAAAGCCCAGTTGCTGGCATCTGAGCCCTGTAGTAACATCCATGGGGAGAGTTGACTCAAACCACAGAGGAAAAATAATTCTAACCCTTATTTTCAATGTAGTCCCCAAAATATCCACCTCAGTGAACTCTGTATTTTAATTTGACAGGCTGATGATGTGAAGAACATCTCCACTCACACCATGCTGGCTATTCCCTGCCTCTGCCTCTTGCCCTGCATGCTGGAATCAGAGGTGCCTCTTCCCAGTTCAGAGCAGAGCATGATGCTTTATGACACTTCTTTTTGAACCTATTCTTATTTAAACCCAAGGATTTTCCCCTCAGCAGGATTTTGTTCTGAACTAAGCTCTCAAACTGAGTGTACCCACTGAGGGACCAAGTCAGACCACAACCATAGCAGAGGGCAGTGTGTGAGGGCAGTGTCCCTGCCGGGGTCTGAGGTTTGTTGGGATGCTCCAGTGCTCCCTGCAGCACCCAGCCCTTCAGTGGTGTCCAGCTGCCTCCGCCGTGTCCGTCCTCCCTCTGCCTGACACTGTCTCCTTTCCATCATATATCCAGTTGCCTAAAGTACCCACTCACCGGAAAAAAGATGACATTTTAGAGGTAATTAATATCCAGGGAATATATATCTCTGCTTCCTATGCTTGTACATTTGTAATCTGAGTCTCTCCACTCATCCTTCTCCTTCCTCTGCAATGCCCTCTGGGGAGAGCTGAGCTGTGGGGGATGTAGGGGTGCCTTCCCCCTCTGAGCCCTGCCCTGTGGCTTAGACCCCATGGGCTCTCCTGGGTCCATGCTGGGAAAGGACTGACCTCAAAGTCAGCTGCAGACCATGGGCAGCATCCCGGGGAGAGCTGCCTTTCACCTCCCTCGGGCTCGGTTTAACTTGGGGATCTGTGCCCTTGCTTTAAATCTGAAAGGCATTGCAAGGGCTGGGGCAGGATTGGCTGAGAAACCCCAAAATGGTCGGGAGATTGTGTTTCCATTTGATGAGCCACACAGTTCTGCTTTACCTCCAAAAACAAAAGATGGTTCTGCTTTCCTCCACAAGCGATGCTGGGGTGATGCCCGGGCACCACGTGTCACTCACACTCCTTGAACCAAGTGCAGCTCCCACCACCCATTTCATTACTCCTCATCTGCTCTGAGCAGGGTGATGTTTTGGGCAGAGGGCTCATCTAACATCACCAGTGCCACGTGCTGTGCTAGGCTAGAATGATTTTCCATCCTGAATGCAAAGAAACTCACCAGGAGGTTGTACAGGCAGAGCCAGCACCATCTGCAATCACCTATGTCCATGTCATATCCCTCAACCCCCTCCTCCATCCAACTGTCAGACACCCGAGTTTGTGTTTGCAGCTGGTGGAAACCTGGACATGGAAATTACAGTCCAGGAGCAATGGTATGCTGGGAGTCAGGCCAGCAAAGGCTGAGGTGGTCAAAACCCAAAACCCTCCCAGCATCCCCAGGTAGAGGGCAGGAGGAACACAGAAATTCAGAAATTCTGCTGCTCATCTCCATTGAATATGAGAGCTACACTGTGATCAGTTTTCACAAAACAAGTAAGGCCTGTTCCAACAAAGGCAACAACGGGCAATGAGGGCACTCAGCTGGTACAGGGGGAAATGGTGTGGAGGGGGAAATGGTGTGGAGGTGCTTCTGAAGTAGGAAGCAGAGCGTGAAGATGAGCTCTGTTCTGCAGCTGAATGCACTGCCAAGCTGGGTCCAGTTGTTGGTCCCAGCACAGGACTGGAGGAGATCCCAGGAAAGGCAGCACTGCTGAGCAAAGCACCTGGACACGGCCACGGCTTCTCCGTCCCCACACACGCTGGCCAGCCCAGTGGCATGTGACACCAATGCCCCCATCACTCACCTGGTGGAAGTGCTGCCTCTGCACCAGCAGGTAATTTAACACTAGCACAGCCCATCTACTCCCCATTACAGCCTTGAAGAGCATCCTCAGCTGGCGCCCTCCTTCCTTGCGGACGCTGGCAGGTGTTGGAGCTGGTACCACTCCCTGCAGGCAGGTTTTCCACTGGGAATCAGCAATCCTGGGCTTTAGGAGGATCAAGTTCCAGGAAACAGGGCAAGGGGGATGTACAGCCTGTGGAGCCAGGAGAAGCCTGGGTTTGGAAGGAAGGGTGGGGAAGCAGAAAGGTCCCTGGTCTGCAGGTCACAACACCTGAGTTCTCCTTCTGTAGTTTGCTTTCTGGCATTAGGATGTGATGCACCCATTGTAGTGTGACTGCGTGCTGCTCTCTGGCCATCCAGGACAGCCACAGGCTCAGCTCAGCTGACTCACAGTGCCTCAAAGTCAGATTTTGACTCCTAAGCCCTATGGTCCCTTGTAAAGCGTGCAGCCAGAAGGGAGCCCCAGGCAACAAAAGGTACATCAGGCACCCTAGCACACCTCTGCATTTGGATGAGATGATTCACATTGCTTTCCTCCTGGGATGATAAAATAAGCCCAGAGTGACTCATCCCAGCTGTGGCCCCAGCTTTCAGCTGTGGGCATGGAGGGACACGGTCCCTTTGGACCAAATCCTGCTTCCCTCTCTCCTGCACCAATCCAAGCTGCCTTCTGCAAGAGCTGCTTGGCCACAACACCTTGAAGCAGAAACGAGGCAGGAGAAATCCCCTCTGCCCTTCTTGGGGCAGAGCAGTGCATTAACTGCTACATCACTTGGACCACTCTGTCATGGGCAGCTCAAAGTCACAGGGGTGGGACAATGCATCTCCAAGAGGTGGATGTCCCACCTGCACTGGGGCTGATGGAAACATCCAGGACATGGATTTTGCTGCCTGCTCCAGACAGGATAAATCTGGCAGCATCTGACCTGGAGATGCTGCTCTCCATTGGCCATGCAGGGAAAACTGCAATGCAATTCAGTGAAATATTAAAACCCAAGCAGACTTTAGAGGATGGCAAAACAGAGGCACCATAAAAACCCCATGAAGCAACCTTATTTCTCCTTGATACCCCAGAGAGGCTGTCTCAGCCCCATTCCAATCTTAGCCAGGGCCTGAGAACCCCAGGGATGTGTCAGGGTTTTCAAGGCATGCCCTCGCTGCTCTGCTGGAGCCCCATGGAACACCCCTGCAACTCCCCACATGCCCCAGGTGAAGAACACATTGCAGTGACAATCCCCGACCTCCAGGGCAGCGGCAAAGGCAGCGCAGCACCCAGAGCACCCCAGGAGCACGGCCTGTGTGCTCCACGGGGGCTCATCCTAAAGCAGGTCCACATGTCCCCTCTGCCCTACAACCCTCACTTTGCCACCGGAGTGGGGACCAGAGGTCACCCTGCAGTCCACTCCGCATCACTGGTGGCTCCTCTGTGGAAGTACATCGTGTGCTGCGTTTCCATGGAAACCAGCATCGCACACATGCCAGCGTGGCCAGGCAGCTCCCAACCCCGGGAGACGCCGCTGTCAATCTCTGTGTGTGTCTTTACCTCCCTCCCCGGCTCTGGCATCGCTCCTTGTGGTATTTCGTGGCCAGCGGTAGCGGTGAGGAGCAGTGGGGCAGGGAGAAACCCCTCTGCTCGGTACTGCGGAGGATCGTGGGGGCACACACAACTCGTGCCCTCAGCATGCAGGCTGACTCGTGCTCTCTGTAGGTTGTGGTTGCAGGTAGCACATGAAAATGTCCAGCTCCTGGCCTGGGGTGATGCAGGAGATGCGTTCCTGGCAGAGGAATGAGATCCACACACAAGGATTTCCCTTATTGTAGCTTGCTGCCTCTGGGATCAAATTTCTGGCAAATAATCACAGCCCTGCTCTTCTTGCCCAATCCTTCTCTTCCCTGTTGACATCTCAAGCACAGCTCCGTGCTGCTGTCCCAGGCTGCTCTTGAGCAGCATCGCTGCAGAGTCTCGGCTGTGTGAGGAGGGGCTGCGCTCCCGGCAGCTCCGGGGAGAGGCTGTGCCGGCTCTCCTCCATCCAGCACCGCACAAGGGATTGCATTCCTCCGTGGAGCCGGGCTGCTGGAGGAGCAAGGTGTTCCCACGGTGCCATGCTTGCGGCAGTGTGCAGAGCTCTTTTTATCACTGTACAACTTCTTTCCTCCAGGATCTGGAAGCCCTGTAGTTCCCCAGTGCTATTAAACCCTTAATGAAACAGAAATTCTGACAATTACACGGTTTATCAAAATAATCTTCCCCATATTTCAAGACACATTGCTCTGGCTACTCTCCTTCACATCTCCACTATTCACAAACACCTCTGCAAATGCAGCATCTGTCCCCTTCCCTAGGCTATGACACCTGCCAGACAAAAACTGTCACTGCAAAGGGAATTCTTGCCCTTGCCCCTTGCTAGCAGTGATGCAAACCCTGCTCACAGCTGTCAGGAGATGCTTATCCAGTTCCCACCAAGGGACCAACAAGACAAGCACTCTACTGGTAAATACAGCCCCCAAAAGGGAGGAAAGATAACCACAGCCCACAGCCAACAGCCACCAGAGCTGCAGTGATCCTTGGCAGTGATCTGTGGCAGAGTTAGCATCCATATCAATGTTGATAAGGACTTTTAAACCCTCTTGCAGGTCACAAAATCACAGAATGGTTGGGGTTGGAAGGAACCTTAAAGGTCATCTCATTCCAATCCCCTTGCCATGGGCAGGAACAACTTCCCCTGCACCAGGCTGCCCAAAGCCCCATCCAACCTGGCCTTGAACGCTTCCAGGGGTGGGGCAGCCACAGCTGCTCTGCTAGGTATCCTGTGGGTATTCCCTGGGTAAGGGTCATGCATAGGGAAAACATCTGAATTAGAGAAAGGGCATGAAAAAGAAGGCCAGAATGCTTTCAAAAAGGAGATATTCTTTCCAGCTAGATTCAACTGTGGAGCTGATTTCATCTTCAATTGAAATCACAAGGTGATGGTAGGGTTTGCAGAAAAGTATCACCTTTAGACGATGTGGAACACGTTTACACCTGATACAAGGCAGATAATTTTTATTTGGTTTGCCAGTTTCTTGACTGGTGAAAGAATCTGGAGACACCTCTACTCCTGACACACAACATTTCATACCCTGGGTGTTCCCACATCACATCCTGACTGACAGACAGCATCACCTGGAACTTGCTGAGGTCAGCAGGACTCGCCCCGTTTGGGCACGGCTGCCTCACAAACCCCAGCACCCCGCTGCTTAAGCAGGTGCTTATCCCTCGGCATGTGGCTAATTCTATCGACTGGAATAAAACCTGCACAAGTCCCTTTCTTAAGCACACAGCCAAGTGCTGGTTTCCTCCAACAGGATCCTGAAAATACTCTGTTTACAAAGGCAAAAGTTGACTTTAAATTTTTTAAGGCAGCCTTGAACTTTACAAGCTCCTGAAATCCGGCCCTTCCACGTTGCTTCGCTGCTGTCTTTGCTCTCTGGTTGCATATGATGCAGCAATGATGCCACGTCCTTGTCCCCACAAACACTGAACCTTGTATTTATTGCCCAAAAATTGCTATGCAATGCAAATAACTCCATTTCCGGATGGATGGAGCACATTTTCAATGCACGGGGCAGAGGGTTAGGAACAGCCTTCAACGTTCGCAACAGCTCTGCGCCAAGTGGGAATAAAAGTTTTGTACCAAATTAGAAACACGGCTCCCATTCCTGCCTGCAGATTTGTGGTCTGTGAATACAGCTAAAATGAATTAAAAAAAAAAAAAAAAGAAAAAGGCAATTTGGCAAGCACTCAGTCGCTTTGAATGAGTTTGCTTTGACCAACCGCACGAGGTTTCCACTTTCGTAGCCTCGCCAAAATAATGCTCCGTGCATGGTCAGGGAGGCCAAGTCCCTGGGGGCAGCAGGGGAGCCCCTGCACAGCAGGAATGATGCAGCCCCTGGAGAAAAGGTGGATACTGTGATTTGCTGGTGTGTACAAACTGCCTGGGCATGCTCAGCTGGCCGTGGCATGGGGACCACGCTGCACACCGGTGTTTTCTGCCTCTCCCTCATGAGTCCATCCATATGTGTCAGCTCTTCTGGTTTATACATGGATGGCTGACTCCATTTCTGAAGCAGTGGGATGCTAATCTATAATCAATGCTCTGGAAACCCAATGCTCTGGGATCTTATCTTAATGCACTGATTGCAATAGACTCCTGAGTGATTCCTCTATTTGAACAGCACTAGTCAAAACACTTCACGTCTTGAATTTCATTGGGTGGATATCACTAATGAACTGACTTCTGCATTTTGCATAGTTCAAAAATTGTCATCTGAAGGGTGAAGGGAATCAGAATGTCTTCCCTGCAACCTGCAGAGAGAGAAAAGGGAAGAGCTCTGCCAAATAAATTATTAATTACTCAGCCTTCTCCCAGCCTAGGGGCTTGTGTTAACATCTGAAGAAGCCATCTCCACACGTGACTTCTCCAATTGCCGGGTGAGAGCAGTCAGTGATGTCCTGCCAGAGTGAGCAATGTCTTGGAGCTGGCACTGTCCAGGCAAGCTGTCCCCTCTTGCTAGGGACACCTCAGTGCCACTGGTTTTGAGGGAAGCAGCACCTGTCCTTAACCTTAAGTAGAAATCCCCCCTTCCATGAGATATCCTGAAATCCAGAAACTCCAATCTCATGCTAAGTTAAAGAGACAGGAAAGAGAAACAAATCAGCATTATGTCTCTCTGCAGGGTAAATATATATTTTATTGACACCAGCAAAATGCCAAAGTCTACTGGTGGGCTACGTGTGTTGTTGAAAGAGTAATTATCCCATTGAGTTTCCAGCTTTTGATGACGCAGAGGATAAATAGAAGTTTCCTGTTTGGAGCTTCATAAACACCCTGAGCAGATAAACACTCATAAGCAAGGGGTTTGGGATGGGGAGGGGATGGGCAGCAATCCTCTTTTATGAGAAATGAGATTGGAAAATGGTAATCTCCTAAAAGGGCATGGCTGGTGGGCTGATAAACAGAGCTCCTGGTTATTACGGTGATGAGCTCCATAGAAAAAGTGTAATCCCAGCCCAACTGTTCAGGAGATGGCTCTTCCCCCCTCTCCCAAATCATCACATTAGGCTGATAGGAGAAAATAAATGAGATTTCTTTGTGCCAGGTTGTATAACACCATTGAACAGAAGCATCCAGCTTTGCACTTTTATCTGGGGACATCGGTGACTTCCTGCCCTGGATCAGGGAGAAGAGCCTCAATCTGCTGCATGCAGCTCATGCCCTCTGGTCCCTGCTTTCACTGAGAGACTCTGCTGGGTCTGGCTCCATCTCCTCCACCAAGCAGCAGTGACCACAGCTCTCTCTTTTTCTGGGGTCCACTTCCAGCCAGGAGCTGAGGCAGGGGCAGCTGCACACTCAGGGCTGGGGCACTGCTTCCTTCCTGCCTCCCACCAGCAGCACTGCCACCAGACCAGCCTCACCAAGAGGAGCAACAGCCCTGCTCACTGCACTGTGCAGAGGGAGAGGCAACAGGGGAAGCCCAGAACACAGCTCAAGGATGACAATACACAGGTTGTGGGGTGTTTTTTCCACAGTTCTTTTAGTAGGACTCCAGAGGAAGGCTTTCCATCCTGGTGCATACAGAAACCCTCTCCTCACTGCCAAAACTACAGGCTGGGACCAAATTAAAGACAAAGGACAACATGCCATTTGATGTATTTTTGTTTTGTTTTAAAATGTTGGGGCTGGGGGTGGGGGGAAGGCCACGTAAAAGCTGTCAGCAGCATGACAGAGACAGGATAATGACTACCCAGAAAGCCATAGGAGCATCACAGACCCACAGCACCAGCCACATCAAAGAAACCTAAACAGTCCCAAGTTACATCAGCCAAGCAGCAAATCAAAGCAAAGGGACAAGCTCCCGGTTCTGGGAACACACTCGCAGTTTTTCCTCCAAGCCTTTGCAAACAAAGAGCTTTCTGCAGTTCGTTGGGAAGCTCGTAGGGTTTGTGCTAATGCAAGTGGAGTCACAGGGATGGCAAGCGAAGGGCAAACGCAGGCACTTCAGTGAAGTTCGTTTTTAGGAAATAGTTTTAAACGCAGAGAATAACAAACAGACCTCAAGCATTTGTGGCATTTTTTAAAATGTATTTTGCACGAAATGGAAAACTACAACAACAAGCAGTATATACAGTAACAATAAACAGTGGGAGGATACAACAAAAAGAGGATTATAATTTCAAATCGGTGTGCCCTGCATAAGCAGTGCTTCCAGTGCTGGGGAGCAGAGCTGCCCTTATTTCTGCTGTCTGCAAGGCTGGGGATAAAAGATGTCAAACTACAGATAAAACTGAGTGTGCAAGGATAATGATAAGGTAAAAAGATGAAAAGGAGGTTTCATACGGCTAAACCCATGATTCACATTCATGCATCAGGCTCTAAAAATAATTCTAAAAATCATGTTTTAAAAAAAAATTGCTTTTTCTTTTTTTCCCTGTACCCCGCCTGAACAACTCTCCACTTTGGAGTTCGCTGTGGGATGGATGTGGGTATTTAGGTTCCTCATTTACATCCAAGCAGCAAGAATATGGGATGGTTTTGAGGTTCCCTGTGCCAGAACTGGGTCTGGCTGAGCTCGGGCTCTTGGCTGGGAGAGCATGATGCAGGGCCATCGTCTGCTCGGGGGGTAATCAAACACTCAGGAAGGTGCAAGGAGTGGGCAGGACTCACTCTGGACTTCAGAAAAGCTTTTGATGCCTCAGCAGATGAAAGCCTTGCTACAGGGGTAGTAAAATAGGATTGGAAAAGAGCAATTCTTGAAAAGATAAAAAAGCTGAAAACAGGAGTGAGGATATCAAAGGCTGTGGGGATCTCACAGGCTTCTGCATGCCAGCAGAACATCTCTGCCGTGGGTCCTGTGGGCTTCAGGACTGCGCTGGCTCCTTTGGAAATTAGCAGGCACAGTAGTAATGAAGTTGGCAGCATGGGTTTGTAACCATGGGAAAAACCCCAACAGGGCTCCAAACCCTGAAAAAAGCATCTGAGGGCTTCAGGGATATTGTGCACCACATAAAAAGCTTCAGCATCCTTTTTTTTCCCCCTCTCCTGCTTTGCCTGAGAGTATCAATCCCTGCTCCCACCACCCCTAGCAGGGTATGCCAAGGGGTATCAGGAGATGCCCCTTGCAGGGAGCCAGGAACAGGGAGTGACCCCCACAGAGCCCTGTCCCCCAAAGGACTGCAAGGCATTCTTACTAAGAAAGATCAACAAGTTTCAACCCACCACTTTGATGTAACTCAAACATTGTTTGGCTGGTTGGGTTAGGTGAGGGAGTGGGTTTAGAGAAAAAAAAAGTTATTCTCCATGCATTATGTTGGTTGAGAAAAGTAAAATTCCAAATTTTCTGCCCTTGCCGACCTTTTCCACAAGTTTTGAGCCTGCCACAAGCCGAATGCAGCACCACCACGAGCTGGGGCAGAGCCCATGCATGCAGCTGCCCCATGGCCAGCACAGGGAAGAGCAGCCACAGCTCCCAAAATAAACCTCCCCCATCCCTCCCCTCCCTGAGGCTGGGAAAAAGCCCTGAGGGCTCTGGTTTGCTCTCTCCCATTCCTGCTCTTCCTCCCTTTGAGTCCATCTGAGGACACGGGAGCCGATGCTCCTGGCTGCTCCATAAGAGCCCCGTAAGAGCCAGCCAGGGCCAGGCTGGGAGTGCTGTGCCATGGGCTGAGGCAGCTGGGAGCTCAGCTGCTGCTCCTGCCCTGCTCCTTCCAACAGCAAAAAAGCTTTTAAAAAGCATCTAACATGAGGAACGTTATATTTCAAAGATGCTTCATGCAAAAAAAATAAGCCCTTGAAAGCTTGCTCAGTACATGGGGCTGTGCTGGAGGCTTTCACACAGATGCTGAAACCTTTCCTCCTGTTTTTGCAGGGATGCACTGCTGTGAGGACAGCTGGGGAGCCTGAGGTAGGTCTGTGTGTCTGCACCACCCTGCACACTGGGCTGTTACAGTATTGTTCTGTCAAATCTGACATGGGAATCATTCCTTCTTCCACTGAAACACAGCCTGTTCTGGGGAAAACCCCCCAGTTTTAACATATCCTGATTTGGGGGCATTTTGGACTAAGTCCTGGCTGTGCACCATTCTGTATAAAAATGAAATGAAGAAGGTGATTTTGCCTCTTGCAATTGGGATACAAGATGGAAGCAGAATACAGACAGGGACTGCATGGGACCAGTCTCCTAATTTAGAACAAGAAATAGAGTTTTTGCTCCTGCTGGGATCTGGCAGACAGCAAACCAGGGCTCAAATCCCCTCATATCCCCTCTTGTCATGCAGGAACTCACAGTTTCAGAGTCTGAGCAAAGCCCAGAACAAGCAACAGTCCTTCCTTCGCAGGGTGCACCAACAATACCCAGGGCTTCCTTCCAGAGGGAGCTGGGATGCTTCACTAATTGAGAATTTCAAGGATCTTTGAAATCAGCAGCTGGAAGATGCTCTAGAAATACAGAACCATTTCATTTTTAGAATGGATGTACAATAAAACCTCTCCCCTTATTTTCTGAAAAGGCCCTTCTCACAGTCTGGAAAGGCCAGCTGGGCTACCTTAGTGAAACTGTAGTGCAGCTGGAGGAGAGGGAGGGGTGGGTGAGAAAACACAGAAAAACAAACCCAAGGTGAGATGAACAAAGGCCGATTTTTTTTTCTTTTTTTTTTTTTAAACCAGAAGGCCATGAGTCAGCCTGGATTAGTGAAGCATTTTTTTGCCAGGTGAGTGACAGCAGGAGGAGCTGAACCTCCCTGAGCATCCCTGCACTACACAGTACATGCACTGGCATTGCTGCAGCAGGGCCAGGCACGTTGAGCTACAGGCAAGCAGTTTGCCAGCCCTGCCAGAGCCCAGGCACTTGCTGTGAGCAGCTGAGTTAGGAGGGCTTTGCTGAAGACAGGTCTTGAAATGACACAGCTAATGTGGCCAGAACAGGTATCTTATGGGGATAAAATGGGCCTCCAAAGGATGCAGCTGTGTCCTGGATGGAGGGGTTATCCCAAGCCTTGCTCGGATCCAGCCTTCACCCCGTCCTCCACAAGGCCATGTGCTTCCCTGGAAGCTCTGCTACCTCCAAAAGCCTCTACGAATGAATATTTATCTAAATAATCCACTTCTGCTCCTCGTTTCTACTGACCAATTGCATTATCTTTCCAGGATATAATTCAGCTCTGGTTTATTCAAAGAGGGCTAAAAGGAAGGAACACAAAGAAGAAACATAAATGGGCTGAACAAATGAAGCACAAATGAGATCTGTTTGGCCTTGGGAAAGGTACAATTCCTTTTGCAGATGGGACTGAATGACTGTCAGAATGTATTTTAATGGGACTAAAATTATTTTCTGTAAATCTGAGGTTAAGCAAAGCTTAGGTGCCCAACAATGAGCCAGACTGTGTTCTGCATAAGACCTCTACCAGCTGAACCAAGCCAGATTCCATCATTCCATTCATTCAGCACATTTCAAATAATTTCTGTTTATCTCTCCATTTCCATAAGAAACAAAAGCCTTTGAAGAACATTTTCTCCTAAACACCCATTTCTACATAATCAGAGCCTAAAACAGGGAGCTGTCAAGGTGAGACACTTTGGTCAGGGCATCCTAGCAGGCTTCTCCCAGATGTTGCCACAACTGAGTTTGTCATTTGAGGATTAGTTTCAGAAGGCAGTGGTGGATTTTGAGTGCCCAGTGGATCTAAGGGTTGGAAGAGGGGAGGCAGGGAGGGAGCATCTCTCCCCTCCTCCGTAACCTTTACTTCTCCTTGGAAATGGCTGCTGTGGCAGGATGGGGAAGGGGATGTGCTGAAAATGGGGGTGAAGTGGCACTTGGGAGCATAATCCTTCATTCACCAGCCAGGGGATCCCACTCCCTCAGCGGTGCTGGAGCGGGGAGGAAGGAAGCGAGGCCAAACAATGAGCTCCAGGAAGTGGCAGCAGCCAAAAGCGAGGCCCTGAGTCAGCAAACAAGGGGCTGAAACCTGAGCTCCCCTCGTGCTGCTGCCCAGTGCTGAGCTGGGGGAGGCTCCTCATGGGAGATGTGCCCTCTGCATCCAGCATGACAGGGAAAGGGTCCTGCACATCACCCTGAGGGACCAGATCTCACCCTCAGCCACTTGCCCAGGGCAAGTGGGGCATGTTGTGTCCTCGAGGTTTTAGGTCTGAGGCATATGGGAAGGAAATGGTTATTTAATACAGCCAGGGCTGAGCAAGTTTGTACAGAAATAGGTGCCTTCTAACGTCAGTGTTTTCCTCCTGTCCTGGTTTTCCATCCATGCAGCCGTCAGTGGTTCACTGAGCTGCACAAACACCATCTCCCTGCAGGACTTTCCCAAAGATCCCTTTTTCTAAATGTTCATTTAGCTGCCAGAGTGTGCAGGAGCGTGCAGTGCTGGGACACAGCACTGGGACCTGGTCCTCTGCCAAACACAGCACACAGTGCACATCCCACCCTGACCCACGTGCTGATGTGGGAACCAGCCATAAACATAAATAAATAATAATTTACTACTAAACTATCACTGAATTATTCCTTTCCCCTCTCGTTTTGTGCTTGGTCTATGCTCAGTTACTAAGTGATCTGGTAGCTGGCCTCAGGTAACACACAGATGAGCTTCTGCTCTTTATTAACTGCCCAAAATGTTACTCCATTGCAACATATTGCCACCACTGGGCTCATGAATTGTTTAGCTCCAGCAGGCAGAAACAGTATTTTTCTATTCTGTGAATTTTCCCAGCAGATTCATGTGACTAATTCCTCTGCTTTCCCAGACAGGATTTCCAGGAGGAAGGCAGTCTCGTTCTCAGTGAGAGTGTTCAAGCACCTCCCTGTTCACATGCTGAAGCATCATGCCAGCTCCATGTCAGCAGAGTTGCCTCCCCAGGTGTCTCCAGCCACCACCTGTTGTCCACATTAAGGGCTTTGGCACAACAGGCCAGGCCCCACAGAGACACACCAGCCTGGTGCCAGCCCAGTGATGACCATGCCTGGTTGGGACAGTGTGAAGTTCCTGCCTCTCCAGAGGAGAACTTCCTCACCACCTTCCAACATGAAGCCTGTCCCCAGCTTGCCCCCAGCACTGACAGATACAGTGCTGGAATCCAGCATTAATTACTGTGGTGAGCAATGAGACCCTAAAGCAGCTTCTTCCTTACAGTGATCTAAAAGAGCCAGAGACAGGAGAGACTGGAAGAAGACAGCATTAAGGAGATGTGGATTCAGGAGATCAGCAAGCAAAATTCAGCTGCAGTTTAGATGCTGCAAGAGAAAATGTTGGGCAATGAATTCATAAAGTCAAAGCAACTTGAACATTGATCAAAAGTACAGAGAAAGCAGCAGGGAGATGGGGAAATTATAGAAACTTTAATTCAGAATCCTACCTGCCAGTGCAATAAATATTAATGGAATAAGTTGGAGAAGGGGGAGGCCTCCTTGAGAAAGCAATAGCAAAAACACTGAGATTGATTTCCCATCAAACAATGTTTGACAAAGTAAAACAATTAAGGGCTGAGAAACAAAACGTAATTTTAGGAGGGTGATAGGCAGGATAAATGGATTTCCAAAGAATGAACAATCAAAGCTTCTGAGCTCACTTCAAGCCCACCAATGCTGGTTTGAATGAAAGTTCTCAGCATGACACCAGGCTGTGCCCTTCAAGCACTCTCTGTCCCAAGGGTTTCTCTTGCCATTTCAGAACCAACAAAACATGTTTTTACCCTCAAGGCTTTGTAGGGCCATAAAACTTGGGCCCATCCATAAAAGTCATTTGCACTCCATAAAATGACCCACTTCCACACATTGATACTACCCCACCTCCCTTCCCTCAGTGCTCACATGGGCCACTGGAAACTTCCTGTTCACCATCAGTTCCTCGGACAGAAGAGGAACCTACAGATGCTGCTTCTTAGCTCAGCACATACCATACACACACTCTCAAGAAAATCATTGTCCCCATCACACAAGCCTGAGGACTGTCACTCTTCCAGTTACCTTGGCCAGTTTTTGTCCAGTTTACACAAGGAGATATGTACAACTTGGTCTGGAGGCACCACTGAACATGGTACTGGATGTTTTGCTTTCAGAGAAGCTCATTGCCCATCAAAAATTTCCTCCTGTTGATTCCCTATGAGGCTAAGAGGGGACACTGGGAGGTTCTTCCCAGTTGTGTGGTTGATGATGCATCCTGTGAGGGACTCCATGGGACTTTCACTGCCATCAGTAACACTGGAAGTGGTGAGTTCATGCAGTGCCGCAGGCCAACATTTTACTCCAACAAAGACTAGCTATTGCTCAGTATCTTCAGCTTCCCAGGGTCTGGAGATCACCAGTCTTGCACTGCCAGGAGCAGACCCCTCCTCTCCATAGTCCTGATGGTTCTTCAATGAGCCAGAAAACAAATCTCCTTCACCGCTGCACCGCCCACCCCATCCAAACCTTGCTGAGCAGGCTCTGCTGCAGCACGCACCGTGAGGAGCTCATCAAAGCAGCCTTTTAATTGCTAGAGTAACAACTTGGATGCACAAAAATGCCAGCAAAATTTGCATGACTAATTAAATAATTAAACACAGCCTGACAACTGAGGAACACAATCACGCATCCAAAAATCAAAACCACCTCTTAAGCATTGGAAGAAAGAAGGGATTCACTGCCCTGCATGTCCTGTCAACAAGAGTTGCTGATGGGTTGTGCCTTTTTGATTACAGACCAAGCAGAAGCACCAGCACCCCCGTTCTCTGATGAAGCCTTTGATCTCTGTCCAAGGAGTTGCTGAGTCCTGGGCTCAAGCAAGCGGCTGCAGTGGAAAAGCAGCACTGAATCTGGCCATGCTGCTGATGCTGGTGTAGCAGGGACTGAGTGCTGCAGGCAGCTCTGTGAGGACTCTAGGTAGGGTCTGCTAGCCCAGCCTTCCAGCGTGGGAGAGGCTGCAAACCACGACTCTGGTCAGCCTTGGAGTGCTGGAAACCTGGTCAGGGAAAGGTCACACTTGTGTCCCAGCTCCCACGTGCCTCTCAGATTTAAACCCAGCCTTCAGCAAAAACCAATCCCACTCCCTCCAGCCACACCTATCAGACCTAAAGGGTTAAACAATGTTGCATTCCAGCAAGGCGAATGCAAACTATCCCTTGCTTTTTCCGGCAAATTTATAAAATCCACTTACAATATGAATATGGAGATGGTCAGAATTGCATGGGCTATAGATGATTTGAAAAGATTAATTCTCTATTACAATTCAAGCCTTGATTTTGTAACCTTAGAGAGCAGATTCCCTGAGACAGTACTGGGCTGTGGCAGGACGCCTGAGTTGACAACACTGTGACCTGACAGAAGCCATAATCTGACATACTTTAATTGTTCAAGAAAAAACAGCATCAACACGGTTTTGAGGAAGGAGGGAGATGAGATGGGAAATCCAGCCCTAATGGAAAGGCCTGGGATGTTGCCAATATTTTACATTCTTCGTGACACAGTTTGCTGCTGGCTCCATTGCCTGATGTGATTAGTCCAAGAAAAAATTGGCCACTGCCTTCCCAGCCCAGTGCTGTCCAGATGGTTCTTGCCTCATTCTCTGCCCACAGCCAGGATCCCTGCAGTCACCAGAAGCCCTGCAAGCCCCCAGGGACCCATCCAGGAAGTGCATTATTCCTTTCCCCTGCATTTGGTGGTATTATCTGGAAAAGCACTGGCACGATTTCAGTCCAGATCTTATTGACACAGATACCAAGGGGAAAAAAGGAAAAAACATTCCCAGAGGAAATGAAAAGGTCTAACATGCAGTTTAGTTCCCAAACAGGCCTGCTAAATGCTTTCACATCACAGCACAGCCTATCTGGCCACTTAAAGAGCAAAGAAATTCCTCCCCATCCCCAGCTCCTCACAAACCTGGCACCAGGTTCATAGAAACTTCCTTCTGAGTCAACATGGTCCAGCAAGTGCAAAACCTCTGTACGACCAACCTTGCATATGTTTCTACCTTGGTTATGTAAAGTGATTAGTGATAAACCCATAAAAATCTGGGGTGTGAACCAAAACAGCTGGATGAGACCATCCCAGGGCTCCACAGGAGCAGCTGTATTGTGCACACCAAATGCAGAGCAGCTCCTTACCACTGAAAGCTGAGAATCAAGCCACAGAACCACACCGATTTCTCCCAAACCATCTTCCCTGGGCTGGCTGAGGAATGCCAAGTGCCAACACTGAGCCCACTGTGCTGCTCTGGGGGCTGGAGTTTGCATGGCCAGGGGGATCCAAAGCAAGAATAGATCCTCCAAATGGCAGTACTGCTATAAACAGGGATGCTGTCTTGGCTTGCCTCTGCTAGCTGTGCAAGTAATTTCTGGGCAGCAGAAGCGTAAGTAAATAGACGAGAAGCACATGAGAGGATATATTTCTCTAATTTATTCAAGTCACTGAGAAGCACCAGAGCAATTTTTTAAAACTGCTCACCACTTGGGAGGTTAAACTCTGTCAGTTTCTAAAAAAATTTATTATTTCTGGCTGTAATTACAAATCTGAGTAAGAGACTATCTAGAAAAGCAGCTCCATTTAGCCTCTATAGCAGAAGTGTATTGGGAACTCAGAGCACATACTGGGGACCCAGAGGAACAGCGTTACTGTATTATCCATAATTCAGACCTTCCCCAGATATCCAAGCCCACGAGTCAAAAAATGCAAAGAAACCATCCAGAATCTGGCCCAGAGAAACAAGTTTCCTTCATATGCACAGCACTGGCACAATAAAAATTCTTGTTTGCTGAATACTTGTGAAAAACTGCTCATTTTTCACATCTCTGAGCAATTTCATAAAGTTGGCCTCAGAAGTCCATGTTGTAAAAAGCAGGACCCTTGCAGGCAGGCAGAATTCCCTGATGCAGGCTCAAACAATACCCTGCCTTCAGCCTTTATTACATCTCTTTGTTGATTTGCAAAGCTGGTAAACACAGCCCCATCTTTGGGCTCCTGCGTAGCTCAACCATTTGTCACATCAGTGATGCTGGAGCTGGGATGGGCTAAGGCTACAGGGACGTGTAGAGAAGAGTTACAGCCACAAAGGTGACGACTGTTATGTTAATAATTAGCATCTGTTGCCATCACAGCTTGTAAGCAAGATCCAAGCAGGGAGGAAAATGCTGTGCCAGCATCTCCAGTGGGTTTGTGGCTGGTCACTGGGACTCTCCAGCTTCCCACCCCCTGGAGGGACCAGTGAAGGCTCTTGGAGCCATTGAAAATTGTGAGTTCAGAGCAGGGCCTGCACATCTGGCAACAGGAGCTCCGTCATTTTCCTTGCCAAATGAATCCCAGAGAATTTGCATAGACCTAATCCACAAACCTGTTTTGGAAAACAGAGAAAAAGACCACACCACAATGAAACCTCATGTTTCTTGTACTGGAAAAGCACTTTATTCCCAAAACACAGATCTAAACACAGCCTGCACTGGCTCTGGAAGAAAACCTCCCTCAGCTGATTCACCAACTGATGTGCACTCTTGCTTGTGTGAGAAAAAGCATTTTTCAGGCTGTCACACACTTGTGAGGGATTTCCAGCACTGGAGGTTACTCACCCTGCCTAAGAGATGGACTCCAGGACACAGTTATACTCCTGCCACTTCACTGATGTTTGTCCCTGGCACCTTGAAAAACTCTGTTCTGCCACCACATCACACAGCTCAGAATCTGAGCAGAGGCTTTTCCAGGGGCCCAGGCACACGCTGGCCACATCCCCCTGCTGTCTGACTAAACAGAGGGGATGAATAGCAACACTCCTGTCATGGCCCTCTCTGGTGTTTCAACAAGCACGTAATGATTATCTCACTGAATCTTGGAAAAAATGCTCTGGAGTTGCCTTCACTAACTCAATCCTCTTCTATCTTGGTGTCTCCTGCCCAGGTCCAGCTGTGAAGGTGCTGTTCCCCTGCAGCCAGCCCTGTCCCCAGCACCTCTTCCCTCTGCCAGCGGAGCAGCGCCAGCGGGAGGTTTGCAGAGAAACCAGGAGTTCCAAAGCGTAATCCCGAACAGATGGCAGCTGTAGCCGTGCAGCCTCAGAAGGGCACTTTTAAAAGTAAATAGCAACAAATGTTTTGGTGTGTAATGCGTTGAAATCTTGATCTCACACAGAGCTTATTTTCTTTTTTTTCCCTCTCCCAGCAGTGGCAAATGGCTGAGGACAAATGCTGCTGAAAAGAATGAAGAAAGAAAAAACCTCAATCAATTAAATGTTTTAGAAACAATTGTGTTTCAAAATCAACAAGAAGAATTCATGAAAATCAATCCTAATTCAAGAGGGCTGTACTGATTTGTTCATCTTTCCCTTTCCCTGCCTAAGCAACCAAAGCAATAAAAATGATAGCTCCATCTCGGGCAAGGAAGCAATTGAAACTTCAAAAACATTCAGCATCAGCTGATGAAGCTTGATGCAGTCTCCATGGCCTGAAAGCTAAATATTCTGCAAGAGAAGCAATGTACCAGGCAGATGAGTGGGAGTTTCAGATAACTCCTACCCCTTCAGCTTCTTTCTCTCGATAAAGCCAAGAAAACCAAGGTAAGATTGTCCTGTCACAGGGGAATAGCAAAAGTGTTTGTATCAGCAAAGGCACTGCACAGACTGGAGCTGCCTCAGTTGCTCTCTGCCAGTAGGAAACAACAGCTCTGCTCTCACATGATGCCCACCCAGGGCCACCACCACAGGGACATCAACAGGGAAAATCTCCTGGCAAGAGAAACTAGGACTTGCAAAGCAGATCCTGATGCACCTTCCTGAAATGCCACAGCCATGGGAACATGGGCAGCATGCCACAAACCTGCAGCTCTTCATCTCATCATACCAAGTGGTCCCAGAAGAAACACCACTTGGGAAACCCAAAGCGGAGGGCTTGGGCACCTCCTGCTCCCTAGATCTGGCCCCAAAGCAGTGTCACATGAGAAAAAGCAGTTTTCAGGCTGTCACACTGGCATGGGGGGTGGCTGGGGGATCACTACCAAATGTGTTGATATTGCTCCAAATAATGACAGTTCTTCCAGAAACTCCCACTAAAACACAGGGTGAGGGAGCACATCCCCCTGCCTGGATCTGCTCTGCTCTACGTTGAAGTCACATAAGCATAATTCTTGCAGCACCCAACCTTGTGCAAATAAACCATGTCCAACCACCTTCAGAGAGCTTCCTGGCAGTGCAGAGAGCAAGCAAAGCCAGAGCAGGGCACCCATATCCACAGGCTCACGTCATCTCACCTTGGCACCACCAATAACAGCTACTGAGTTTTGTCTTGAGACAAGCAAATGCAGACTCAAGTGTGGGTTTAAAGGTATTTGGAAGATAAAACTTCCTTGTTAGCAAGGACATGCTCCCAAAGGAGGGTTTCTCTTTAACAGGCACCGACAGCACCCTGTGTCATTGCATGGCAAGATCTGAAAGAGTTACTCACAGTGGAGACTGTTTATCTGTGACTCACAGACATCTTCCCAGCTACCCCCATGCTCTCTAAAAGGGAGCAGGAATTTGAGCAAGAAAAAAACCCTGGGAATAGCAGTGTGGAATGAAATGAGGAAAGGCAGTTAAGAGAGAAGGAGAAAAAATCTGGAGACGAAACATCACAGGAAGAAAAGAGGTAATGTAAAACATGGTCTTGAGAAGGTTCTCAGACACCTGAGATTTTTACAGGCTCAGATTTTCTTCAGATAAGGATTTTTCATTTCTTTCTATAAAGTAATGAATTTTGTTAGACTTCCATCTTCCCCATACAATCACAAAAATTATTCAGACACATTTCATCATTCTTCCTATGTGTCTAGTGAAACAAGATGGATATTTTAGGAAAGAGACAGTAGGGACCTACATGTCCTGCTATGGTCATAACTCAAGGAACTTAGATACCACTTGATAGCTCTATGTATCCTTAAGGATTCAGTGCCCTGTTCTTCTGTTCCCTACAATGTTCCCTGTTACTGCAACTTGAGCAAAAGCTTGAGGACTTGGGATGTATTTATCCATAGCACTATAACAGATATTGTGAAAAGGATTTTCAGAGAACAGAGCAGCCACTTTCCAGATAGCATCCAGGATTTGGGATCCTCTCCTCTTTGTGACCCTCCTGGTAGTAATGCACAGCCTAATTTCCTTTTTGTGTTATATTCCACAGGAAAACACACTACAGTTTCACTGTGGCTAAGCAGAGACCAGGACCCAAGAGTGAGGCATGGGGCTGAAGTTCTAACATGGAAAAACAGGCAGAGATTTGTGCTTTACCAGCCTCTGCCTTGGACCAGCCCAGCAACACAAGCATGTGTTTGTGCTGCTGTTCAGTGCTGCCATCACCCAGCAACCAGGGAAGCCACTTGCTCATCAGAGAAGGCTCAGGACAGTGACCAAGTACCCCAAGAACCCCTCCTGGGCTGCTCCTGGAATGGTGTGATCAAGGGGTGCACCACTCTGCAGCCTTACCATGATTTGGTCATTCCCAAAATCCTCGGGGTCATCTGGACACACAGGAATGAAGGGTGAGCCCAGCAACCCACTCACCCAGCAGCCCAGCCACACTGCAAGCAGATTTTTCTTTCCTCAAATATATCCATTATATGTCTTTATTTAGCTGAGATTCACTGAGACTGATTTCCTGTAGACTTGGTTAAGAGATTAAAACTGTATTTATTCCCAAGCCAGCCAGCCAGTATGACCCATTTGCTACAATGGATAAAGGAAATAAATGACCTCACGACTTTTTAATGTCAAAACTGCCCAGGATATATCCTCAATTCCTTTCTGAACTTTGGTTTGGTTATTTTGTAATCACATGCTAAAGTAGACACGGCTGATGTGTGGGGGAAGCACATTCTACTTGCTTGATAACACTTGTAGTGCTGAGCTGTCAGAAATCCCTCCTGAACCATCCTCCTCCTGCCAGGAGTACAGGTGGCATTCCAAAACGTGCCTCTGGTATTCAGCTTGTGCAGGTCAGGGCTGTCCTGAGACAGAAGAGATCTACAGCTGTCACATGAACCAGCAAACCCTCTACGACCACTGATTACCATCAGGAAGAAAAAACAACTGCTAAGACCCCTTTTTTCTTAGCAAAAACACATTTTAATTCTACCTTGGCATCAGCCTGTTGAAGGCAGTGGACTTACATACAGCCAGAATTTTCTCTCTTCCAAACAACTTCCAGCTCAGCACACAGGGTAAATCCTACCACATTCATCTTCAGTACTTAAAAAACCCTTCTCATTGACCTATTTTGTTCTTCATTTTAAGCAAAGAAAAGGAGAGAGGGTAGAAAGAAATACCATCCTTATGTGTATGCTAATGGGTCATCTACTTTTTCCAAAGGTTTAAAAAAAATCAAGAAGATATTAATAATTTATATTTACATATCTGTTCATCCCAAAAAAAAGAACACCAAATTAGAGGGGTACCTATGTCTCATGTCACCTCCTGCTGAAAGGTGGAATAGGACAGATGTTTAAAAATTTAGTGTAATTGTTTTCTAGCAGTAAATGAGGTGAAGAATACAACATTCAATGATTTTGAGAAAGCAATAGGCAACTAGCTTAATACTCATGTGAACTACCAATGTAGGTTGCCAGAGATCCCACCCCAGCACCCAAACTCCGGGCCACAATTCTGTTAGGAGACCAGGGAACTCATGCAGTACATTTGAAAAACCCTTCTTCAGCCACAGAATAAGCATTTTCAGCCAATCTTTGGATCTTCTGGTCCAGGCAACAATGAAATATATCTCAGACAAGCTGGACTACTACAGAAATTGAATTCCTCATGCTGTGACAATGCATTTTTCAACATTTTAGTCATTAATGTAGAATTCTCTTGAGCTGGCCAGATGCTCAGTTTCTGACATCACTGAAATGAAGGGGAGTTTCACTGCTGCCTGGTGAAGCCATGAGAAACGGCCAACAGCAGCTCCCAGGGCAACACCCTGGTCTTGGTAACTTCCATGGTATTTGCTGGCCACAGCCAAACTCGGTAGTGAGGATGGCACACCACGGCAGGCTGAGGAGCTGCCCAGCCCAGCCTCCTCGATTCTCTCCAAGGCCACTGGAGGCTGCACTAGGAGGGGTATGAGCACTGCAGCCTTTCCTCTGTGCTCCTGACGGTCTGTCACCTGGGGACAACTTCAGCCAAAGGCAGCAATTTTCTGTATTTAATAACCTTTGATGGATCTTTTCTACAGGACTGTTTTCTTCCGCTTTTTGAACCTGGATCAGGTTTAGCATCCAGCCAATATTTTGATATTAAGTGAGTGCACTGATCCTCCAAATACAGAGTTTGCTTCAGGTACTGTTTCATTCTTGCCCGAGATGTCATTTCCCCCAGCATGACCTTCTCAGAATACCACTGCCTGTTTAGCATGTGCAGAATTTGTTCTCCCACATCCCCTCCCAGTAAAAGCGAGTCCTTGTCTTAGGGCATTGTGAGGGATGCTCACAAAGGTTAGCTTCAGCAAGGACAGCCAGTCCGTAGGCTCTCTTCAAAATCAGAGGTAAGAGATGATTCCTGTTATTCATCCACCAGTGGAGTGTCTCTTTCCCCCCACTGATTACAGCCTCTGTCAGCTAAAGCCAGCCTTTGTGAATCACATCAGTACTTAGAATCAGGAAGCACTGCATAATATTGAAACAACACTTGGTAGAGTTGATGCTTCTTTTAATAGATATTTCTGATAGAAAAACAATGATAATTCTGGTTAAAAAATCGAGAGGTTTTTGCAGAGAAAAAGTGCAGGAGTTGTATGTAACTAATGGTATATTGTACTTGGAGTTAGCTTCTGAGAGCTGTGAATCTTATAAGTATACACTGATATTTTCAGGGACTGAATTAGCATTCTTCAATAAGATCACACATCAGGACTACTTGTGTGAATGAGAGCTGCAAGGTTTCTGGATAGCATTTGTATAAAAACAGGAATGTTCCTGAAGTGCTGTAAATGGAGCTACTTTAATTGTCTATCCGAGTCTTGCATCTGATGACAGTAGCTGAATGAAATGACACTTGTGTGCAATCAGTTGCATGTCTGAGCTTGAATGCTTGATGCAGAAGGTTAAACTCAGTTTCACCAAGACCAAGCAATGACTGATTTTCCTACACAGAGTAATCAAGACCTTGCCTCTAACCAGCACTCCTGGATTGTGGCTGGAATAATTTAATTCCTACTAAATCATCACCCTTGATGTTGTGGAAATAGGAATAGTAAAGGGCCGACGGATCCTTGTCATCATTAAGTTCCAAGCCAGGGTCAGCTTCCTTGTCTCATTTTTTGGCACCATTTCACCCTTGCCTGAAGGACAACATTGCATAGCTTTCAGTTTTGTGGCTTTTCAAGGTTACTGGTGCACCTGCTGAATCACCCATGCTATTACATATTTCTTACTGTGGAAAGTGGATAGATGTTGGCTTCTTCCCTGCTTTTAGTTCTGTTCCATCACCATCGAAGGATGAATATCTGCACTACCACAAAGGCAGAAATTGGATCAGATGAAGGGGCAGAAAATAGCCCATCATTATGTAAACCTGTCCCCAACAATGAAAACACCCAAGGGGGAGTCAGTATTGATTTCCTCTCAATGATCAGCAGCAAAAGAGTTAATAATTTTGCTTCTGATTTTTTTTTTTGGTAGGCCTACAAGTTTTTTAACCACTATGTGTCCCTGAAGCACTAGAAAATGGAAAACACTGACACTGCAAAGACTCCTAAGAGCTGGGAGTTGAAAGTCATTGCAGAAAAGAGGGAGAAGCCCACAGCACCTTAAGGGTTACTGACAAGTTCTTTCTCACTTTGAGAAACCATAACTTGGGACCCTCTGCAAAGTTAGGGAATGTCCTGTTTCAGGCCACACAATAAATGTCTTTTCACAATAAGTAGTAGAAACCTTTCATTTTATATTTAAAAAAAAAACTTTAGTGTGCAGAAACTGATGTGGATCCTCAGGAAATCGTTGGTTTGAACCACAGAACTGAGCAGTGCTTTCATTCAGCTGCTGTCTTCTGGGGCTGGTAGACAGAGCAGCCCCAGGACCTCCTCCAGCCCTGGTACATGCAGTTCTCCTCAGCTTCCCCTGCAGATCTTCTCTCTGGCATTTGCTACTTTCCCCAGAATACATCCCGTTCTCTCTGTGGCATGACAGACCTGAACAGAAAACTTTCTAAGGTTAGTTCCAAGTACTTTGAAGACAAGCTGTTGTATCTCTCTGCCATGCAAATGTGTTAACCCCGTAAGCCCTAGCCCAAGAACTTCATCCAATTTCAAGACAGGAGCTGTCAGTGAATCCCAGGTACTGTAGTTATCATTGTCCACCCAGACAGGCATGAAAAACTAACAACAAAAGTAGGTTTGTCGGCATTTCTCTAGACTTCATCAGGCTGTCCAACTTACTTCTTGACACCAATTATATTGCATGTCATATTCTTATCAACAGGTCACTTTATTTTTACTCTTGGTGGCTCATTCTTGTCTTATAGCCAATTTCCCACACAATAAATCCACCCTAGATCATCTCTTCCCTTAATACTCATCTCTACTTCTCTAAATTGCTAGTCAAATTCTAAGGTGCTTCCTCATTTGATTTGCTGGAGTAGAACATATTTGTCGGGTATGGAGTGACTAAGAGTGAAGTAAGGATATGTGCAATTTAACCTAGTATCTGTGCATTTCATTAATCCTTCCTCCATCAACCACTTAACCTTTATGGGCGTTCTTATTGCCTCTCATTGTATTGATTTCTGTCCATTTCTCCAATTTAGTGAGATCATGCAGTATTTTAAACCTGTCTTCCACTGCATAACTAGGTTTAGCTGGGGGGTAATTGACATCAATTTAAAGAATGAAAAATTAAGCTGAATATCCAGGCAAAAGTTCTAATGGTGAGATCTGCTAGAATGCATCGCTATCTCTCCGTGGGATTGGTGGCTGTTCCATTAGCACGTACATTAAAACCACACTGAAGGAATATAAGATTATAGATTGGACAGAACAACCCTGAAGTAGGAGGGGAGAGACAAGCTGCAAAGCTTTGCAGCTTTCCTACTATGGTCACATCATTCTGGGCTTGGCCCACTCCCTCCTCATACCACCCACCAGTCCTCTGAGGATGTGCTGATCCCGCAATATCAACTAATTATGGGGGTGTAGCCGGTGTGGTATTCCCTCCAATACTATTGCAACTTCTGTTGTGGTGGTGGGAGTGTCGTGGTAGCGATAAGACTTTCTCAAGGCCCATGGAACATTTTTCTCACCCCTCTTTACTACCTCCTGGCAAGCTGTGGGAACAAACGTTTCAGTAAGATCTGTTGCGATAAGAAAAGAAGTCATGGTTTTACACTAGAAGAGGGTGGATTTAAATTAGATATAAGGAAAAAATGTTTGATTTTGAGGGGGGTGAAACACTGCAGGCTCCCAGAGGGGTGATGAATGCTCCATTCCTGGAAACATTCAAGGCAAGACTGGGGAGGGCTCTGAGCAACATGGCCCAGTTGAAGCTGTCCCTGCTCACTGCAGGGGGGTTGGTCTGGATGGCTTTGAAAGGTCCCTTCCACCCCAAGCTGTTCTGTGATCCTAGGAAGAAAGCCAGAGCACTCTACAAACCCTTCAGCTGGGTAGCAGAGCCCACGATGGTGATGTGTGCTGGAGGGCTCATCTCTCCCCAGTCTGGAAGTGCCCAGGAAAAGACAACACACGTGAGGTCATAAAGTTGTCGTCTACTCCACAATATCACTTTGGCACAGTCTTTGTCAATGGCATCCATCAGTTCTCTTACCATCCTTCACTTCTTAAAGAAATTACTATCTGATTAACTTTACTAGCACAATGTTTGGAAACTGATTGCAGAAAGAAGCTGGGTTTTGCTGAGGCACAGATTAGATACAGGAGAATAAAGACTTCTGTGTAAAATACCCTGCTGACTCTTAGATTTGGAAGAGAACAGTCTGAGCAGAAACAAGCCTGTTCTTTATGCACCTTGATGAAATTGTTTAATTGCAGGAATAGCCAGAAAGAAAGTTCCTTCTCTCCACCTTTAATGGAGAGGTTCTCTCATTTACAAGGGAGAAAAAAAGAAGCCTATTTTCATCTGAAGTTGTTACTACCAGCAACCACTTTTTATTAAAGGAGGGCTTCTGTCATCTCCTGAAAAAGGGAAACAACTTTTTCAGCAACAAAACCCAATATATTTATCTCAAAAGCAAAGTAGGCTGGAATGCATTTTGTTTGGTGGAGGAGGCAATCTTTTTTCTTTCATGTTCTTGAAATTCATCTGCCATGAATAAGCAGATTTTTTTAAAAAATTAAATTTCCCTCTAAAAAATTTTCAAAAGAAACATTTCCACCAGCTCTGCTCAGTTAGCAGCAGCAAAAAAATGGCTCAGAAATGGCTCCATTTCACAGCTGCTCCCCTGAATTTTTCTGAGAGCTGAGAGAGCAAGGAGAAGACTTGCCAATTTCTGATTTTCCCTTAAGAAAGAAATTAGCAGATTATTGTGTAGCAATGGGGATGTTCATGGGACAAAGGGCTGACTGCAGACTCCACACTGGTCAAGAAGAAGAGAAATAATTTTCTCCATGGCAGGAGACTCAGGCTGCAAATTTGTCAGATAACGAGTAGCCAGAGGCTGATACAAAAGACTAATTCTCTTAGTAAAACCCTTGGAGAGTTTCCCAATATGAGTCCAAGGCTGGCAAGCTGCTGGAGGAGACGGGAAGAAAATGCAGCCATCTCATGAGGACACTGCCTCTGGATTTCTTCATTGTGTTTTTTCTATACGGCACTTTTCGTAATTCCCTCTGGCTAGAACCATTGAAATGAAACTTATTGATTGAAATTCTGATCCTATTGATTTTACACATGAGATTTGTGCAAATATGAAAGAGCAGGAACTGCTCTGTAACCGCACCCATCTCCATTTATTCCCTGCTGAACACATGCTGTAGGCTTCCTTGTCCATCTCAGTCCCCTGAGCTTCCAGAAATAAATTGCCCAAAATTCAAATATACTGCACCTATTAGCTCACAAATGTATAGTAAATATTACTGGTCCTTGAATACACTGAGTTGTCTTTTGCTTTCTTTTGTCTGCTTTTCTTTCATACCCTCTCTTTACCTCGTTAACCACGTCCTGTTTTTTCCTTTTGTTTCAGAGGTCAGGAGGGAAAATGGGAAGAACATGTTCTGTGAGGAAGAAGGGATGGGAAACAGCACTGGGAGGAGATGATGGCTGCCTGGAAGGAAAGTGCCTGTGACTTCATACTTAAAATACTCTTACGTGTATCAGAAATTATATTTCTACCCCTAAGGAAATGGCCCTGGAGATGGGATCTGGTGAACTCAGGACAGCAGGTAAAACAATCACAGTGCAGGCAGTGATCAGAGGTCCCAAGTGGAAAACCCACACAGTGTAAGCACACACCCAACAGCACAAACAGCAGCCCCCTGCCTTCCCTGAGCCCTGCATTTCCTTCCCAGCACAGGGATGTTCCTGTCAAGCCTCCTGTAGCTGGGTGCTTTCTGGCAGAGAGGTGGAGTGGCTTTTAGAGGCAAAATCAGCAGCCTCAGCATCCACACCTACTTCCGAACAACCAAACCTCCCTTTGCAGATTTCTTCTTTACTGAAATGGTGTGTGTCCTTTCCATGGATCAGGTAGCAATCCTTGGTTATCTTCATTTTAGTTTGATGCATTTTACCTCACTGTGCTCAGAACTTCTTTCCTCTAAAGATCTTTTCATAGCTAGATTGTCACATATCAATCAATGTTATGGATTAAAGTTGAGTATATTGTGACTTCTCTGGGCCTGTAGGAAAGCATTTTAAACGAAGTTCTATTTATTTTATTTTCCCTGTTGACACTTGTTTTCTTCTCTCTTTTCCAACCTTGTGAAACGGCAAAACCTGCCAGGAAAATTGTGGGACTTTAATTCACTAGAATTCTTAAATCACTGTTAGATGTCATGGAATGGTTATGAAAAGAAGGCAGGTCATCTGGTGAGGCCTGTGACCGCACTGCAGCACAAAAACCAAACCATCTGTTAATTACACTGATGGAAAACATAATCCAACGTGGTGGTGAAACCTGACGCTTTGCATGGAGCATGTAAACGATTCACGTTGCAAGTGTTGATCAAAGTGCCTGAACTGTGAGGAGCTCCCAAAGGGCTCTGTGCGGGTCAGGTCACAAACACTGCAGTGTGGGGTGGGGGCAGGCGCAGGGTGCGGTGCAGGAGCTGTGGGGGACGCTCAGGGCACGTGGGGAGCCCCACAGTGCCCGGGGCAGTGCAGAGAGGAGCGCAGTGCCCGCGTTCGCACACGGCTGTGCCATCCCTGCTGGGCCACACCGCAGAACCGTGCCATGTCCCGAGATGGAAGCCACCACAAGGATCATCGAGTCCAACTCCTAGCCATGAACAGGACATCCCCGAAAGCCACACCATGTGCCTGAGAGCCTTGACAAAATGCTTCTTGAAATCTGCCAAGCTTGGTGCTGCGATCGCTGCCCTGGGGAGCCTGTTCCAGTGCTCAAGCACGCTCTGGGTGAAGAACCTTTTCCTAATATCCAACCTAATTTCCCCCCGGCACAACTCCAGCCGTTCCCTCGGGTCCTGTCACAGCAAGAAGAGATCGGTGCTGCCCCTCCACCGCCCCTCCCGAGGAAGCTGCAGCCCACGATGGGCTCTGTCCTCAATCTCTTCTCCACGCTGAACAAGCCAAGCGCCCTCAGCCGCTCCTCGTACGGCTTCCCCTCTAGACCCTCCTCCAAGGCAGACCTCAGCTCTGAGTCACCGGGAACGGCGGGCAGCAGCCCAAGCCACGGGCTCTCCCGCCCGGGAAAAGGCGCCGGAGCCCGGGGCGAGGGGACGAGCACCGGNCTCCGCCGCCGCCCGCCGAGGAGGGGACAGCGACAGCCGGGAGCACGGGAGAGGGACGCACCCTCCCCCGCCGCCAACCCGCTTCCTCCTCCTTCTCCTCCACCTCCTCCCCCGCCTCCGCCTCCGCCTCCCGGCCGGGAAGAGCTCGCCGTGCCCGCTGCAGCCCCGCTGGATGCACTGAGCGCTCGGGCGCGGGGAGAGAGGGGCAGGAGGGAGCCGGGAGCCCCGCCGCGGGGGCGCTGCGCTACCCGGAGCCTCACGGCCATTTGC
>VWZP01001301.1:220521-396311 GCA_013396995.1 Dicaeum eximium | reverse complement strand
TTTTTTTTTTTTAAATTTTCATCGCCGCCATGGGATGTACCCTGAGTGCTGAGGAAAGAGCCGCCCTGGAGCGGAGCAAGGCCATCGAGAAGAACCTAAAGGAGGACGGGATCAGCGCGGCCAAAGACGTGAAACTCCTCCTGCTCGGTGAGAACCCGCCGGTCGCCCCCCCTCGCCCCCCTCCTCCTTCCCCGCGCTTATCCCACCTCATTTCTCTTCCAACAGGAGCCGGAGAGTCGGGAAAAAGCACCATCGTGAAGCAAATGAAGTAAGTCCCGCGGGGGGAGCGAGTGAGCGGCGGTGCGGGGCGGGAGAGCGGGGCGGGGGCTCGCGGAGGTGAGCGAGGGGCGCGGGCGCCATGTTTACCTGAGGGGACCGCGCAGGCACAGCGCGGCGGGGCCGCCGCCGCTCCCGGCGCTGTCCAGGGCCCGCTGGTGCTGAAGCGTCGCCCCGCGGCCTCGCCCCCGGCGGCGGTGGAGGGAGGCCGGCAGCCACCTTCCCTCTCCGCTTAGATATCCCCGTGAAGCGAATCGCTGTCAGTTAAGCTTAATGTCGGGCTGTTATCTGCCGGATTTAAACCAAGGCTCCCTATCATTGAAAGCCCCTTTTATTGAGCTTGTACCTTCTTCTTTTAATTAATGAACGACGAGCTTGGCCACTCATCTCATTCAAACATCTCCTGCTCTGGGATCCGGGTCTCCCTATGGTACTCGGCGCTGCTCCTCGCTGGGGCTTCCCACACCCTCTTTCTGTGTTTAATTAGATGTAACCGTGTAATAAACAGCAGTGAAAAGCCCTACCGCAAGGTTTCTTCCAAGCATCCCCGTGGCTCATGTAAATGCACCCCGTAGGAAAGCAGGTGCAGCGAAGGCTAGTAGGGGTGGAGGTGCGAATATTCTTCCCCCACCCATTTTTTTTTTTAATTAAAATACAATGAAATACCCCGTCCTCCCACTGCCACAAACATGACGGGCTGGTTGGAGGCGGGCGCCATCACGGAACGAGCCTGGGCGCTGGTTCAGGGTCTGGATTTCAGCTGGGAGCAGTTGCCGCTTTGCGATGCTGGTGGTTGCAGAGGGACCCGTGGCTGGGAGGGGCCCTCCCGGGACCAGGCTCGCTTAGCGAGGGGAAGAGGCTCAGAGATGGGCGTGGATGGGACGCGGGGAGCGGGGTGCAGGTCCCGGCGCGGGGATCCGGGGCTGCGCGGGCCGGCGGGCGGGTCCCGGCGCGCCGTTCAGGCGGTTCGCGCTGGACAGCGCCCGGCGGGGCTCGAACCGGTGGCGGCGGAGCCCCTCCGGCACCGCGCGGCTCCTCCCGGCGGCGGCCGCGCCGCGCTCCCCTGCCTCCGGAGGGGCCGGCGAGAAGCCTGAGGGGCCCGTGCTCATCGCAAGCTGCTGCCCTGAGCTCCCGTAGCCGCCCCGGGCGTGCGTGTGTGTATGAGCGTGTGTATGAGCGTGTGTGTGTGTGAATGTGTGTGTGAGTGTGGGTGTGCATGTGCGTGCACCACGGGGGCAGATCTGGGCCTTCAGCCCAGCTCCCCTCCAGGCAGGGTGGCTTAGCGGGTGACCCGGATATTTCTGTATTAACTCTATGGCCGCTGTGCCCACCCCTCGGGGGTTCAATGAAACCATCATCCCTGCCTGAGGCAGTGCTTTTCCCAAGGCGCTGCGGGCTGGGAGGTCTCACTGTGAGGAGACTCGCCTCCAGTGCACAGTGGTGTCCGTGGCTTTCCCCACTAATGTTTGTGTACCCTACTTTCACTGGTTGAAAGGGGGTTTTCCCCCCTTTCACCCCCATGGTTTGATTTGGGTCTGGGGTGGGGTAGGTTTGGTTTGCTCTTGTTTGTGTGCAGAAGGTGGATCAGGAGACATGTCGCTGCAGATGAACACCAATAAATTATTTAATCTCTAGGAATTGCTTTCTGCAGAAGCATGCTGGAATGGCGGGCGATGGGTTTTGGTTAAAGGGAGAGGCTGTAGGAACTACAACAGTGGAGTGCACACGTAGAGCCCATAGGCGGGAGAGCAGGCAGTGACCACACTGGCTACACAATAAGTGTACAATCACTCTTGTTTTCCAAAGAGCAGAACTCTTGTTTTTTGAAGCAAATCACATCAAGATAATAACCTGTTTGCTGGACTAGATTGGTGTATTGAAGATTGAAATATACCTGTTTTGTGTGTGTGTATATGCATATATACATATACATACATATATATACATACACACACATTTTATGTATATATATATATATATATATATGTATGTGTGTATGTATGTATGTATGTATGTATACACGCATTTCATTAAAACTACTCAAAGTAAGGCATGCTAGGCTTGCAGCTTTGTACCTGATATGAAAACGTCAAGGAAGCTGCTATGGTGGATGGGCTTATAGTGTTGGAAATTGGGAGGCATCCGTGAGAGTGGAAACTGGAGCGAAGTGTGCAGAGGCTGGGGTGGGGACAGCAGTGTTGCTATGAGCACGGCACAGCATCTGGGGAGAGCCGCGCAGCCGCGGGCACCGGGGAGAGCGATGTGCAGGAACAACGCGGGGAAACTAACATTGCTGAAAATTAATTTAAATATAATGTAGGCATTAGCATTTCACCTGGTCAAGCTCCGTTAGGCAGCCTTGCTGAGAACTTAATGAATTCTTAATAAAGATTAAATCGCATGTTCATTAGATTTTGATGAAAGAGTGCTATTTTTTTTAATACTGTATTATTGGTGTGCTTCTAGATAATAAATCTCATCCTTATGAATGGCTAAAGCAGCTTCACACTTGGATATTGCCTTGAAAACAAGCACAGGAATCTATAGACAGATTGGAGGATGCTAAGACAAAGGAACAGAGAGCAGACATTGTTACATAGGACTAGAAAAGGTTACACACTGCCCAGTTAATCCTTGAATTGTTAGGTAGCAGGAGAAGAAGTAGAAATTACAGTAATTTGAGAGTATAGCCAGGATGTAGATAAGGATTTGTAAATGTAATTCAGGATTTTTTTGTGAAATATTGGGACATACCTTTTAACTGGTGAGTGGGGGGTTATCGAGCAAAAGAAGAGGTACTGGTGAATCACAAAGAGGTGGAACTGGAGTCTGGAATGTACATCTCAAACAGTGGCAGCACAGGCTAGGAATGACACTTTCCTTAGCACCCATGGTTGTTTTGACACCCTTAAGCCTTGCACTTTGACTATTCCACCTTGGCTGATTAATTTTGCTGTATTTTTTCACAACCAGTCCTGCAGTCCAGATACTTTTACCCATGCCTCAAAATGAAGGATCGGAGCCAAGCTAGTCAGAGAAACAGTCCTGAAAGACATGGTTGTGCCATGCAAGCCAATGAGACTTCAGAGTGTGCCACAGCATTCAGAATCAGGCTGTGGCCAGATTCTGTTTTCCCTCAGCTTAATCTAAAAACCATCTGTAACCAAGTAAAGCTGGGGCTTTCCTTTAAAATCCAAGCTAGATGGTGAGAGTTACCGGACAAGAGAAATTAATCTTCCACTCACACCACCCTATCTCAGTAAATTGATGATGTAGGAGTGCAATGGATGTTAACATTTTTTAGATCTTATATATTCAAATAAATGTCAAGCACATGCAGAATTTGGAACTTATAATCCTTTTTTCTGGAATACCTGGACTGTAGCATGAAATCCAGACTGATGTTATTCTGGGATATTTTTGTGGGGACTTAAAACTCTGGTGAATATGCTTGTTCATCAAAAGCCCCAGCGGAGCAGGACACCAAGCATATCTCCATCTCTGACTGCTTAGCAGGACACTTAAATGTGTGCAACGGTCCAGTGGTGAGCAGGGCTGGGCTGCCCGGGTGGGGACACCATCCGCTGCCATCAGCACAAGGCTTCCAGGGAATTCAGTGTTTAATTGTGCTTACGCACTGAGGCTGAGTTAGCTGGCATGGCTTCAAAAACAAGGTCCTGCCACCTACTCAGCAGCCACTGTTCTGGATGGTGAGCCAGGGCAATATTTCACCTTCCCAAACGAGGGGTTAGCGATAGGTGTGGCATTCCAGAGGAGACATGGCTTCACTTACCCACAGGAAAAATCCTGGGGCTTGCGATTTGGTTTTGGATTTTGCTTTTGCAGAAACAGCAGCTTCTGTCCCCTGCTGAGCTGGACACAGAGAGCTGGGTCCAGCTCCCTTTCACAGGATGCCAGAGCTTCCAGCCCTGCATGTCCTTCAGAGCAGCTATGTGCCTCTTCACCAGAAGTGCTGGCAGTACCTCAGTTGATAGGCTTCTCTGCTGTGCCAGTTTTCACAAAATGTTTTTTATGTTAAGTGTGAGAAGGATGGAAATATACAAGGAGAAAATGACACTAGTGTACAGTGTTTATCTTAAAATATCTACTATCTTCTCCCTAACAGCCATCAGTCTCAACAGCCGGCTGATATATTGTTCTGACCTTTTTCAAAAAGCCCCTCAAAACAGCCCCAGGTTCTACTTGCTCTCTATGTAACCAAATTACTTATAATCTAATGAACTTCTTCAGTGAGAAGCAGTCCCCGCCCACTGGTTTTACAGCAATTTGGTGCCAAATGCCATTGAAATGAAATGATGTGTTGTGAACACCCACTTCAGTGCTCTTTGCTGCATGTCTGCGTCTCAAATCTGTAGTGACTTCACACTTGCAGCCCCTTCCCCCAGGAATACCTCACCCCACAGGGGCTAACGGCGCAGAGCTGCTTTGCCTCTGCAGCATCTTTCCAGGGACAGGGCTGCAATCTGCGCCTTCATGGTCTGTCCCACTCCCCAGCACAGCTCTTCTGCCCTCTGGCACTGGGTGCAGAGCCCCACTCAGCTCTGCTTCCATCTGAGAACTTTGATCGTGGTGTGAGCTGGCAGCCCAGAGGCACAAACCTCACTAGAGCACCAGGTCAGGCCGAGCCATCCTCATCCTTACTTGTCTGCTGCTGTTTTCCAGGATTTCTGTGATTTAAAGCCCAAAGTAGGGCAGCGACAGGCTGCACCTGGGCAGTATTTGAGCTGGGTTTCAATAAGCAGGGGAAAGAGCTGCAGCCTTCCCGATGAAGTTGTGTCATTCTCCCAAGCCCTGCCCCAGTGCACGCTGCCGTGGGTGTGGATTTGGCACTGTGCCTGTGGCACACGGACCCCAGCAGGAAGGAGGCTCCAGTGGGGCTGTTTTGGCAGTGGAACCTGCAGTAAGACCAGTAGCAGGCTGCCTGCTGGGGCAGCTCTGGGATGTTGGGATGGCAGCTGGGCAGTGTGTTGCCTGCCCTGAGCAAGGCACGGTCTCCTGCCAGCGTGTCAGAGATCATCCCAGTGGAGGCTGCTGTAGGAGGGGGCTCTCCCCTCACTGCAGCTTTTTCCCCCACCTTCACAGATGCTTTCTTGCATCTCTGGATGCTGTGGGTGTCATGTTCCACGCTGTGCAGTGGCACAGCACAAGGAGATTGCTCCTGAGACAGGCAAGAATAAGAGCTGGGAACAGAGGAAAGTGAGGCTGTTCATTGGCTTGTAGTTCCAAAGGGTAGTCATGTTTTCAGCATTTATTTCCTTCCTCTTGGATTTTTAATTGTGCCAAAACATTAACAACCATAGTTCCTTCTTTTATATTTAAGGTTCTTGTTATTAGACTGAGAGAAATTTCAGAGAAAAGCAGTAACAATATTAGGAGGCAAGACGGAATACATCTTGGGTTTGTGTTTTTTCTTTTTCCTTGACAGTTCTTAATTTGTTTCTTGTTTTAGGGACTCAAAAGTAAAAATATCTTTCAGTGACAACAGTGAACTGCATAGCTTCTCCTCTTCCAACCCAGTTTTCAAACCTTAAAAGAAATTTGCCTGTCATATTCTGACATGACACATCTAGTCCTGTTGGAAATGTTTTAGCAATCTAATGAGATGAAAGCAGTTGTTTTAATGAGCTCAGAAGAAAGAGACAAATCTGCTGCACAAATGTAACCAGGGATCTGTTTTGTTTTATGTCTTGGCTAACCCAGAGGTTGTAAGAGACATTAGATTGACAAATTAATTAGGTAACAAATTAAAGAAGGTTGTGGTTTTCCTCTTCAGTCTGTCCTTTTCCATTTGTCTGGCATACAACTTCATACCTGATGTGAGTTCTCCAGGGTGCTTACCTGAGGAATATGGGGAAGATAATCAAAATGGGCAAAAAATGAAAAAGAGACAAATAATGGAGGTCAAGGCACTGTGTTGGCTCTTCTGTTTGGTCTGGTCAAGAGAAAGAGTGAAATGAAGAAGTGCTTCACTGATGGCTGAGGCAGAAGCAGGTTACTGGAGAGTAAGAGCAGTCAGTTAATGTCTCACACACTCATAATTACCTAGTTTTCTTCAGCCCCCTTTCAGAGTTACAGTCTGCCTCTGCAAGTGTCAAGCTCCCTTGGTTTCTTCTGGATCTGCAGGATACAAAATCACAAATGAGTGTTGAAGCTGGTGGATATGCAGCCAGAAAGCCTGATGCAAGTGCAGGGTCCAAGAGCTCAGTGTGGCAAACTCCTGCTCAGATAGTAAAGAAGGCAAAAAGCTTTTCCTATGAGGCAGCAGCCATACACAGTGCAGAGACAGACCCATCCTCTACACTCTGAAGTCCGTGGTTACACCCTCTGTGCAGGTCCTTTATTTGTTACATTGGTTTAAAGAGGAGCTCCAGCAGGTGATAATTGCCAAAACCTCAAATTCAAGTGGCCAGGGTGTTTAAGAGTCTAATCCCTTTTCCTGGTGTTATTGCAAATCTCCTGATATTTGGGGGTTTGTGTGGAGCCTGAAGTTACTTCTTTGGAGCCTGAACTCACATGATGACTGGATCAGCTCTGGTTTCAGGTGGTCTTTGACTAGACATGTATTTTGTTTTTGAAAGAAAACTTCCAGCTCTCCTCACTTCCAAGAAAAGTTAAAAAATAAATTACCTTATTCTAGCCTGAGTACTCAAGAATTGAGTATTCCCAAAATGAAGGTGAGGAAACCAAATACATCTCAATTGCTTGGCTGCTTTTGAAGCATGATACCTCTTAGCACTGGCAATATTGAAACCAACAACCTCACTTATTTCAAATTAATTTGAGTGCTGCTGATCCCAAATCCTCTCTTTGAGCTTGCTGGACTTTGGGCCAAGTTCTTCCTACACTGAAGATGATATCTGTTCAATCTGTAGGTTTTATGAGATGTGATGAATTTCAAATGTTTGCGTGACACTTGCTGGGATCCTGGATGTTGCTAAGTTTCATTCACAAAATCAAAACCAGGAAACAAAAAGATATGAAAGGTGTTGGCACATTAAACCTACAGCCATTTTTCTTGCCTTAAATTTGTTTTCTTTTCATGGAGGGAAATACTAATGATTTGTGCCACATATTTTCTAATGCTGAAGAAATGCTCTGCCTAATGTAAAAATCCCCTGAAAACATTAATTGAATCATTCTCATTTTATTTTTAAGACCATTGAGGAAAATGACAGATGTAAGGCAGGTTGGAGTATTACAGTCCTGATTATAAGATGCTCTTAGGAATCTGCCAAAATCAGAAAAGGCAAAAGGCTGAAAAATGTTACTGAGTAACGCAAAGCAAAGGAACTGATGTTTTTCTGGTGTGAAAAAAGGAGAGAAAAGTATTTTAATCAAACTCAATCATTTTGTACTTACTGTGATATTAGAATAAAACTCTTAATGGAGGCATTTCTTAACTTACCAATAAGGATGCTTACTCTCCCCAGCTTTCACGTTAATTGAGAAAGAACTGAGGAGTGCCCTCACAAGGGAGCCCAGGAAAATGTGTAGTAAGCTGGCATCACACCTGTTTTCCAATTGCGAATAAATAAAGTTTCTGACATTGAAAGGGAACGACTGGCAGAGCTGAAATTCCTTTGTTTTTCTTTATTCTTAGGCATGTCCTGCTTATTTCAGTTCATCAGCAAACCTTTTATCTGAGTATAAAATCTCTAAGCCTAAAACAAAGGAGCTGGAATACACCAGCTTGGGAGAGAGACAAGAGGGGTGGATAACACAGGGTCTTCCTGCAATATAAAGAGTTTGGGCCATGGCTGTTAATAACCCTCCTCTCCCCATCAGGCCCATCTGTGGAGTCTTGTGTCCTCAGGAGCCAAAGACAATTTATCATCCATTCTATTTGTTACAGGATAACTTGTGCAGTCTTTCAGCAGAAATTCTGCTGGTTCATGTTGCAGGAGTTGTTTATGGGAAAAGGTTGTGAGATGCTGATCCTAGTAAGTGCTTTGAGGTGTGATCTCTGACAAAGCCCAGAGCTCTTGACTGCTTGGGATTGAGGAGTTCCAGTAAAATTGGGAGCAGGTTTTAACAGAAGCAGGATCCAATGCTGGTAGGAAATACAGGGTTTGATAAGGAAAGGGATTGTCTTCTCTTTGGAATGTGTCAGGCTACTTAGTGTAGGAATGGGGAGATCCATGTCTCCATTGGGAGGCCATGAGGGATGTCTCCAGTTGAGTGGTTCAGCAGCCTTTCACTTGTCCAAGAGAAAATATCCTCTTCAGAGAATTCATGACCCCAGTCTTACACCTTGGCAGGGAGGCTGGCAATGGACATTTCCTCTCTGTGCATGTCCCTCCTCTGAAACATAACTCCCCAAGTGCTTAAAACAGTCTGAAAAGCAGAGCAATGAGTCATGCTTTGAGATTCCAGCAACTTCAGACTTGCATTAAATTCTCTTGTCTACAAGAGCATAATCAACAGCAACTTGTACACACCATAACAGTCTGGTACAAGACTTGGAGTATTTCTGCATCAGCTGGAAATCATTACAGAAGGGAATAAGATGAGAGTGGGCCTCTATTGAGGAAAATATCACTTAGATGATAAAAATGTGTACCACCTCCTAGCAGAATTTGGTGATTTATCCTCACCCTCTTAGAGCTGATTGGAGTTAGTAGCTCCAGTTTTAAGGCATTAAGTAAAAGTGTATAGGAAAGGCTGAGTACACAAAATGGACATTAAGCAGAATTATCTACGTAACAAATGAGAAGTTTTATAGGTGGATTTCTAGAGCTGTGGTGTGCATTATCTCACAGTAATATAGAGATGTTTCCCCACTGCCAGTACAGTGCTCCTTATTTATTACAGCTGGACCTTGCTATAATCCAGCTCCTGCCTTTACAGCAAAGGAGGGAGAATATCTCATTTTGATGTCTCTCAATGAAATAGTACCATGTATATATTCATGGATGAATTTTGTGTGGAACTGGTGCAGACCAGCTCTGGATCTCTCCAAAATTAATGGTGAGATCTTAAAATTACTTCCAGGGCACCACAATGTGGATCTGCATGCCCTAATTTCAGACTGCAATAGCTAAGGCTATGTGAATTTGTCATCCTCTCCTGTGCTTCTAAATGGTTGGCATGGCAGGGCATGTGCTCCTCCACAGCATGAAGGTTTGTGCTCAGCTTCATCCACAGGAGAGAAATACCATCCTCATAATGAGTTTTAAATGTAACACAATCAGCTTGGCTTCTTAAGTAGTGCAGAACTGAGTATTTGATTCAGTGCAGTTGAGGAATCTGTTTTTATTTACTCACAGCCTCTTTACATCTGTAAGCAGTGTGAAAGAATGTTACAGTAGGGGTGGTTACAGGGTGATTTAGCTTGTTGCAAATAAACCAGCTCTTTCCACTGGCCAAAGAGAGCTCTTACTACAGTGCCCTTGGGAGAATAAGAAATCAGTCACTCGTTGCCAGGCTGGTGCACTGTTGCCCAGGCAATAGATGCTCCTTCCCAAGGTTAGGTGGGGACCCCATCTCACCTCCTGTGAGTTCTAAAATGGGCAGATTTGTATCACTGGAACATCTGTACCCCCACCACAGACACTGCATAGCCTTTACCATCACATTTTGCCAGCAACACCAGCACAAATCACTGGGATGAAAGAAAATTATCATGATGAACATACACCTCAGAAAGTCATCATAATGTTCATTAATCACCAGTCACTCTTTGGTGATTAATTATTTAGCCAAATTGGAAAAAAATTTCCACATGAATGAGGTTTACTTAATAAAGCAGAAAGCTCCTAGAAGCATGCCCTTATTTTCCTCAGTTTAAGGGTATGATAAATTTGTATCCTCCTGCTTTTACAGCTCAGGAAGAAAAGCCAGAGTGCTGTATCAACTTGTTGCTGTTGGTTTCTGTCCAGCCAGTTCTTAACAGGAAACCTGATGCTGCTCAATGTGTGCATTTAAGATGTTAAATGGTAGATACATGAGCTGATGGTCATGGTTTGTTATCTGCATCTCTCTGCGTGCCCTGAGCCCTTGTGAAACACCAGTAAGGAGGAACAGGAGAGTGCAGTGCCAAATCCCAGCTCCAGGCTTGGCATTCCTCCAGCACTGACTGATGGCATCAGGGTCACATTACAAAAGAGGAAGGGCCCCCAATACCTTCATCCTGGCAGCAGCCTTGTGCTTGATAAGAATTCCCCTGGCAGCATGGTGCTGGGACCAGCCAGATCTTACCTCTGCAGTGAGGTGGGATGTGCAGCAAAGAGGAAAACCAGTGTTGGCACTTTGGAATCCAGGTACTGACAGCAAATCAAACTCTTGGTATCTTCTGTGGTGATATTGATGTCTGTTCAGTGTCTTTCAGCATAGCTAATTATTAAAAGCCTTCAATAACAACAAAAATGTGAAGAGGAAAGAAACACTAAGAGAGCCCATAAATGGTAAAAAGTTAGTGATTAGTAATTTTGATATGGTTCAGTAAATAATTCAGAATCTAGCCTTTATTTTTCTATCTAAGTTTTTATTTATCTATTACTTCTGTTTGCTGATACTTTCAAGAAATCTCTTTATTTTAAATTCATATGGACCTGAACAAATTATAAAGTTTTTCCTACATGACAGAGCATGAAAATTGAATTATTACACTGGTAATTTTAGTTCTGATTAGTGAGATCAAGTAGTATTGATTTCCCCACCTGTGATCAAACAAATAGGTGAGGTCTTCTGGCATAAACAGATATACAGTATACAGGATTAAATTTAAATTCTGATTTTATTTACTACTCCTTCATGGTCTTTGAAATAGGTTTTTGGAGTTTCCAGTAAAAAAATTGGAAAAAATTTCTTAGAAAGTGTCCAGAACAATGATACAAACCCAGCCAAAGCGGTGTATTTAAATTCTAAAGTAACTGGATAAATATAGTGAGATTTTTAAAGTAACCAAGATCATAACATTTTTAGGTGCTCCCTCACTAACTTGGGCGCACACTGGTGCAGAGCAGAGCCTGTCTGAAGCTCTCAGACATCCTGCTCAATCTGTTCTCCAGGAGAATCCTCCTCATGCAGCAGAAGGATTGTCTGCATCCTCCTGAAGACTCACTCCGTGCTTAACTCTCTGCTGTCAGTTTTCAGCTGTGTGAGGACTGTACAGCTCAGCACTGCTGTGAGGCCTTAGAGGGCTTCCACATTAGAGCTGCAACTAATCTGTATGTGGCTAAGTATAGGAGGTAGCTCGCATTTTATTCATGCCCAGACCCCAAACCCCAGAACAACTGAGTTTTCTAATACTGTGCACATCAACATCAACGGGCTTGAACAGAGCTGGGTTAACACCTGAGCCTTCCTGAAGACCACATCATCTCTGTTTGTGCTGATTGCCACCCAGTTTTAGTGTCACCCTGTGTATCTAACCATTGTCCAAATATTATTCTGTTTCTTACTCCTTTTGGAAAATAAAAGATCAGGGGAAAAAAATGGTTCTTGTGTTGTGGGCTTTTTCATGCCACATGCATTTCTCCTTTGCCACAGGAGCTCTCAGGTACCAGCTTTCAAATTTATTTCAGTTACAGTTCTTTGCCATGTTACTTGTATAAGGAGAAGAAAACAACACTGGTTTTAGGAAGAGCAGATTTAATTGTAGCATTTTATATGTATTTAATGACTTCAAGAAATGAGGTTGTGTGAAATCATCTGAACTAAATCTTCCTGTTCCCCCCCCAGCTCGGTGGTCACAAAGCAGCATCTGAAATGCCCCGTTGATACAAACATCTCCTAAATCAAGGGGTGAATCACTGATAAACTGGGCCCTCCAAGATATTTGGGCTGATGCATAGGTTGAGTGAAGGGGGGTTGAGGGAGCTGAAGAAGAGAAAGCTGAGGAAGACCTTGCTGCTCCTTTCCATCACCCAAAGAGGGCAAGAGATAAGGTGAAGCCAGACTCTTCTGAGAGGTACACAGTGAAAGATGAGAGGCAACATAGAAACATTTCATGGAAATATGTATGAGGAAAAAATATTTCATGGGGAGGTTGATGCAAAAGTGGAACTAGACCCAGGAAAGGGGAGAATCATCGTCCCTGAAGATTTTCAAAACTCAACAGGACAAGGACCTGTGCAACCTGGCCTACATGAATGGGTAGCTCTGCTCTGGACAGGGACCTCTACCCCAAGTTATTCAATGATTCTATGATGAGAAAATCCAAATTACTCTCCTTACTCAGTATTCCTAATGTCAAGGTTGACTGAAGATCTACCTCTCTAATTGGAAACCAGAGGGACAGTGTTACACAGCACTAGCAGAATTTTCCCTGTGAGTGCATAAAAAGCCAGGTTTAGCTGGGAGTGTTTGGTTATCATTCCTAATTCCCCTTCACACCACTTTGATTTGTTTCTTTGCTTCTGAGTGTTGTCTTCTTGGATTTATTCCATACAGCACTTTATTCCAGGCAGCCTTCTGAAATCCTAAGCTGAGGTTTGACTAAAATCTCATTTTGTTGGTGGTGTCTGTCCCTACCAGCTATGGTGGCACTTGTATGGTGACATGTGGCAATGCAGTGAACCAGACTGTGGCACTGATATGAGTTAATGTAACTCAAAAAAATATCCCAAAAACTCAGAACGAAATGTCCATCAAATGCTCCCTTAAGGCAGCAATGTACTGAAGGTTGAGATGTGGGCTTGTATTGAAGGATTCAGTCACTTCTGGCTAGTTCTGTGTGCTAGGGCTTAATTTTTGAGGGTAAATCAGTCACATTCAAGATTGAAAAGCAGTTTCTAAGTTCTTCTGTACCTTTAGGCGTTTAAATGATGGGTGGTTTTTTTTTTCCCAAACCAGCCTTATTTTCTCTATTAGTTCTTGTAAAAGAAATGCAAATCTCTAACTGACTTGAAATTTTTGTGTTGTTTAAATAAATTTCCTGTGACGCATAACGCAGTGAAAAGGAAAGTGCAGCCATTTGTTGCTGTTTCACTGTATTTAGACCATCTTTCATGCTTCTAGAGGTCAAATCCATTTAATTTAGTTATGCTATTTCAGTCACATTTACATTTTTAATGCAAAGCTCAGGTTTGCTTCACACTAGAATGATCGCTCTGGTTTTGTAACAAGCTTTGGTCGTCTTGGGCTTTGGAGACTTCTCCCTTCTATTTTCCCTCAGCCTTAGACACAGTTTTTGTCATTTATAAGGTAACTTCCCCTCTTGAGGTGTCAAAATGCTACAGAATCCTGATTACAGGAGTGCTGAACAGCATTTTCAAATTCCTCATTATTGAGAGCAAATTTTGAAGCCTGCATTAAAAGCCTGTCATTGATGTGGTTACCCTAACCTTGGTGCTCAAGGTGGTTTGCATAGGTCACTGCTGGCTTTTAAAGGGAGATACAGAATTGCATCTTCACCCATTTCCCATTCAGACAGTGAGCTATCCCAGTGCTCCCCCTGCCTCACAAGGGCTCACCAGTTCACAGCTTCATTAGGATACCTTTTGTGCTCTTACTGTAAATAAACCAGGCTAGAAAGTCTTCCTTGTGAAAGATATTTGTCATATGCATAGCTTCTCAAAAGCTCCAGAAGGAACCTGCCCTATCCCTTCCCTCTGTAAGTTTTGTGTTTCCTCTTTTCCTTAAGAGGAGGCTTCCCACTTAAACACCTTTTTCCCCAAAAGAAGATGCTATATGTTAAGGAACTTAGGAAAAACCAAAAAAGCACACCAGGCTGTTTAGTGTTCTTTGAAACCCTACTTACTCCTGAATTTGAACAATTCACTGCTCCCATTGCCTTTTGCAGTAGTAACCTGCTGGCTTCAACTGTGTTCCTGCATTGTCCCCCAAGGAAATAGAAAATAAGGCCCTAAATACTTGTTTTGTTTACTTGTTACATCACTTACAGACACGCAGGAGAGAAATTGCCAGCCTGGCAGAGGTTTAACACCACCAGGCAAGACAAGAACTTAGTGTAAGTAGTGAAAAAGAAGCAGAAGGGGACAGAGCCTGATCTTTTGAAGCAAGAGTCAAACAAGGAGTCATGATCAAGTTCAGGCTCTGGATAACAAAATGAGGTTGTTTGCTAAGCAGTCATCCAGAAGACTGACAGCAGCTTGATACAACAGTGCACAGACTGGACACCGACATCCTTATGTGAACCTTGCTCAAAGCAAGTGCCAAGAGTAAGAGGATCAGAGCTGTCAGAGCTGTTAAGAAGAGCAAAAGCTGGCAGCAGAAATGGCAACCCCCCATTTGCAGTGTAGGATGTGACCATAAGAGATTGCCAGCAAGAGAGATCCTAGCAAGCTCTCTTTTCGTGATAAGACTCAAAGTCTAACTTCCTAAATGAGGCTGAAGAAGCAGGACTCAAAACTCTACAAGCTAAAAGATATAATGATGCAATGTGCTTTTCCTTTTTAAAATACATCCTTCCATAACCAACATCAAAATAAGGAAAAGGAGAGAAACTGTTTCAATTCAACTTCAGTTACAAGCAAGCTTTCTTTAATCTCTGATTTATTCTCTCCTAGAAGACCTCCTTAATACATATTACTGCAATTAGTGGTCCTTACTGTAAGTGGAGAGACACTGAACGATTTGCCCAAAGCTCCTGCAGTATATATCCAACAGCAGTGTGATGAGTGCAAAAATAAATGCAAACCTACATAGGTACAGAAGCAGATCTTATATCCAACTGCAAACTCACACTTAATTATTAATGACTGAAGTGCTGTAGTTTTTCACTAAGTAGCAAAACATACCCTGAATATCTCTCAGGTTATGTCAGATTGACAGAGCATCAGTGCCAAAGACAATGTCAACTTTTCAGTGATGGATCAAGTACCGTGTACAAGAGCAAGAAAGGTGAATATTCAAATGAGAATCTCTGTTTCCTCTGATAACGAGCCAGGAATTCCACATTCAAGAACTCATTGATGGAAGTTGCCCTTGTCATAGAAAAAATGGTAAACAGCTTCAGAATAATGAATTACAAGCAGAAATTATAGTGAGTGATAGAGTAGATCATGGAAAGGTCATTTTGTCCATCTCTGTCCTAATGCAGAATTCTATTAGATTACATATCCCTCAGTGTTCTGCATGGCTTACTCATAAATGACTTAAAAACAAGAGTATTTAAATTATGATATGAATTGTGTATCACTCAACTGCAGATAGTTTTTGCATTAAAGAACTTTTTTCCAATGGCCTGATAATTTTGTCTGAAATTTTCTTTTGCTTCTCCTAATCACTTCTCCATACAGAAGAGCTTTCATCACTTTCAGCTGGAGTAGTAAGTATGACTGGTGAATTTTTGTGAGGAACTGTATCTTTTCTAGCCTTTGTACCAAAATTTGGATGGAGGAGTTGGTGTGTTTTCCTGTACTGAAGATTTCCAATGCAAGAGAGACCATCCTCAACCACAGAAGGGAATTGTTCTGTCCCCACAATGAAAGGAAGTGGTTGGAGGAAGTGATACCAGTTCAAGGTGGGAGATTTCACAGGTTACATCTCAGATCCCTCCGAGTGAATTTGTGTCTGATAAAGCAGGCTCAAAGCTGAAAGAAAGATTATGGGGATGGCAGACAAATTGGAAGTGGAGAGGTTGTGGCTAGACTGTGTTTGGAGTGCTGGCCTGCCAGGAGGTCAGGGTAATTTTGGGGGAATTTGGAGGAGAAATCTCAAAATAACTTTTTAATGCTACTGCAAAGTCCTGTTTGGCTATGCTGACCCTGCAAAACAGAGGCTTTTTGTCTGCTGCAGTGACAACTGCATAGCTCTGCAGCCCTCCATGTCTTATCATGTGTCTTTGAGAGGGCAGTGGAGTTAATAAAGAGACTGGTATTTCTGAAAAGCAGACTTCAAGCTTCACAGAACAAGCACTGGTGTTATTTGGGCTCTTGGTGCTTTTCTAAAAGTAGAAGATGCCCAAGAACTCGTTGTATCTGCAGCTGGTGCTTGCCAGAAATGCTTGTATGATCTATATGGATGAGTGGAGAAAAAGGGGGAGAGAGGGGGGAAAGGCCTTGGAGGGGAAACAACTGAGGAGATACAAATGAAAATTCAATTAAACAGAAGAGAAGGAAAATTCAAAGTAGCATTGACACCCTGCTTAAGGCTGCTGATGCATCTTGATTTCATCTCTAAACCTAGTGAATGAAGGCGACAGTGAAGAAAATAAATTACCTCCCTGGAAGGAGCTGAATTAGATGACCAGGAAGATGAAAACATTCAAATACAGATATTCCTCTATGATATGCCCAGGGCTTGTAACAAATTCAACCAGAACAATAGATCTTGGCCTTGTAACCATTCCAAAGCTTGTCCAGTGTTTGAGGTTTTTTGTTTGTTTGTTGGTTTTGGTTTCGTTTTGGGGGGGTTTTTAGATTTTTTTTAAAGGTGTCAGTTTACTTGACAACTGGAAGACTTGAAATGGACAATGAATGTAATCCCCTGTTGCCTTCTATTCTTTGTAGCCATCAGAATGATGCTAATTGGACATATTAAATTCAGAATGATGGCATTTTGCACTCATTTTATCTTCTATGCTCAGTTATGCTGGTGTGGGATATAGAAAGTGATCTATTGTGGTCGTTCTGGTTGTTACTGGTTTCCTGGTTTGTGAGAGAAGTGTCCAAATGCTCAGTATCATAAGCTGTTTTAGCAGAGAAGCTGAATGTTCTTTTCTCTTTTAAGATAAACTGCCATTCCTCCAGAATGTGGTCGTCATCAATTTATTTTAGCTTTATTTTGCTCTTTGCCAGCTGTGTGAGGAGCATGTTCAATGTAACCAGTCATTCCAATAGCTTAATTTCTCCCCTAAGTATTTAGCTTCTTTCGGGTTGTCACCACAGTCCCATTTAAAAGCCTGCTAATAGTAATTGAAAGCCATTTTAAGCTTGCATGTAGTATCAGAGTTTGAGCTGCATTTTATTTCTGTAAAACAGAAATAATAGTTAGCTGTGACAGATACTAGGAAACTAAACAACAGCCAAGGCTACCACGCTTTTGGAAACCTACATTGCTGAAAGAAACTCATGGATCCAGAATGCACTGAAATTAATCTTCCCAAGGACTTCAGTGGGCTTCTGATCAGGCACAAAATAACCAGGAGCTCTGCTTTGCAAAGAGGGTTCTTGGGGCCTCAGCCTGTGTTTAAGATGATAGTTATTGATCCTTCTACAGAAAGCAAAGGGCAATGGAAGTGAAAGGGTGCTGGCTGGGTTGGGCTGAGCAGTGTTCAAACCAGGAAGTCCTCTCCACTACTTAGAAAAGGATACCAGCTTTGTTGGGAAGGAGGATTCAGCTGATCCTATCTGTTCAATTGCTTGTTCTTAATTATTTTGGCTGATATCATCTATGTGCTAAGTCAACCCCAATGAATGGCATTTGAAACACCCCAATCAAAGTCATTACATTATCACATTCAGGCCAGGCTTTACGTAAAAGATATTTGGCTTGTTCTTTACACTGCTTGGCCCCTTTCCCAAATCTATGGCCATTATAACAGAGGATTATCTGCACTGGAGGTTTTCTTCATTTCCATTAGGAGAAAAATTTCATTCAGTGCAGCAAGGGCAGCCTGAGATGGCAGGAGGAGATTGGCTCCATGCTGATGCCTTTGTTATCTGCTGAGCAGAGCCTGACACCCCCTGACACTGCCGGGGCCTTGGTGAGGGGCTGTTATTTATTTCAGTGTGTGGAACACATTGTTTTCTGAAAGGGAGGAGAATCAGCCCTTTATGAACAGGAGTCACTGGGCAGCGTAGTCACCAAGCTGCAGGAGCTGGGGTTTGTTGATATAGTTGGTTTTTCAGCAAGCGCCTTTGTTGGGCTTATCTTTTAGTCTGCATCTCTGGTGGTGTTTAAGGTGGTTCTAAACTCTCCCTGTCTTTCCCAACCCCTCTGCCTTTTCTAACACAGAAACACAGAGATAGGGACAGACTCAAATTTTTCAAGCTTACACATCTCCACAAGGCGCCTTCCCTGAGATTCTTATTATCTTCTTATATAACTTCTTATTATCTAGAGATCCCATCTGTCCTGCCGTGGGCTGCCTTAGTTCAAGTTCCTCCAGTCTGTTTGCAGACCATGAATGACCCTACTGCCTTGATAGGCGTTGCTTGGTGGTTTTCAGGACTGCACTACACCCTTACAGAAAGGGCTGCTGCTTGCTGGTTGACACCAAAGCAGTTTGATCTCTGCATTACACAAGTCCTTGTAACAACCCCTGGGATGTGTTTGCATTCAAGTGGAAGCCAGCTGGTGTAGTGTCCTCATGTCTTTAGAGCCTAGACACTGCACACATATGGTGTGTTCCCCCCTCTGAGAGACTCCATATGAACAAAGGACAAACTACTGGAACCCGTTGGAGCAGTGACCAGTCTACACTGAATTCAATTAAAAGTCAAGAAAACCAGGTTTGGTTTTGGCATTAAATACTGAACCAGCAGCAGTGCAGGTGTGGAAACCAGGAGGAGTTTTTCTCAGGTGTCACAGAAGCATTAACCTAGCTTTGTGTGACAGATTCATCATGCAATCACTCCAACCTGGCCCATGGGGAGTGTTCTTCAGGGGCTTGATCTTCCCAGAAAAGTCTTGGAAATATAAACCAAGAAGTGAATAGACATAAGTCTCAGACTCTGCTCTGGACCAGTGGCTTGTAGGGCAGTTCCTCCAAGACACAAGCCCATAAGGGAAGAACAACTTTCTTTCTGCCAGATAAACAGACATCTGGTTCCAAGAGCCATCCAGTGGTCCTCTATGTGCAACCACCTGCCCTTCCCCATGCTGCCTCATATCCTTGCTGCAAGGTGCAGCCGGTCTGCAGATCAGCCCTCAGGACTGAATGTGCCCTGCAAGCCTCCACCACACCAGCTTAGGGTCTGGCACATGCCTTGTTTATGCTCAAGACTAAATTTAGGTTGCTATCTTGTTAGGGTGGCTGCTAAGGTAGATTCAGAGGGGCCAGATGCCACCAACCAGTTCACCAAGTGTTCTGAGGTCTTCAGCTAGGAATAAATTTTAGCATGAAGAGGAGAATGCATAAGCAAAGAGATCACTTTTAATTATCTTTTTTATCCTAGAAACATGTCAGCAGTAAAGCTGTAGGGCAGTGACCATAAGGAGCAGCAGTAAAATGCCATTTGCTGCCCAAGATGGAAGCGTGACTTCAAACCCAAAATGAGAGAACTTACAACTGTAGATTTGTGCTAAGATAACTGACTCAGAGCTTGATGTCTCTGGGAACCTAGTAGATAAATATTTTGTGTCAGAGATAGCCAAACCAATTTCATCTGATACTGAACTTTCCATTTCCGGTTGACTTCTTACATTATGGATCTTTTAAGTAAATCTGTTTGTGGGTGCTACAATATGTGGGGAAACAGCTCTTATCACACCTGGTTTTTCAATGCCTGCACAGAACAAACTGGCAGTGTCCCAGTCTGCTTCCACCTAGCTGAGGTTTGGGGGTTCTGGGCTTTGGTCAGTCCAGGAACGGGAAGGGAGGGCTGTCCCAAAGGGTAGAAGTGCACAGTCCTGCATGCAGGAGGCTGCTGCACACCTGCAGATGCCATCAGGCTGTGCAAGAACATATTCCACTATCCAGGAAAGCCAGGTTGGGGTGCAGCAGCTCAGCAAATTCATGAAGTACCAAGGTGGATTTTATACAATGGTGCTGTTTGATTATTTGTTGGTTTTTCTCTGATCAAATTTGCTTTGCTGCCATAATAGTAAACATGGTGCATGTGAAGCTCAGGGCCATGAGCCTGTATAAAGGGATAAGATAATGGATGTTGCTTGAGCCTTTTACTGTCATTGTAGTTAGAACAGTTATTGGAAGGCACTAATCCCTTTCTGCTGATTATTGACTTTTGAATGAATCCTCATACACTCTCCAGCAGCAAAACTTGTAGGTTTTCAGGCTCACTAAAGCTCAATAGACCCAAGACCTTGTCATTTATTTTCACTGTTACTATTATTTTTCTATTTCAAAGCAGAGTTTTCTGCTGCGAATTTCCTACTGTTTGATCACAAAAGCAAGCTAAGGGAAATTGTTGTTTTTCATCCTGAAGCTTTTGTCCTTTTTACTTTTACAATCCACGTGAGGCGACTTTGCTGGTCATTAGCCGAGTCAGTAAAGCGAGCTTTCTTTGTTGGGCGATAGCAGGGAAACATCAAGTGTCTGGTTCCATGGTAGCAATTTGCTCTTGAAATAAAGCAAGCGTTGATAAGTTGCTACCCTCAGCTATATTTGTCCTAGTAAATAAACATCATCAGGATTTGAGCACAAATACAAGTTGTTTTGCTCTGTTTAACTATTCTGAGATTGTGTTGGGCTAACAAAATTTCCTCTGCGTCAGATAGACTTGTTCTATCTCACGCTCGTTTCGCTGATGATGTGTTTCTGTACACCTAGCCAAGGATGTATTGTTTAATGCATTGATCAGCAGAGCAAATATGCCTGGAATGCATCCCATTAATGTAAAGCAAGCAGTACATGCTTTTGATGGCTTTGCTTTTTAGAGGCCAAGGTTTCTAGCAGTGGAATGATTTGCCTTCCCAGTGCCTGGGAATGGTGGATTTGCTCAGAGGGTGCTGTGGTGTGCCAGCACTGGTCATGCAGGGGACATCACACCCTCAGTGCTCACACTGCCAAGCCAGCTGAAGGGCAGCAATTGATACGTGCTGGCTTATGCAGGCCAGAAAAAGCCCTTAGGATTTGTCATTGGGAGAAAGATTCCATTTTCCAGGATACTGATGAAAATGGTCATTAACCCTTTGGCAATGGCCTGTTCAGCTTCAAAGTGAAATTGCTCACTTGAACCTCACAAAATCAGGATTGTGCTTCTTCCGTGACAGGCAGGAGGACCCAAAATATAATAAAGCAGCAGCAGGAGACCAAGTGAAACACAACACTGACATTTGTTCCACTTGGAGCAGTGGAGCCACCGCTAATTTGGGCTGGAAGATCGGAGCACATGGCAAGAGATGGTTTGATGGTTTGAGTAAATAAACATACTGGGTCAGTCTGTACCTGCAGGTACCACACATTCTACAGTGAGGTGAATCACAGCAGAAATAGACCAATTCCCCTTTGCCATCACAAAATTTTCTATAATTCCTAGAAAATTCAAAGGGATTACACAGCTTCCAGACCCAATCCTAGCATTTTGTGGGGCTTTCAGCTGCTTTGACATGCTGCAGGATTGGCAGTGTCCATCACTTTCCCCGCCCACTTAAACAGATATCCGTACTCCACAAGTTGGCTGCCCCGCCTGCTGCGCACCTGAGATGCAAAGAAAATGCTTTTCTTCACACTTCTGATTAGCAGTAATTAGATTAGGGAAGTTCACAGTGGTGGAGGAAGGCTCTCTTCCATGGAGAACCACCCAGTGGAAGTTAGTAAGGGGTCAGGACAGCTCTATTACAGTGATTTGCCAGAGCACAAGCAAGCTGTAACCTGACCAAGATCCATCACACCAGGAATTCTACATCCAGCACAGAGAGATGGTGTCTGCTGCAGAGAGGTGTGCTCTCACTGATTCTCCCTGCTCTTTTTAAACTTCTCCATCAATCAAATCATGCCTTGAGCCTTAGAAGTGGTGAGTTCCAGCTTCAGTGAGTTCCATCTCAAAAGTGAGCATCAGTTTGGTTCCTCAGAGATGTCTGTCCCCAAGAGATAGAACAGGGAGGGTTTTTCTCCTCCATCACACCTTATATAATTAGTCTAGGAGCTCAGTTCCTTCGAGGTCTCCACCAGATTTGCTAAAATTGGCCAAGAGACTGAAACATTACTGAAAGAAGAGCAGGAGGATCCTGCAGGAATATATGGGTGGCCATGCAGCAGGTGATGCATGGAGAAAGAGTGGACTGACAAACACTTCAGGAGAGCTATCACGCAGGTTTCCTAAACCACTGGACAGGTACTAAACCTAATTATTCTTAGGCAAATAGACATACTAAAGCCACTCTGAAATAATTCTTCACTGACGCATCTTTTTTACAAGGCAAACTAATTCTGGGCTTATTAACAAGTTTCAATAAATAGAATCACACTGATGAACAGACACTGCTAATTGCCTTCTGTAAGATAGCTGGGGAAATAGAAAACAGGAGCTGAATCTCCAGGCACACAGCCCCCTTCTTAGCACCTCCCTCTCTGTCCCCCTGAAAAACAACAGAAAAGCTTATATCCCCCTTCTGGCAGGGATCAATTATGTGCTGCTTTTAGCAGAGTTTCAGTATATTATTCTCCAATTTAGGCCAAATTCATAAGTGAAGCTGAAGATGGTTAAGATGCATGTCAGAAGGAAATTGGTCAGAAAATGGTTGTCGGGTGGGCGTGAGTAGTGCAGCACAGTGTAACTCACAACGCTTTGGTGCTCAGTGGGAAAGCAAAATTGGTTTAAGTGAGAATAACGTACACAGATTTGGGGTGGGGGTGGATGTAGAAGTACAAACTCTGAAAATGGGCTTTTTTTGAGAGGAGAAAAACAAGGAAAGGCCAGGAACGGATCTGTTTGTGGTGAGAAGTGGGTACCAGCCGCCAGGAACAAAGGGCCCTGTTTGCAGGATGTGCCTTGAGGAAAATGCAGATTTCTTCCAGTCTCCCAGAATTTCCTCTTTCTCCTCATGTCCTGGGAGCCACCCACCCTGCCAGCCCCACACCCAAGCAGAGTGCAGAAGGATTCTTGGGGTTTGTTGAGTAAAACAAAGCCACCAGCAAAGGTAGAGGTGACTGGCAGCCCCCAGCCCATGCAATTTCAGTTCATAGTTTCCTAAGAAAGGAAGGGTTCTGTTCAGTGCTGATTGCTTTGGGGTAAAGAAAAAAGCATTGCTGTAGTGACAGAAAAAACGCAGCTTAGATTTTGCGTAGATGACTTATTAGGTCAGAGCTGGAACATGCTTTGATTTGTATTCCTGATGATTGTACACGGGCACTAATTGGCCAAAGAAGCAAGGGATCTTTGTGGTTTAATGAGGAAAATACTGTGTAATGTGACGATTACTTTCTAATCAAAAAGCAGAGGAACAGAATGGGAAAGAAAACCTGTGTGTGAATACAGACTGTAATTTTAATTAATATTTGCTTGTGCTAATCAGTTTCTCTGTTCTGCAACCAGCTGTTTGCCCTAAATGTGACCTAAGGTTATATAAATATTATTGAAATTAAAATTTATTATTATTTTATGCTTAATATTAGAGAAATATTTCCTTTAATATGCTAAGGATGGAGTAGGATGCCTGTCACACCACTCTATTTTAAACAAAGAAGCAGTAAAAAGCCAGTGATCCCTGTAGCATTTGGAAGAACAGGTTGGTGTTTCTCTGAGTTGGAAGGACTGTTTGTCATGGCCACTTATATTCCCAGGAAAGATTCTTTGCTACCTTTGAGTCGTGGTGGAAATTATTCTGATTCACTGAGCTTCCACACTGCATAGTGCTATGGACTGTGCTGGCCTGAGAGCCTCCTAGCTGGTTATCTGCTGGATTTTGAGTAACAAAAAAAATCTCAGTCCCTCTTTGAAGCATAACCTAAGTAAATATTACTTGAAATGAAGAAGAAATAGGGTTGCTCATCTTTAAAACATAAAGGATTATTAATTTCAGTTTGACAGCCAAAATTTTGGAGCAGTCATTGAACCTAACTGGACTTCTAGTGCAGTAAATAATTGTGGATAGTAGTCAATTTGAACTTGGTGATTTGTTTTTTAAAAAAAAAACAATAAATGCTAATGTTAAGCTTCTGTGGCTCTACTCATAATTTCAGTGTTGACTATGCTCAAAAATCACTGCAGAGTTCCCACTCCTATTCTTCTTGCAAGCCTTATGATATCTCCTGAATTTTCCTTAACAACCCCTGGAGGCACATGAATTTGAGAAACCTCAGTTCTAGAGCTTGTTGTTTGTTTTTTTTTTTCTAAAAATCTCATCTTCTGTACCAGCATAGAAGTTGACAGTGGACCCAAAAACCTTAAAAAATAAAGAATTATGTGTGTTCATCATACTTTAATGTAAGAGATTTGAGAAATGTAATTCTTATATGCTTTAGAGCAGCAATTTCATATGAGTCATCTCTTTAAACACCTGAAAATCTGCAAAACATCTCATAATCAAGATTTTTTCCCTGACTTCTGTACATCCCATAGCCATTGACCATGGTGGTCTGGTCATTATGTGTCATCCTGCCCTGAAAGTATTTTGCCTGGCACTGGCATGAGTCCTGAGGAGAATGGCTCTGGTAATCCTGCTCAAGGCAAGAGATCTCTCTTTCTGACTCATTGCCCTCTTGGTGTGGAAGTTGCAAAATTTAATTTTTGACCCTAAAAATCAGCGGCCCAGAGTCTGCACCCCCTCCAAGAACAGAGCTGCTGCATAAACACGCGCCATTTGCAGGCAGATGTTTTTTGAAATTGCTCTTTCAGAATATGACTTCTTCCACGTAGCCCTTAAATTGCTAAAGTGGGAGTCATGCCTGCTAAAGAAACCCAGTTTTAAAAATGAAAGGAGGGGAAGGGGATAAACTTCCCCTTTGCTGGCATTTCAAAGAGGGCATTCCCTGTGAGAGGCAGAGCCAGGGCCGGGGCTGCTGCACTGACAGAACGGGGCCAAGGGCCCTCTGCGTTCTTTGTAACAACGCGGCATTTTCGTGTAAAACCGCACAAGTGTTAATTATCCGGATTGGGCAATAGCAGGAGCTGTTTATTGAGGCTCGCTGCTTTCCCGCCGGAGCAGGCTCTGGATCCCCAGTGGAACCATTCATCAGCGCCCTGACAATGCCAGTCCGCTGCAGGGCTTTCAGAGCACAACAAGGATTTCCTCACAGCTCCGAGCCACGGAGCTGGCTCCTGTTATAGTACCGGTCTGACAAAGGCAGAAGGAAAGAGAGTCACTTGCTAACACGCATTTCTCTTTCGGTACTGTATTTCTCTTTCTCTCTCCTTCTCATAGTACTTCACACAAGACAGAGAAGTGGTGTTGTTTGCACTTTACAGAGGGGAAACTGAGGCCCAGAAGGGGAAAGCAACTTGTACAAGCTTTTTCAGCCAGTGATGGTCAGAGCAAGGAGCACAGGAGCACTAGCCAAGTCCTAATTCCTTGGCAGAGTCACGCATTCATCCAGCTGTACTGAAAGCCACTGTATTTCCATGCACTTGCACTGTGAGATGCGGACAGTAGGGGAAATACATGGGGTAATGCAAGTTTTTACACCCCTGTGTCATCATCTGTCAAGCTTCTCTTTCCTCCTCTTTCACTATGTCATTTACTGGCTGCACATGCCAGTACAGTGTACTTTGGGCACTATGCATATTCACACCAACCAGGCTCCAGTTTCACTTTGCACAGGCTTTTCTCCAAGCAATTTTTGCTGCTGTTGTTGCAAAACATTTTAATTAATCAGGAATTTTAATTAATTGTACCCCACTGAAAATGCAAAGACAACAACACAAATACACGGAGACAGTTGCTCAGGTCAGAGCAGCCCGTCTTTGGTTAGCTGTGTTTTCTCTGAGATCATGCAGTGTGATTACAGACACAGGCACAGGGAAAACACTGGATTCTGAACGGCATTTTAAGGTCTTAGAGAAATCGGGTGGTGTTTTTATCAAGTCAGGAAGCCCGTATTGAAGCTCTGATGGTGACACTGAGCTGGCATACTGCTAACAGGAAAGCTGCATCCCAAAAGGATTACAATGGCCTTTTTTCTAGTCCTCCAACTGCTTCAAACAATCACTTTCACCAAAGCATTTCAAATGTTCTGTGTTTTTATAAAGCTGAAAATCAGGTCGTTTCTAGATGGATTTCACGTGCCGTGAGTGAATTAGCACAGCTGCTTATTTCCACCTTTTGCTGAGCCCCTTCCTGGGGACATGTACACCTTGCAATGTTACTGCTGACAGAGACCCCTTTCTTGTTCAGCATGTTTAGAAAAGAAAATAATCGCATTCTGGTCTTGTTACTTGTCATTTTGCTACAATGGCTAGTGAATTGTGGCACATTTTGTACTGAGCTTATTGCAGTTCATCTGTCTAGTGATATGCAGTCCTGGACCAGCACTCAGTACACAAACTGGTTCACCTTTCTGGAAATGTCATTTTCTACCCTCTTAAAATGGTTTCATGTCTTGGTACACAGTCTAGACAACCCCCAGCACACCTTGAATAATAGATCCCAAAAATCTGTAAAAACTTTATTTATTTAAACAACTAAATATTTAGAATTTGTTCATATCATTGGCATATTTACCTTCCTTCCCCTGCAGTAAAAGGTCTCCAAAGGATTTCCACCTTATAAATCTGCTTTGAGCAGTATTTACAGCCTGTTGTGTGTTTAAGGCCCACAAGTGAAGCAAACAGGATTTCACCCTTGGTGACTGCAGCCTTACGTCTTTCTGGAGATCCAGTGGGTTGCATTTTTCATCATAGAAGCTCCTCTTTAGAAAGCTAATGACAAAGCCACAAGGTGAAAAACCCTGAAAATGTGTCTTTGCTCACATTAAAACCATTTAATTCCCCTGTTTTCTTCTAAATGCTGCCACGGGTCTCATGTGAACTAGTGGAGAGCGTGGGGATCTGGGTTCTGCTCATGCCTTTTCCACAGACTCTCTGCTGCTTTCACCATTTCCCCTCAGCACATGCTGTGTCCTGCTGGAGAGCAAGTCCCTCTGCACAGGGAGACCCTGGGCAGGGAGCTGTGCCCTCTGGATCATGGCAGCCTTTCCAGGCTGGTTCAGGCATAGGGATAAGCTATTTGGCAGCTTAGCAATAAGCAGCTGGGAGATCCCAGTGACTTGCTGTAGAACAGAGGGCACAGGTGAGAGGGGAGGGACCCCATCTCAGGACTTTCTTCCTCTATAATAATCTTGTTTTCTCCTGAGCTCTGGGTTTGCTCATGGGCACAGCTGGCCAGGTCAGCTGCATCCCTGGCTATGTCTGAGAGCTTTGAGATGAACTTCAACAGGAGCAGGACCACAACCATTTTCTTGCACTGAGATTATTCCTTCTCTGCTGTTACTGATGTAAATCCAGAGCTCCACGGATCTCAGCAGTGCAGCTTTGGAGGGTGAAAGCAAGGATGGCCACGTGCTATAGCCTGGGGCTGGTGGCTTACTCAAATTGATGAGCTCCTTGTGAAGATAGCTCTAAGTGACTCAGCTCTCAATCTGTTTAGACCAACTTCATGGACTGAGGTGGAAATTGAGCCTGAGTAAAGTTACTTCTCATCCCCCAGGTTATGCCTGGAAAGCTACACTTTGCCTGTGCACATTTCATTGTCATAAGTGGTACCTAAGTGTCCAAACCCCCCTGGCTCGGCACTGCTCAGTTAATAATTTCTATCATCTGAAGATAAGGCTGGGCGCCCCAGGGTTTTACTGTGCTGACAGATTATTGTCCTGTTTCTACAGACCACAGTTACTGCCTGACATGCTTAGCTGAGCCCATTCTTCCCAACACAGCCCAGTGAGAGGTTCTACACCACGGGGGAAGAGGCAGCTCACTGCTTTATCTGTGTGTTACACGGGCACAGGCAGCAGCTGAGGCTGAGCTCACTCAGCCTTCTCCTCCACCGTGTGCCACGGATCCAGGCAGAGAGGGAGCCCATTGTGTGTCAGCAATGTGATCCCTGGGTAAAGGTGTCTAACTGCAGGATTAGTCACTACAGAAATTGCTGTGCTAAGCATTGAGCATCTCTTGGCTCTGCAGATCTTTAACTTGGTGGTGGAGACAGAGAGGTGAGGCTGGCGCTGGTGTTGTGATGAGGAGAAAGTGAGCAGGCAATTTGCCCAGGACAATGGGCACAGGGAACAACCCCTTCCAGGTTCCTGCTCCCTTTTCCAAGCAAGTACTTTAAATTACAATCGTGTTTAACATGCTGTTAGACAGCAGAACACTTACCTTCCATAGGGAGCACCAAGGGGAAATGCAAAGGATTTCCTTTGAAAGAGGAATGTTGTGGACACTAGGAGCTCAGTCCCGGAGAGCTGAGGAGAGGAAAGGAGACAACATGTTCTTGTTACAGGATCTGTGAGAGGTGCAGAAGAGGGAGACAAGAGGCTGGTTTGGGGTAGTGCAGACTGCAGATGTTCGTGCATTGGCTGTGGGAGATAAGGAGAAGCATAAGCAGGAAACCAATTTCCCTGTGAGCACCTCTTCTACCTGGCAGCCAGCCAAGCTGGGTTAGAGAGCAGACTGCAAGGCTGGTGCTCAAGGTACCCCCCAGTCCTATACTTCTGGGGTGCCTGAGGCACAGAGCTCTTTTTTCTAAGGGATATGTTTTACATGTCCTGGGAATCCATGCTGTGTGAACACACTTCTTGCACTACACAAGGAAAAGATAATAACTTGATTTTCCTATGGTCACTTTTCCTCTTCCCCTATGGAATCTCCACTCATTGACTCTTATTTTATTTTCTCAGTTTTCATGGGTTTTTGTAAGCAATTATTTTTGTTATTTTTCCCTGTATTTGATTTTTTTTTCCTCCTCTAAAACCATTTTTCTAGACATTTTGGGGCTTCTAATATGTTTCCTTCTGAACAGATTTTTTTTCCCTTTCTTCCCCCCATCCTGTTTTATTTAGCCCCAGGTTTTTGCAACTCTTACAGCTTTGTTATCCTCTCCCAGCCTTCCCGGGAGGGGGCTGGAGCATACATCCCACTTGCTTTCCAAATGTTGACAAGAGTGTTTTGGAGGATGAGTGACTGACAGACAAATACCAGCCCCAAATACTCTGAATGCTCTGTTACTAATAGCTTTATTCTTGTCAACACTGTAAGCGAAATAACCCTTGAAAGGGATAGGCCATATTTTTAGCCAACCTTAAACTCAGCTTCTAAAAAATAGCTTTATGCTCAGCTGTCTGTCTCACTCCTTGGCTCCGTGTTCCCCAATCAGATATTTAGAGGATGGCTCTTCATGTTGGGGATGCATAATTAGACTCTTGGAAGCTTGTTTTCTTCAGGCACCTGGCAGTGCCACAGAAGTGGGGCTCTGAGGCTGACCCACAGCTTGTAGCTGAGTAGGAAGTAGAAGGCAGGAGATGCTCATCTGGGACTTTGCTGCATATTTGGTCCCATGGCTTGGACCTGCACAAAGGGACCAAACAGGGTGAAGTTTGAACCCAACCAAACCTAAGTGATAACGAAGTGTCAGGGTTTCTCCACCACCTGCAGTCACCACCAAATTTAAAGCTTGACTATTTCAATATATCTTGAAGGAGTTAACATTTAAAACAGCTTAGAGAAGATAAATAAGGATGTTTCTGTGCTGGCCTTGGAAATGCATGACCTTGCCTTCCTCTTCTCCTATTGGTTTTAGGACAAGCCAGATTAAGGAGTGATCTCTTTCAAACAGTCTTCAGTTTGTTAAGCTTGTAAACAACAGCAAGGGTGGAAACCATTGCAAGATGGATAAAGCTTAGAAATGCTGGCCGGGATTTCCTTGTGACGTGCTGTAGGGAATGTGTGCTAGTTAACAGGGCTAATTCGTTTCGAGGGAGCTCCTTTCCTGATGCTCTGTATTTCCTTTTCCAGGCGGGTGCCTGAGGTCCCCTGTTGCTTGCCAAGGCCACCACAGCCTTCAAAACATGGGCTTCTGTGGGATATTATTGGAAGCAAAGAGGGGAACCTACCCTGGGAGAAGGGACAGGGGTTTGGTCTCTGTAGTCTGAGCCTGGCTGTGAAAGCTCAGCATTGTTCCCCCAGGCAGGCACCCCACACTACCTGCCCTTGGATCAGCTGAGCTCCAAGCAGTGCTCTGACACCCAGCCAAGCTGAGAGCATTTCAGCTTGGCTCTAGTCTGTCTTCGTGCAGCACTTGGTGTCAACACATCCTTCGCTGGAGCGGGGCAGGATCAGAGGCAGCGCGCTCAGCAAGGGTTTTGTTCTCACTACTCTTTTAGGCTGGAAAGAAGCCAGGAATCATCTGGGTAGGAGAGGCTGGTTTGTTGCTGATCAGTTCAGGACTTTTTTCCCCTGCTCTCTCACAAGGGATACAAACCAAAGAGACTTTTGCAGTGGCACTATTAGAGGCTGCTGTGTTTGAAGTGCTCTCATTCATTTGTAAGGGATTACTTGTTTATGGCAAAACAGCTCAGAAGCAATCATTAGGATAGAAATGGAAAGGTACACCTTTTTCTTTTGTGGATTATTTGCAAAGCTCTGAGTATAGTGGGGAGAAAGCAAGACCACTAATTTAGAAAAACAAAGAGGGATTACAGAAATGAGTGTTGCTGTACCTGAACTTGGTAGTGAGGGGTAACATCAAAAATTATCAAGCAGCCTATAAACAGCACCTTGAAAGACATGGTGTTGAGCACTGAGTGAGTGTACAGTGGGTTTGTAAGTGCCCACACTGTTTTTATGTGCTTTCAAACAGTGCTGTTCAGTGTTCCCATTCATGTTTGGTGTGGTAGTGTGAGAGTACCACTCAAAATAAGATATAGCTCAGAAATACTGGGGAATAGCTGCAAGCGCTTCTGTGGACAGCAGGAGAAGCAGTGCTGCTGAAAGAGCCCAGGAAAATCAGTGAGGTAAAACTCAGAAACAAATATAAAGGTGCTGCATTTAAGAGGGAGAAACTACATTGTCCCAGACTGCAACTGTGCTTCACCCAAGTTAAAGCAAGTTCTTATGTGGATATGGTCTGCACCAAGCAGGTGCCATGTGAAACGAGACTCAACGCTTCGGAGCCAAGAGCCCAAATCTAGGTGAATATAACAAAGGAAACCCACCCTCACTGATGATGAGAACTGTACCATTCCCTCTCTGTGAAATACCCTTTATCCACAGTTCTGCACAGGCATGGAGCAGAGCAGACATTTTCCCAAGCGTACTCTGCTTTAAGATGCCACATCCACTCAGGAGGAGGATGGCAAACCATGTCCACTGCTTACAGACAGACTGCTGGGAAGGCTTTTTTCCACAAACTAGGAGGCATCTTTTCTGCTAGCAGGGCTTTTGCTGTTCTTTTGGCAGTTTCAGCTGGATATGGAAAATCCAGCCCAGCTGCAGACTTTAAGACATTGTTTTAGGACAAGACCTGTCAGGAGGAATGAGGCATTTTGATGGCGAGTCACTTGTGCGGTGACTGTCACATGTGCACAGGAGAGGCTATGTTTGCCTTTGTGCCTGCTGTCCTTTCTGTATCTGAAAAAAACAGGAGCCAGTGCAGTGTTTTCCTTTGGCCATTCAGCATTGAGTGTACCAATAATAGCACAGTCACACAGTCAGAGTTTAGGGGAAGGGACTGTGTCCTCTTCACAAGGGACGTGGCCCTAGCACGCCGGGGATGGTGCTGCTACTCACATAATGAACAGAACATGATTGTCCTTAGCACTTTTCCCCAGTTCCCTTTGCTCTTGGCATAAAGCTTTGGTGTCCCTGGTACCTCTGTGTGGTATGGGAATGTAAATGTAAAAGGCAGATCAGAATTAATAAGCAAAACTTCTTCTAGTTTAAGAGGAAAGGTCAGAACAAGTTTCTTCAACCTTCAAGAGAGTGATGAGGTGAGGGACAGCCAGGTTCTCTCTTGTTTATTTCTGTTTCATCCCTAGCCCATGGTAGTCACTGTGTCTTGTTGGAATCTGCAGAATTAAGACACCTTTCTTCCCACAAATCAAGGACAGGTTGAAGAAAAGCTGTTGGAGGACAGGGTGAGATGCTTTCGGGCTTTGCAGGTTAGATAGGTTCATGATGTAATTGATTGCATTGCACGGGGTGCCTTGAGAAGCCCCATCACTCTTAATTTTGCAGTGAACAAACCCCACACATGGCCACAAAAATACACATTTTCCTGTCTTACAAGACACTCGTCCTGTTTGTAGCACATGCCCAAGACAGGACATGTTGCCCTGACCAAAAAAGAAAAGCAAGTTCTGTTGGAGGATGGTAGAGCAAATTCTGTACTAAAACTTAACTGACACCCGTGCTGCAGACCTCCAGCCAAATTCTTGGCTAAAGAACTGCCAGGTTGAGCAAATCTATGGAACCAAGTTTATATGCAGGTGTGTATGAGCATGAGACCTCAGAAGCCAAATTATGAAAGTTCACCCAGTCAGAGACTTTGGCCACAGAGTCTCTTCAGTGCATTTTCACTCACCACAGGGTTTTTTCATTTCTCTGACCACTCTCAGGTTTTGTCCCTATTTTCTGTATATCTCGCATCTGTTCCCTCCCCGTGTTTTTTTCTTGAGCATTTTTAAAGCCTGCTGCAAATCCAACAGCCCTCAAGTTCACGTTGAACTTCTGAACCTACCCTGTTAAAGTGGGTGCTTAATCAGGCAGGACAAGTCAAGCCAGCTCTAATTCTGATGATAGCAATTGTGCTTTTGGAAAATAATTGACAAACATTCTGCATTTAGACAAAGCTTGTCTAAGGGAGAGAGAACGTTTGTATTCTGCAACCCTGGTCTGCAGAGAGCCTGTGTTCAAGTAGGACATTTTAATAACATCCTTCATAGACAAGTGTTTTGCTTGGAACCCTTTTTTCCTCCCTCCACTCAGACAATTGTCAGAGAAGGGACTCACAGGGAACAAAATGGAATTACATCTATTCAGAAAATTAGAACAGCCTGCATTTCTTTCTTTCTTTCTGTGCTGAATTCATTACTAGGGGGCTATAATCTGCATTTTTTTGCCTGAAGCACACTCCCACTCTTACCTCTTCACAGCAATGCTGCTATTCTCACAGATAAACAGGTCCTCCCTGAATGGATTATAGCTTTCAGCCAAAGGCAGGCTGATGACAAGGGAAAAACAAACAAATGCATTCCCAGGGTCTGATCCAACTCTTCGGAAAGAAACTAGAGACGCTCACAGATTTCAGCAGAGTTTCCATCCAGCACTTAACAGCCGCTTTGCTGATGACTAATTGCACAGGGCCCAGGAAATTTGCGTAGTAAGGGCTCAGCGCTAAGTTCGCTGTGTTATTCCATCACCTGGCGGGTTCTCGGGGGATGGAGCCCGTGGTGCCCCCACAGCTGCTCTCCCATCCCATTGAGCTCCGACACGCCGGCTTTCCCTGCGACATCATTCCTTCTGCTGCCGCAGGTTCGCAAGGTTTTATGAGGCTGTGAGTTCCTGGGTGGACAAACTGATAAAAGGAAGGATCCAAATTGCCAAAGGCAGATCCTGAAGGGAATGGGGTAGCAAGAGGCGATACTAAATGAGCCGAGATTGACATTGGTATTCGCGCTTCAAGAAAGGGAGAGTGAGTGAAATAAGGAAATGAGGGGCAATTGAAAGAAAAATAAACCAGAAATATGTATGTTGAGTTAGGAAGACATTAGGGAGGGGACAAGAGATCTGAATTGAATGATCAGGAAACTTTGTTGCTTTTGAGGCGGAAACATTCCTCTGAGATGACTCTGTCCCCCAGCCCTGGTTCTGGGCCCGTCTGCCTTCTGCAATGGAGCTGTGTCACTCCTGTGCTCTTGGTACATCCTTCCATCCCGCTCTTTAGCCAGCCAGGTTCTTTTTATTTCTCCCACTCAATTCTGGTGTGCTGCTGCAGCCAGGGACCGGTCTTTCAGTAGTAATAGGCTCACTATTGCTTTGAATTAGGAGGACTTTTATCAGCCCACTGTTCCTGTAATTTACCATGGTTTAGAGTGATAATGAGGATTTGGGTATGTAAAGAAACCCTAAAGTACACATGGAAATCAACACAAGGGAGTGCTACTCTGAGCCTTGGGCATTAGTGACTATGAATGGGTGAGTGAGTGCTTAGCACAGGAAACCAAAACAGGAGAGACAAAAGCCACACATAATCTTCCTGGGCTGGGAAATGCTGTTTATCTTATTTGTTTAAATGACTGGAGAACAGAAAGCTTTTCTTTCCTTTTGTTGCTCAGTAGCTGTGTTACAGTTTAGCCTTAGCTGTGCACAGTTGCTTGCAAGACTTTGGCAAGGAAACCTTCCTGGGCTGGTCCTGTGTGGGACCGGGAGGTGGTCCCGGAGTCCTGGAACCGTGGGCATGAGTCCATCGCCCCACCACAGAAACCAAAAGAATCGAAGGACTCCTTTCAGTCTTATTATGTCTGTAGAACCACAACTGAAAAACAAGGGGAGGGGAAGTTCTTTAAGATTAATGTTATTTTGGGGTAAAAATGTGAAATGCTTTCTTGTCAGGGATGGTTTGTAGCAACGAATGTAAACTGTGGTCACAAATACTCCTGCCAGTGGATATGCATCCTTTGAGTGGACAGTGGCATAATTGCATGTTCAAGTGGGGTTAGAAGCATGCTGGTTTGCTACCAGATTCCACAGCAGTGCAAATCGTTTGTAACATTCTTGGTACTCAATTAGTGCTCCCATCTATAATTTCAGAAGCCTTATTCTAAGCCGGGGGGAGGAAACACATCAGGCCTGTTATTTCTGCTGGCAACACTGGTACTAAAAATAACTGTGAATGACATTGTGGAAGCTGTTTTTGAGTTTGTCAATACATAAATTTTGACTGGACAGGAGGAATTATTTCTAAGGGATTAAATAAGTCATGCTATGGATTATTATTCCTAGAGAAGAGGTGAAAGCCTCATTGCCCAGGATCCTCTAAAGGAAGGATTTAGGAATGAAGAGGAGGGAACAATCTTGCATCGTGCCCTGATATTCTGAGGGATTTGGGGGTTCCTGAGAGATATGAGTGAAGAACAGCAGTAGAAGTTTCTCTTCCATCAGCTGGATGAAACAGCCTCAAGGCCACTCTGTTTCCTGGGGCTTTCTCAAGGGACCTTTGACCCGGTCTCAGGCTCTTATTTGGGCATTATTTGGAATAAATGTGATTTCCAGCTCTCCATTTCTCAAGTACAGACAGCTGGGAGAATCCTTCCCAAAGTGGGGATGGGCTCGTCCTCCCCGCCTGCCTTCCCCAGCCCTGCCAGGGCAGCAGCAGCACTCAGCGTGAGTTACTCCATTTAACATTGTCAATTGATTGGTTAATGAGCCACTTGTTTGCCGAAGGTTACTCAGCACTATTGCCTCTGCTCGTAGATTAGGTGCTGCTTTTTATCATGCATTTCCCCATGTTCTGTAGGTTGTTAATCTATTATATGGATATTAGTAAGCCACAATCACCCTGTTTAAAGGGGACTCTGTCAGGGCTATCAGATACTAAATCAGCACTTCCTTACCTATATTTCTTAAGTTTAGATCACTGTTGTGTTTGTTTTCTTTTCTTCCTGCCCACATCCCCCGAAGGGCAGAGGTGCTCCCAGGTCTCCTCCCCAGATCAACAGTAGTAAAGCTGGGAGCAGTTCCTTTCCATGGGACTAAGGGTGAGAGGAGGAAAGCCTGGCCAGAGAGGCAAGGGAAGGTCTGTGCTGTTTGGAAAACTTGAAAGCTTTGAGAAACAAATTAGTTGACCAAGATTTCCTAGATGGCTTTTGGAAAAACAGAAGTCTACACCATCAAAATGGCTCATCATCCAAATAGCAGCAGTGCACCCACTATGTGTGTGGGAAGAGAGAGTCAAAGAAGTCTATGCTCATTAAACCTCAGCCTCTCTGAATCTAATCAAACCTCTCCAGAAGGCAGTAATCTTTTACACTGGAGACAGTAAAATAATACTAGAGATAAGCTTAAACTCTGATGATCAGATGTGGAATAAATTTATTACAATGCAGATTTACCATATCTAGCTGGATGCTTTATAAGACGGTTCAAACAGTCACTTTGAACTGCCTTGCATCTTCTCAGGTACTCTTGGGAGAGACTTACAGGCGAATTTGCAAATTAAATCAATAAGGAATTTTTCAATTGAAGATGAGGACATGGGGGATGACAAAGACTGATGAAAGCAGTAGGAGGAATATACTCGTGTTCTGAGGTATTTGCAGCAGCGGTCGCTTCCCAGCGTAGTGGGCAAACACATTTACACATCTGTTTAAATGTGGCTCTGCTCTCAGTTATGGTGTCTCCTGAAAAGCCAGCGGTGGCTGAAGCAGAATGAGTCTGTACACCCAGGGGCAGCTGCTTGCACCATGGCATGTGCTGCCTCTGTGGGGTGAGGTGGCCACCAGGCAGCGGGACCGCCGGAGGGGCTGGCTGGCTGCCCCAGAGGATCACCTCCCTTCCCGGCAGTGTCTGCCTTGGTTCTTGGTAGTGCACTGCTCCTGGGGCTCCCATTAACAAAGAATGGGCCTGGGAAGGAGAACTTAAGTGCCAGTCTGGCTCTAAGCCAGGCTTTCAAATGGAAGAGTGTCTGGCCAGGGTACCCCAGGTACTTGATTCTTGATCACTCCTTTCTCTACTGGCAGGAGCTGCTGTGCCAAAAGCTGACATGAAACTCTAGGAAAGTGCAGGGACCCATGCCTTACCCAGAGAGAGTGTGAAAGATGTGCCTGGGGCACAAGGGCACTCTAGAGATCCCATCAGGGTGGCTGAGTCTCCCAGGGATGCAGGGGAGCTGGTCTGCTCATTTTATAGGAATTCTCCTGGTTAGAGCCCTGCCCTTCTCTCCCGCTGCCACCGGGAGGTCACAGGACAGCACTTGGATCTGGTTACAAAGTGCCAGCTCACTCTGCAGAGCAAGGACAAATAATTATTTGTAGTCTTTTGGCAGTGGGTGCATTCATTGTGGCATATGCTTGTATTCTTCCTCTACTGGCAGCACCCCACCTCCCAGTTCCACCCCGCGCCCCAGCAGCCTCACATGAAGGCTCTGACTGGCTGTCCCAGCTCAGAGAGACACGAGATGAGAGAGACACACAGAGGGACACACAGAGGGACACCAGAGCAGGTGTCCTCTGTGCCAGGAAATGCCATGAGACACTGAGGATGCCCAAGGTCTTCAAATCCTCTTTCAAACAGTATCGTGTTGGAATAGGTCGGCTGAAAAGCTTGGAAAAACACTGGAAAAAACTGTTCCTTCATCTTTCTCATGGCAATTTTAGGTGGGAGACTCAGAGCTGAGGCAGGGCTTTCCCCATTGCTACAGGTAAGGAATGTCTGGAGGCATGTGCTGAGTTAGACCAGCCAAGGTCTTGTCCCCCCACCAGTATTTTCTAAACATCAGCTGCATCTGAGAATCACTGAAGGGTTATTTGAAGCCTTGTGGCAGGTGTCAGGGAAAAGCTGTAAAAGCTGTGCATTTGTCTTCTTTTCAGATAACCTGTTCTCTGAGTACAAGTGTAGAAGTTATGATTCAAATATATCCAAATGCATGTAATTAACCACAAGTGCAACATACCTCCTTCCTGCTGTGAAATCTTATTAGCAGTGTGGGCAGAATCCTAAAATACTGTATCTGCCAGGTTTCAGCTCAAAGTCTTCAGCTGGGAAAGCCTCAGTGAGCAGACCTGAACAGGAAGGCTGGGAGAGCTGAGAGCCATGACCTGGCATTACTGAGCACAGGAACCCAAAGCAAGCTCTCACCACCTCTGTTTGGGGAGGTGCCTACCCCTGCTCTGTCAGAGCCACGCTTCAGCTGCAGGCAGACTTCCATGGGGCTCCAGTAAACACAGACAGCAGAAACTCTGCAGCCCCATTGCAAGAAATAGCACAAGACAAGGTTTGGGTCTCTGCTGCCTGCAGCAGCAGGAGTGACAGAGGCCAAACTGCTGTTGCTTCATCCAGGACTTGTATCTCATCTACACCAGACACCATCATTTTGACTGCAAAATTTTCCATGGATGGAGGATCCACTACAGTCTTCAGGGATTTTTCCCAGCAGACAGATACTCTCCCTCGGCCTGCGCTCTGTGGGGTGTGGTGTGGTGCTTGATTACATCCTCTAGCAGAAAGGCAGCACATTGCAGAGCTGGGAACACCATGACTCAAAAATCTCTGAGCTGGGATTAGTGGAGGCTAATGTCAGCTTGGCAGCACACCCAGGGGCTTGTGGCAAGCACACTGCTCAGAGATGGAGCCCCTGAGCTGTAATCGTGCCAGAGAAGATGGACAGGATACAAAGAATGGCATAATCGCTCTTTCCAGAATTGATTCCTTCTCAGCTTAACATGTTGAAACATCAAAAGTACTGAAAAACCCCCATCTGCCACCAGACCTAATCAAACACATCAATTATTGCTTCAGAAAGACAGTTGCTGCTAGATTTGATATCCCAAAAAAGCAAAGCTGCTTTAAAGCATCTTTTTATTTTAGCTGAGTGTTTTCATGACAGCACACAATTCCTAATGAGCACTAATACAACTAGGACACACAGAAAAATATGTCAACTGTGCAAAGATCAGCTCTAGACACAGAAGAGGAGCTCTGAATCCCAGTGGATTTCAGTGGAACGAGGGGCTTTGGGCGCCAGGTTTGTTGCATTAGGGTGAGGAACCAGGTACATTCTACCAAAGCTTTGCTTTGATAAACTGAGAAAGTCATACACTTATTGTTAATGTCTGGGTAAAATACACAGGGTTGGTTTTCTTATTGTGGGTTTTGGTGGTGGTACTGGATTGTGAGGATGAAACACATGGGGCAATGAAGAGACTGTACATGCCTCTTGTTTCCTCTGTTGTCCACAGAATATTTGGTTATGGAGAGCAACATCTGAAAAGGTTTTGAAAGGCAAAGTCACCTTGCAGCTATCAAAACACTTCAGATGAGGCAGATGGGAAACCAAAAATATTATTTAGGTTTGGGCAGTAAAACTGACATTGAACCCATTTGCCTCGTTTTTCAGGCTTTGATGATAGTTAATGACAGCTTACAGAAGTTGTAAGTGATCTAAAAAAGCCATAAAAAGCTGCTTTGTGTCCTTGTTCAGGGGATGAATTTAACAAAACCATTATGGGGCTTTAGAACACTATTTTGACTTTCTAGAACCAGCTGTGGGATGATCCAGCTGCAGTTGGATCCCCCTTGCATCTAAGAGAACACTTAAGAGGATTAATCCAAATAATTTTAATTCAACAAAATGACCTTATGTAACATTACCAAGGAATTAATGAGAATTCTCTCATATGGGTCATCACCAGCACTGTGGATTTTTTTTTCCCTGGGGGATCTCATTGGTCTCAGGCAGAGCGTGGACAAAGTAGATTGTGTAGCACATTGCATGGGGTGAGACAATAAGTCACTTGGAGCAGGAACGCTTTTTCCTTCACTGAATTATTATTTGGGAATGCACAACAAAGAATGCAGCTGTCAGCCTCCTCTGGTGCTATTTGAAACCCTTTTGGCTCCAAGGCTTTTTCCACAGAAAAATGCAATCTCATCTAATGCAAATGCTGCTGCAGGAATCTGTGTAGTCCAGCTGTCTTTTTTTAATCAAAAAAAGTCCTGATCTAATTGTTTTTGACTGTGTTTCTTTGCTGATCTTACTGAGCTGAGCAGGATGCATATTAAAACTAATTAGGTGCTTGTAGGTTATTCAATATTTGATCTTAATATTAAAGGCCCCAGGAGAGGGTACATGATCAAAGTTAACTGACTGCAAATTTTAGTAAAACCTAACTATGCCAGTGGCCTGACATTGCATAAAAGCCAAGTCTGCGCCACTCCCAGCTTTGTGCAGGACATGGGGGTCAGGGGCAGCCTCTGCCTGCACCCTGCTTCCACCCTTTGCTTCCCATCTGGGTAGATCTGCCTCTCAGGAGCAGAAGAAACTGATTTGGAGCAGGAAAAAGAGGGTCTGCGTGTGGCTTCTGTATTAGCTACTGCGCTGGGTTTTTCTTCCCCTGACCACACCACTGTAGTGCCATCCCCTGTCTGGGCTGTACGGGAAGGGTCTGAGGTTTGGGCTGGGGACTGAGCCAGGCACTGAATCCCTGCAGTTCCATGCTGGGAGTCAGATCCTGAGCCTGTGTACATCAGTGTACCTTCCCCAGCTGGCCCATAGCCTGGCCCTCACCAGAATCAGCAGCTCCCAAGAAAGGAGGAGCTCATTTATGGTCATTGACACTTGGGAGCAGGATAGTGCATCTGGGTACCAGAACTCCTCTGGGCTCCAGTGGCCGGCAATCTCTGCAGGAAAAAACTTGTTAGTTTGCCTCAGGTGGGTTAAAGCACTGGTATTGTTGACTGTGCACAATTAGGCTTGGTGTGGGCAGTGCTTAGTGTCACAGGTAAGCCATGGGACAAGAGGAAATGGCCTCAAGTTGAACCTGGGGAAGTTTAGATTGGGTATTCAGAGGAATTGAAGGGGTTGTCAAGCACTGGAACAGGCTGCACAGGGAAGTGGCAGTCACCATCCCCGGATACATTTAAAAAGATGTGTAGATGCACATGTGACACTTAGGGACCTGGTTTCTTGGTGAAGTTGGCAGTGCCAGGGTAAGGGTTAGATTTGATGATCTTTGAGGTATTTTCCAACCTAAACAATTCTATCATTTTCCTGACTTTGTAGTATTACATTTCAAAGGATGACTATGTCCCTACTGTGTTGGGTGGAGTACTAGCACAGTACTGGCTTTGCTCTGCCTGCCCAGCCTTGCCTTCTTTTGAAATATCAGAACTGGTGTCTTTCATTCATCAACACTAATTAATTACTTTCAGCATGCAGTAGACTGTTTATGCTCTTGAAATTGTTTTATACACACACTTAAAAACAAAGTATTTCACTCCACTGCTTCCAGCTGAAAATGTAAATGCTGAAACAATCCTCACACTGCAGAGATGGGAAGGTCATTGGTGCATCCCAAATGTGGGGTGCCAAAGCCAACCCAACACCCCAGTCCAATGAAGGACACACAGCAGGAACCTCAGCATGCAGTCCAGGAAATCATCTCTCATCTCAGCTACAGCATTCAACCGAAGCAGGGATCACCCCTCAAGACAGCCCAAAGCCAAAATTAGGCATTGATGTAGAACTCAATTAAAAAATAATAATAATAATTAAAAGAAGACTAAGAGCTATTTTCAAACAACCACAGGGCTGCAGGGACACAGCACCACGTTGGGAGTGCTGTACATGTTTGTAGTTTAGGGCTATATTAAAATGGAAATGAAGAGTATTCTGCAAATACTTTATGCACCTGAAAACAATCTGAAATCAAAGGTTTTGGGGAAGATGCAATATCTGACCCTTGTATGTCTGGAAGCCAATCACTGTCGGCTCAATAGCCACTTGTCTACAGACACAAATAAGATGGAAGCAATGTGGATTCCGAGCAGACACAGGAGAGTTTCTTATACCATCATCTTCAAGCTTTTTGGCCAGCACATGGCTGGCTTTAAAGAGATGCCATGAAGCCATCAGAGGGACTTACAGGCATTAGGTACAAACTGAGCTGCCTGAGAGGAGCAAGAATGCTTCTGCCTTGTACAGGTCTGTGAAACTTCTGCAACTGATTTGAGTAAGCTCGGCCATTTCCAGGGCTGTAGATTTTGGCAGCATTTCAATCGCCTGATGGATTTGCTTATTTTTTAACGTGAACCATCTGGTTAGTTAGAATAATATCTTTGCATGCAAGAAATACTTTGGTGGTAAGAATTCAGTTTTGAGTGACCCAAAGGTATTTCCTCCAGAAAGGGGATTTTCCCCAGCTGGGTGTCTATCACAGGGCTTCATCAGCATTTCTCAGACCAATGTTAAAAGTCCAGGTTGAAAAAATTATGCTTTTAAAAATGAGCTCCATTGGCAGTTTTTAGATGACTCTGGATAAGAAAGTTGTTTTTCTTTTTTTTAAAAAAAGGGCATGTAGGCAAACAGTCATCTTAATTTTCATCTCAGAGAATTTCTTGTGGGAATAGGATGTACAACATAGCATTCTAGCGCAGCTAGGGGGAAGAAGAATGAGAGTTTAGAGAGATTTGCACCCTGTCACGGAGGTCTGAACTGTGCCTTTGCAGTCTTTGAACACAAGGTCATGGGCATCTGCGTTGATTTGGTTTAACATAATCCAGGAGTTTTTAATCGCATTTCAGGCTATTAAACGAGTGAGAAGAGAATCACTGGAATTTAGCTTCATAACTCCCCTGTAAACAAAGTTTTTAACCTCATATCAAGATAAAAATAAATTTAAAGTAGCTGATTAGCAGGAGATTTTCCATCAGAATTTGATCATCCTCCTCTACATATTAAAGTCAGATTTTTGTGCTGGTTTTCCCCATTTGCAAACAAAGATTACAGAGTTTTCTTCAGAATTAGATTTTTTCTTTTGACTCAAGCTCTGCCCAGCCCCATCAGAATAACCTGCCTGATTCTGGGTAGGAGACCAAAAAGATTATTTTTGAAAGAAAAAAGGGGGAAGAAGGGAGGGGATAAAAATCAGAAAAGTTTGGTAAGCAAAAATAGATTTTGTGATGTGTGTTTGTTCCAAGATTCCCCATCTAAGATCCACCTTGGATCAGTCTGTACCATAAAGGTGAATGTACTGATGGCTCTCAACACCCTGAGCAAAAACGTGTCTGTGGACAAATTCTCTGTTGTCCCTGTAATGCCACCTCCCTTCTGCCCTGGCCCGAGTCATCTCCTCCCTTTTACACAGCATTTTACAACCACCAGCATCATCTCACACACCTTGCATTGTCCCACAGTGTCATGTGGGCTTGGAGCACTGCGCAGACCTGAGCTTTCCTGGGGTGGAAGGAGGTGCTGCTGAGGAGCTCAGAGCCACCCAGGCTGGAGGGAACCTGCGGGTGCCACACAGGGTGGTGCCACTGCCAGCCCCAACCAGCTCCATGCCCCAGAGCCCTGAGAGCTGAAACTCATTGCCAAGGCACAGGGCTCTGTAGGAAAGCTGTGCAATGACCTTTAAATTCCTTCATTTGTCCAGGTGAAGGTGAGGAGCAGGTCTGCTTTTATAGGAATTGGACCATTCATTTGTAAGGTATTTGCTGTGATACACTTTGAGTGTAATAATCTCTTGGTGATTTCTTGCCTGGTTTTATTCAAACAAATCACTGTAATTGTAGGGATGTGCATTGATATGGGAAAACTTCGTTCAGCTGGAAACATCTTGCTGATTGAAAGTAAATCATCTTAGGTAAAACAGAAACAGTATGGGTTTTATTTTCTCTGGTAGGCAATTGGAAGTTTATATGTATGTCTTTCATAGTGATGCTGACAGTTTGAAGCCACACAAAGGTCCCTGAATTTTGCAGGAAATATTTCAGAGGCGTTGGTTTGAGGTTTTGGAGTGATGACAAAGGACAGGAGATGAGACAGGACTGTGTCAGTTGGGGCATGAGAACCTGCATGTGAAGCTGTGAAAGGGATGAAGGCTGCTGAGCACTGGAAGCAAGAGGGGGTGTCCACAAATCTCCACCGCTGAGCATGCCACTCCCTCCTTCTGGCACAGAAAGGACAAGTTTAGAAAGACTAAATGCCTTCAGGTCAGCTGAGTTTAAGGAAATTCTTAGTACATACTTATAGGCGCCATCTCAGAAATACAAACACTTCTTGAGAGCTCTTGGAGGGCAGGTGAGGCACCAGAAGACAGGGAAAAAATGTAAACATGGTGCCTCTCTCTAAATATAGAGGGAGAAAAGAGGAGTAAGAATTATAGACCAGTCATCTTCTAGAAGCTTTCAAGAGAATTGAACTATCAATCATGTAATTTGCAACCACCTAGGAGATAAAAAAGGAGATGAGTGACATACAGCATGGATTATACAAAAATTAGGCATGTTAAACTAGTCTCATTTGATTTCTCAGCAGAAGTAGGAGAGCAATAGTTGGTGCCATATCTAGATTTTCAGAAGGGTTTGTCAGAGTCCCACTGGATTTTTTAAATTGACCTGGAAAAATAGTGCAGATAAACCTACTACAGGTCTTACAAAAATGGATGAGTAGCTCAACTCACTCCCAAAGTATGCAGCTAGCAGTAGTTTATTGTCAGAGCAGAGGACTCTGTCAGCCAGGAATCCGCTGGGGTCTGTGTCAACTTCCTTCTAAATTTTCGTCAGTGAAAAATGGATGGAAATACATCATTACTTACCCCTGGCAGTGAAATGGAGCTGGGAGAGGTGCTTCAGCACATCAGAGGATAAACTTTACAGCTTCAAATGATCTTGGCAGACTGGAGACATGAGGATTGGGTCTAGTCTGGGGCACTGTGCCTCAAAAAAGAAGAGGAGGACCTGCTTGGAAAAGGTGTAGGGAAGTGTCAGTGTGTTGACTAAACCTGGCTCAGGTTGGAAGGGCTGGAAGAAGAGGGCACCAGAATAGCTTGGCTGGAACTGATGGATGGGAATGACTGTGACTGTAGCCTCTGCTCCAGGAAGTTTTCAGGATGATGGACAAGAATTTCCCTCAAGAGTGACCTGGGCAAACTGGCTCCTTGGTGGAATGAGCCCCCAGCTGAGCCCCAGCCCTACTGCACCGGAGCTGTCGTGGGCTTTGCTCAGAGCCACTGTTCAGGGGCCGTGCGTGTCAGCAGGGACGGGCAAAATCATCTCTGGCTTTGCCTTCCTGATGCTTTCGTTGTGTAGGGAAAGGCTGAGGGCACGTAAGTGCTTTGCTGAATGGAAGCCAAAGCAAGCTGCTATGCAGAATGCACCCCCTGTTTCCAAGTATTTCATTTATTTTGTAATTAAGCAATAATTGCTGAGGCACTGGGCACTTCTTCAGGATTAACGACTTGCTGGAGGATGGCAGAAGATCTGATCTGCAGTGGAACCATTTTCTCCAGCAAATACCTGCTTGTTACTGCCATTCTGAAATGACTACAACAACACAGCCTGCCAACATATGGGTTTTACTATTAGCAGCTGAGGGATGGGGAGCAGGCATTAATGGGTACCTTAGGCAGTCAGGTTGCTTCAGTTGTCTCTCACCATTCCATTCAGAGCACAGTGTTTTATTAGTCACTTGGTGAATGAAATGGCTTTTTAATTGCTTAGAATCACTTTTTTAAATTACAGCACTTTCTCCCCCCTCCACAGCCCCTGGGGATCCTCTTAAATCCCTTTTCTTCCTTTGCCCTGGAGAGAACCAGTTCTTGTGTGGCAAAGAGGAGCCTGCCTGCAGCAGTTTCCTTTGAAATTCGGACACTGGGAAAAATATATGCCATTTAGAAAACAGAGGATTCACATTTTTGGTGCTGAAAGCCCTGTGCTCCCATAATTTCCAGGTTGATTAAGGAGTAGCCCACCCTGCCTAAACCTGTAAAGACTTTACAGTCTTGGCGTGCTGCTCACTTCTGTGAGTTCCTACACCTGTATGTTTCCAATGGTCACAGCTCACTACAGCACACAAACCCCACTGCTTCTTGTGTCCTGTGGCCCCAGGAGCTGGCTCAAGCCATGTCCCATAGCAGGATACCTTCCAGAAGTAGTGTTGAAGCTTTAAATGTCCTCTAGACAGTAAAGCACAACAGCAGGTGAGCAGAAAGGTGTATCCCAAACCAGGTGAGTGGCAGCATGAAACTTTCCAAAAGACTGTGGAAAAAGCTGCTATAGGACTGGAGCCATCAGATTGCCAAGGAAAGCAAATGGAAAAACATTTGTGAAAAGCATATAGGACAATAAACCAGTCACAGGGTCCTAGCAGGCTTTGGAACAGGAGTCAGGGGGCATTTACTCTTTCAAATATTAAGTAATGTGCTCACTGCATGATTGATTAATCCATAGGTACTTCTGACAGCAAAACTTCATACTGGCATCCACAGTGCTGCTTTCAGTCACCATAGCTGCCTTCTAGAGAGATTTCACACAGGAACAACAAGGGTGTTTTTTCTCTGTGCCCTCTCTGCCCCCTTTAAAAGTACCAGTTTTACTTCTGTGTTTGAATGATGGCAGCGTTGTTGCCCAGCTGTTCACTGAGGGATCCCAGAGCCACTCTCCATCCCTCAATTCTGTCCCTTCAGCACAAGGAGCCCTGTTACTCAATAGGGAACTTACTGGCTTGGAGTATTCAGAAGTGAAAATGTCAGTAACCAACTTCATGGCACAAAGCTAAAACATGGTTTAAACTCTGAGGAAGACCAGAAACCAGAGCTCACCTCTTTCCACCTACAGCTGTTCAGCCCTCTTTTTGCCTTCTGAATTCCTGAGTTGATGCCTGTCAATAAAAGCCAGAAACAAATCCAATCCAAGCTGTGGGCATCACTCCATCTCCTCCATCCTGACCAACACCTGGACCAAACAAATTTCAGCAGCATCCTCTTGAGGCCATTGCACTACCCCTTGTGCCTGTCCTCACCCTTTCTTTTCCTCCTCTTATGTTTTCCTTCTTTTAGTGCCCAAAACCCAGCATTTAATCTTGCTTGCCCCAAAATCCAGCCATGAGCCAACCATCCAGAAAAAATGAATTATTCCTGATGATGTTTTCACAAACTGCCTGCCTGCCTCCCGTGGGCCCCTTGCTCTGCTCTGCTTTGTGCTGTCATGCTCAGAGCTGGGAGGAAGTGGTGCTGTGCAGTCTCTTGAATTCAGACAGAATTGATGCAGATCCTTTTGCCTTGTGCCACCCATAACTCTTTGTGTTAACTGCTCCTTCTGGCAAAGAACACATTTCCCAAAAGTTCAGCAACTTGTCTGAGGAACAGTAAATGATCCATGAGATCCAGTGCTGATACATGGCCCTGCCTCCTTTTCCATCACTCAAATGCTACTGTTCCAAACCTCACCACAATCACTGGATTCACAGAAAATAAAGCTACAGAGCACAAGTTCTGCTGTTGCCCATAACTCCATCAAAATCAAAACAAGCTATTGAAATTTTTTTGGCAAATTGGCAAGTCTGGATTTACTACATCAGAAAGGTTTTCATCCACCCCTGTTCTCCTCAGCTTAGGTGAGGGGAACCAGCAGCCCCCTGTGCAGTTTCCAGCACACCAGCACCATTTGCCTTTGCTGGAGGACACCCAAGCAGGGGGCTCTGCCCAGTTCCTCAGATCAGTAGCTTAAAAATATCCTGGTCACCAACTGACTTGAATTATTGTCTGTCTGAGGCTGTCTTTGCAGTCATGTTTTTCCAGGATTCAGGGCTTGTTGAGCAGCTCCTTCCAGGAGCTCAGTGTTCAGTGTTGAGTAACCAAGGCTGTGGTGGGGACAGCAGAGAGTCAGTCACTTGTGTTAGAAAACCTTTCTGTGAGCTTCACATCAGGGGAAGGAGATCTCTGTCTTGGTCAGCGTGTTTCTACCAGCCTTGCTTTTCGTGTAGTCATCTGTTAATAACACTGGGCTGGCATCCAGCCCTGTTCTCCATCCCAGCACTGGATCTATTGCAAGCTCACAATGTGAGTGCTCCCTCTCTCCCAGGGGATACCAGCACTTGTCAGGACCTTTGATGTTGTGTATCTGCTTTAGAAAAAAAAGGAATCAAAAATCCAGAAAGGGTGCTAGGTTTTATCAGAGACCAGATCTGTTACTGAAGGACCCTCTGTTGTCCAGGGACATCTGAGGACGAGCAAACAAAGATTTCATTTTGGCTAAGCAGATCATCCTCTCTTCCGCCATTTAAGTCATAACTTATGTTTTCACTGGGAAGAATTATTGTCAAACACAACTAGTTCTGCAAATCCTAATTGTTTTTGGAGACACATCCAGACTTAGTTCTGGAGTTACTTAGAGATAAATAAATTACAGGGATCAGTCTTCTGACCTAAGCAAGGGACTGCAATAACTTGCTCCATCAAATAGATCCTTTGCATAGTTTAATAGAGACCAATGCACAGAGCACCCAGCACACAGAGCTGGTAGGACTGTGGGTCACATAACCCTGGGGGAAGGGATAACATAACATGCCTCGAGGCAAAAAAACCTCAGCACTTATTGTAAAGAAGAGAGAAGGAGGGAGGAGGAAGTATGCAGGGTAAGAACTTTAAGTGCTTCATAACTAAGATACTTCCCCCCTCCATGCCTGAGTCCCTGTGTGTACAGGGGTATTTAGACTCTGGCTCCTTTTGTATGGTACCCCAGAAGTTACTACTCCTAAAAGGACTAGGCAAGAACTAGAGGGTTTTTATTGCTTGTTTCAGTGGTCAGGATCTGATCTGATGGCCATTTGTCCACGTTGAACATATTTCCATAGACCTTGAGTGGGAAAGTAATGTAGGACCTGGAAACCTTCCCCCTGTGACTGCTGAGCATGCAAACATGAGGTGCTCCAGGCTTCAGCATTTACAGTTCATTTGGGAAGGAGGTACCATATGCACCAACTGTGCACAAAACCTTCTTGATAGAGAGCAAAAGGGATGCTAATTCCAGCACTGGGCTCAGACACACTACTGGTGAACAACCAGAAAGGTTTAAAAAGAAATGCTGACTAAATTAAGCGAATCAAGCCAGCAGATGTGCTCTTCAGAAGAGCACAGCTGTCTTTCAAATGTCTCTCCCACTGAAATTACATTCTCAAGAGTTTTTTGTCCTTTGCATTTTCTTCAGGATCATCCATGAGGATGGCTTCTCTGGAGAAGACGTGAAGCAGTACAAGCCAGTGGTCTACAGCAACACCATTCAGTCACTGGCAGCTATTGTCCGTGCCATGGATACCTTGGGCATTGAGTATGGTGACAAGGAACGACGGGTAAGTCCAGATCACTCTGCCTGGGTACAGACAGCTGAGCACCCAGAGACTCCAGGCATGAACAGGAGGCATTTGCACAATCTCAGTAGCTTGGAGGGATAAGGAGGGAGGGAGGGGAGATTTACATCACATCTTGCACGTGTTTTGTACAACAGAGGCACAATTGCATGTGATGTGCCATTTGTACAGTTACACTGGGAAGTGTAGCCCTAGGGGCCACTGTGTCACAAAAGCCACAATCTCTCATGCCCTGGCTTTAGTCAGGCAAAGGAAGAAAAATAATATGTTGTCTAAGGACAGCCTAGACAGATCTAGTGATAGATTTGAGAAAACAGTGACAGCATGTGTCCTGTGTCCTGTCCCACACAGGCTGCATGGACTGATGAATCAGGGAGAAGTCTTGCTGCCATCCAAAGTCCTTCCAACAGCCTGCTAATGTAGGAAAGCTTTTAGGATTAACTTCACTGGGGCTTGACTGGCTTCTGCTCACAAATCCCCCATTTAAGTGTACCCAAGCAGCAATTTTGGTTGCAAACAAGGGGATGGATTACTTCAGCAAGGTTGGTATGGGCAGGCTGTTAGGGAGCAGCATTGGCATCTGTCTTATCAGAACAGCTATGTGATGCTTGGCAGCCTTCTTGTACCACACACCTAGGCCAGCCTCTCCTTTTACAGTTGCTGGTCTGTGATTACTTTCACCAGCTCCCTATTTTTAAACAGTGGCTCCTCTGTGAGGTGCCCCTGCCAGCCTCTGCCTTGCATTTCTGGCTCAGACCAAGCCCACACAGAGAAACTCAGAACCCTAGAGTGAAGTCAAAACCACCCTTTTTGCATGCTGCAATCCCAGAGAAAGTAAAACTACTTGATTTCACTGGAAATAAAATAATTTCAAATTAAAGACCTGGTAAAGGCAAAGTCCTATATGCCAGTGAGTTTGTCATGACTATTTTTAGGTAGCTATCAAACAACAGATGTACAACAGACTCCAAACTCCTTATCTGAGTGTTGATAATAAAAGCATTCACTAGAAGGGATGCCAAAATCCTGCTGTGGTGTTACTGTATGAGGAGGTACCTTATTTCTCCCAATCACAAAGAGGTACTTTGATTTCTTTGCATCTAGGGATTTTCCCATGGGAACTCTAAATCCTGGAGACATTTCCATCCCAAACGTGGAGATGATACCATAATGGAGTTCTTGTGAGCTTGCCGAGAACTAATGCTGATGGCTTTCAAACTGAATACATTAATCTGTTGATTACTCAGTGACTCAGCTCTCTGCAAGGCAATGCACCTCACTCAGCTAAAACCTATGCCTAGGAAAACAGAAACAAGTCATTCTCCATGTCTGATAAATAGTCTGTGGCAGACAGCTTTAAAATTTTTTTTTTTTTTTTAACACCTAAAGTCCTAATTTGAGGAGGGAAAACTCATCACTGCTTTAGTGCCAGGCCTGGCACAGTACAGGGGGTGGAGGAGGAGAGCTGTTATCAGGACTGCCAGGAACGAGAGGTGGAGTACTGGGCTGAACAAAATGTTGTGTCCGTTCGTTTTCCCATGGAAAAGATGCCAAATGTTCCTAGGGTCGTACAATCACTCAGGCTGGAGAGGAGCTCAGGAGGTGTCAAGCCCAACTCCTGCTCAGGGAAAGTCTGAGGTCAAACCAGGTTGCTCAAGGCTCTACCCAGTTGGGTCTGAAATTATTCAAGGGTGGAGACTTCACAGCGTCTTTGGGCAACCTGCTCCACTGCTCTTACCATCCTCATGATGAAAAAGTTTCTCCTTGTATCTAGTGTGAGCCACTGTTGTTTCAATTTATGCTTTATGGCAGTAGGGATCTTGTATTATGCTTTGCAAAGTAAAAAGTAAGTTTTATTAAGTTCTCCCCAGCCTTGTTTCCCCTAAGATGTAGTTCTGGAGGAATTACTCCTGTCTTACAATGGTGTCATGCTGACTGTGTGAGACAAGCCTGCCACGAACCACTATAAACCAAATCACTCTCTGGGAGGGTGATTCAGTGTATCTGTTCCCTTCATAGATGTCAGAAATATTTCTTCATCCAGCAGCAAAGGGAAAGGAAACCAAGTTTCTCAGGCTGTGATCTTCCACTTGCTCCTTTCTCTTTGGCACAGAAAGTTGCTGGTATTAGTATGAAATAGTATTTATTTTAATCTTACAAAGAAGCACATGGCTTCTGCTGCCCTGCTTTTGTTATTAATGCACAGCTGCTAAAAAGAGAGGCCATTAAACAGGCGATTTGTTGAGTATTATGCTACGTGGTTCATCCCTTTTCAGGCAAAGCTTTTCTATTTTAAAAGTCATTCTTCAGCCAAGGGTTTCCAATGCAAATCTTTTAGTGGGGGATTTTCCCCTACTCATCACTTAAGCCCCCCAGAGAAGGGAGCTCAGGAAGGGGAGCCAGGGCTGTGGCTGCTCCAGCTTGATTCAGCAGCAGGGAAGGAGGGGACTTGGGCCTAGGACAGGTTATCCCCAGAGACCACTTGACTATTTCTGCTTCCCCTATCCCACTTCCTGGGAGATGGATCTGCACCCATATCCCTTCCAAATGGTACCTTGATCATGTTCAAAGCAAAAAAACCCTCCCCTACTTAATAAATGCATGTTATTATTGACAGAAAATAACCAAATCTTCTCACTATTCTTATTTTTCTCCTGCTCATAAATGTACCTCCAGTATTTAGTCTAAGAGAAGTGAAAAGACTGGGGGAGACTAAACCACCTTACTTTTGGCGGTCAAAGCGGGATCAGTGCAGGAAATAGGACCTAAAAAGACAAAATACATCACAAAAAGCATATGCTCCAGGTCTCGCTGACCCTCTCTGCTGATAAGGACTTGTCCCCAGGTTGAGAGCAAAACAGTCTACATGTCAGATTTCACATTTATGTGCTCCTTGTCTAGGGCAGTGTGATTTCTTGCAGCTTTGCCCAGCTTATGAAAGGTTCATGGCCTGTGGGCAGCACCCAGGTCCTTGTTTTGTGACCTTCAGCACGGGAGGCAGGAGCACATCCTGCCAGCTCACAGCACTGCATCACTGTGCACAGCATGGAAGGCCAGGCTGAAACTCCAGAAAACTCCAGAAAAGCTGTGCAAGTGCAAAGTCACAAATCCTTCAGGTGTTACAGGAGGGCAAGCAGAAAAGGAGCAGTCAGTGAGGAGACAGGAGCCAGCTGCAGGAGAAGTGGCATCCGTGGGTGTTGCTCATCTCCAGGGCCAGCACTGCCCTGGGTCTGGATCCCTGACAGCACAAGGGTTACACACAGGAAGAGAGGCAGAGGCTTAGTCTCACCTGCCTACTCAGGACTCTCCAGCTGGTCTGTAGGGCACCACTCAGTCCTTACCTTGATAATCAGATTAACAGGCAGGAAAGAGTCAGGCTGTAACATGTAGCCTGTGGATTAAATGGTCCTCTAAAGTGCAAATGTATTAATAAAACAAGCTCATCACTGATTCCATTTCAGTGTACTCAGGCAGAGGAAATGGGAAATGGAGGTTTGAAACCAGGAATCTAGAAGTCAGTCCAAGTGTTTGGAAAGGATCAAGCAGGAAGGGCAGGGTAAGGATGGATTTTCATATCTCTGTTTGAAAATCTGGTTCCAAAGTCTGGCTTCAGCCAGAAGAAGCATAAGGTCTCTTCCTCTGTGGGTCAATGCTGACCCCAGAACCTGCTTGGAAATGCAGACTTGCAATCCCACTTTGGTGAAATGCCAGAGCTGCAGCCTGGCTGGGGGGCATCAGGGGGTGTCTTCAGCTGGATTGGTCCCAGCCTGCAATGGGCATCCTGCCCTGTGCAGGCTGGTATGAAGCAGCTGTAGAGCATGCTCATATTTTCATAAAACTGACAGAAACAGGCTGAAATTGTTCAGAAAGTACTCAGCAGAGAATGCAAATAATCATTTTGAGTTGCATGGCTCAGATCCAAGTGTCTGAGGCAAGAGGTCACAGTTTCAGCACTTGGGGTCCAGAGCTGGCAGGCAGTGACCTTCACAGCAAACTTTTTCCCAGTGTGAATCTGGACATGTCTCTGCTTCAGCTATGAATGGGAAAACGAAAAAGCTGCTAAAGTGTTAAAATATTTTGATTGGGAAGTTTTTTCTTTCGGACTTTGTAGCAAAATGTGTCTGTGGTGACCTTCTGCTGTGTACAGTCGGCAACTCCTGAACTGTGAGCCAAACAAAGATGTGCTGGGACATTTTAAAATACTGCCTAGTAGCCTAAAAAAAAAAACCAAACCCTTCTGTAGTGTAACTGAACGGCCCACCCGGGGTGGCTGGCAAAGAGGACCACGCCAAATCTGCTTCTGAACAGAGAGGTGCTTGTAGAAACCTGATGCCTCCAGCCCCTTCCCCTCTGCACATGCCAAAAGGGGATTTTAGGAGCTGCCCTCTTCCTCTTGTTCGTGGTTGGCAGTGTCAGGGGCAAAGTCGCTGTCACCTGCTGCCTTCCAGGCGCTGGAGGGGAGCGGTGTGGGGGAGGATCTCTCTTTCAAAGATCAGCTCCTGTGTAACTGTGTTTTTGTACTTGTCAGCTCAAGATATTGTGCTGCTTCGTTTGAGTCAGGTATCTGTTTAGACCAGCTGGCTCCTACTGTGTGTCCCCAGCCCAAGCTCTCTCAGAAATGCAAAAAGGTTGCTGATAACTTCGGGGAGGGCAGGTGAGGTTAATCAGGCACTGCTGTGCTGGTAGGAAGCCTCCGTTAGCTGCCTGGGTGATCTAAGGGATGGACACAGGATTCCTGGGCTTGTGCTGCTTCACTGAGGGTCCAGCAGTCCTTGCTGGTCTGTTGTATTAAGTGATGGGAACTTAGGGCTGCTTTGTAGAAGAGTGGGATGGAGTGGAAGAAAAAGGAAAATGGAATAAAGACATGGCACTAGACATGCCATTTTTAACCTGGTGTCAGCATTTGTCCAGATATCCAGCTGCAGACAATGTCTTCTTGCAATAGTCACAGCTCACATATAATCATATTCGCTGTACTGTATATGACCCAGTAAAAAAAACAAAGTAACAGTCTAGGACAAATATTTCAGCCTGCCTTTCGTAAAGGTCTGTCACTTTTCCATTAAGGCTGAAGTCATCTTTCCCACACACCTCCCTCTTGGGCCTTACACAAGGCGCATTTCAGTTGCCATTATTTATGTTTTTGAGGGGTGGGGAACAAATAAAGGGCAGGGCATTTCTTGAGAGGTGGGAAATGTGAAACAGAGAGGAAAGCACTTGTTATTGTCACAGCCTGCCTTGTTGCCAGGGAGATGGTTGGCTCATTCAAGAAACGCTTGTGGTTGCCGGCCAAGATGGCCACTGTATTTGGAATCTTTGTTGCAAAATGAGGGTGTGAGAGAAAGAGGGAGACAGCAAAGAACAAGGGAGAGCCCAGAGTAAGCTCTGCCTGCGTGGTCACAGGGCATGACCCACGTGCCTCACAGCACCATCTCTGGAGTCTCTCTAACCAAAGCAGCAGCTTCTACATTTCACTAATATATTTTCCTCCTTTGAAAACCCCTTGAGCCCCTGAAAATATAAGATCTTTCCTAATAAATGATAGCACTAAATTAACTGCAGAGCACAAAGGCAGTTTATGATAGCACTTTGTGCCAGCTGAAAGAGTTTGGAACTGCCTACTTCCATGCCTTTGTTCTGCCTCTTAGGGAGAGTCAAACTCTGTCATAACCAGAAGGGATCCCAGCCAAGTCAGCTGAGACCTGTGTCTGGACCTGGGAGACCTTGCTTAGCAGCAGCAGCAGCAGCAGCAGCAGTGCAGCCTGGCTCTGTGCTCCTGCAGAGCTGAAATCATGACCATCAAGTCTATAGCATACGGTGGTCTTCACATGGCAAAAAAGATCCCCCAGAACCAGTGCCTGCTTTGCTGTACTCATGCTGCTAATAAAGACAGTGATCAGAAATGAGAAAAAGCTGCTGGAGTCGTGGCTATAAACACATCATGGCCAGAAAATGTAGTAGTAATAGTAGAAACAGCTGGATGCTCTAGGCAAGCAACTGAAGCACATGGCCAGTGCTGCACCAGAGGCTGTACCAGTAACCTTTCTTTCAGCAGGACTGTTAATCACTCACAAGAGCTCTGAAAAACCAAACTTCCCCAGGGTGGCCCAATGTACCAGTTTTAGTTAAAATTCCTAAAGAATGAAAAAGCCTGCTTGAAATGGATCCAAAGGGAGGCAGGGAGAGGGGGCGGCAGTCGCGTAGCACGTTGGAAACGCGTCTCGTGTGGAAGGCGGCTCGCTGGAAGCTGCCACCTTGCTGAGCATTGATGTGCCAGCTTGGTATTTTTCACATTGGTCCTGTTTCAGGATGATATCCATGGCGTTGGCATGGCAACCCTCACTCTAAAGTAAACATTGGGTCTGCTTTTTGGGTTCTCCTGGACACCAATCGTCGATGGGCAGCAGTCAGGGGACAGGGTGGAATAGAAGTTAACCTGGTCTTCCAGTCCTTCTGTGCAGTCACAAATCTGTTCCTAAGAAACACATTTCTGGGGAAAAAAAAGTATTGTGAAGCACTCAGCGTCATTTCTCAGGGAGCCAGATGAGAATAAGAGATGTGGTCACACCTTAAAATGCCACCAGATCTGTTTCTTTGGTGAACATTTGGCATCAACCAGGCACTGTAGGTTGGTGATACCTGCTGTCCATGCTGCCTTCCTAATTCTGACAGGAGTCTTATAGCTAAATGTCCTACAAAAGCACTGACCAGAACAGATCCAATCAATTAAAATTAGTCTTTTCATTTTCTTTTGGAGAAAATCAGAAGATAAAGAGATGTCTCAGGGGATCATTGATAAGAGAGACACCACAGCACCTCTTTCCAGCTTCAAGCTCCAGACTGAGTCTAATCACATCTTTCACCACCTAAAGAAGGCTTTAAAGAAGATGATGCCAGAGTATTCCCAGAGAAACACAGTGAGAGGACAAGGCAGCAGTCACTGGTGCCGGGAGAGGGAATTAAAGTCAGGGATGAGCTTGGGCTCATAGTGCTTTCCCTCTTCTCTCCATGGTATCAGGAGAGATCAGGGCAGTCTGCACTTGAAAGACTACCCATCCCTTTGGGTATTAGATGAGTGTAGTGATAAGAGAGGTCTGAGGACATTTGTGTATGGGAGGATCAGTGAAAATAGAAAATACCCAAAAGGTAATTTTTAAATTATAGGTATTGCCTTCCTCTTCAGCCAACCACCAGCAGAAAAGCATCTGTGATGAGTTCTCCTGGCATTGTCTGCTCCCTGAGTGGTGGAAGAAACAGCCTCTTTAGGTGCAAATCGATCTTTAGAGATGTTAGTTTTTTCATGGTGCTTCTGCCGTTTCAGGCTTGATTTCTGAGGAATTAACAATCCTAGTCCTCCAAAGCATCCTTAAAAAGGATCCTCACTTCCCCTTAAACTGACCACCACCCCCATTCACCTGTGAAAATGCAGACCCTGTGGCATAGGCAGGTAAGGCTTTCCTTCTCCTTGTGTGCAAGCTCTCTTTTCACTGAGAGAGGGATGTATTTTTCCTCCATGAGCTTTATGTGTTTGATACTGATTTTTAGATGATGCGGGGAATATTTTTAGTTTGAAAAGAAGAAAGAAACCCCACCCATTCGTGTTCCTTGGAAGAAGGCCTGCCTGCCTTCTCCTGTATTTGTTATACCTGAGATTTGTTATTCAAATGCAGCTGCAGTTAGGGCTGCCAGGGCCATGGTGTGACAGGGAAAAGGCACAGAGGGGAGGGTGAAGCAGACATGGGACAGTAACATTTGCAGTGAATTAATGAGAGGTGGAGTGCTGCTTTCCATTCCCACAGGATACTGATGGAAGATGGCTTCTCTGGGAGCCCCTGGAAAGCACCAGAGTGGGAAAGCACAAAAGACAAACTGTTCAAAAATATTTGGCAGATGGAGCAGAGCCCTGAGAAGGGGAAAACCTTGTTGCTTGAAAAGGTTCTTCCTGGCAGCTCCTGGGTGCAGGGTCAGGAGAGAGCTGGCTGCACACCCCATTCACTCCCTCTGGGTGGATGGCACAGCCAGGCCAAGGCAGATTCCATCTTATCAGAAGGGGCTCAGGGCAGCCACTCCCCACAGAGCAGGTGGCAGTGGCCTTGCCCTGGGTGGCATCTGGTGTTGGTGAACACAGGCAAATACTGTCTGTCCTTCACTAGAGCCCTTCTGTGCATAAAGGGATTGAAGGGCTTGTGAGCCAGGACAAAAAAATGCATCTGGGTATTTGATGTACTCGCAAGGGAGGCACTGAAGTTAAACACTGGCATGGCAGAGGCTTCAAAGATGCCTGTGCATGTTTCTGACTGCATGGGTGATCAGGCGCTTGCTGAAGTCCTTCCAGAAAATCAGCACCATGTTTGAGACTGAAGTTCAGGTGGCCATAGCCTTGCACAGGCAGGATGCTGCCTTCAGGTATGATTGCAAGTCAGCTCTCCAAGCAGCAATTGCAGATAACTACTAACTACTCAGCACATTTCAAATACATGTCAGTTATTAAGTAGATTTATTTCCATCTCTTCTGGGAAATGTTGGGAAGCACTGCTGAATCACACTGCTTACTCACCAGTTTTAGGAATGCCATTAAAAATATTTATTTTCCACATGCCTTCTATGATGTTCCTATTATTTGAATGTCTCTAGATGTAAAATGAAAACATTTGTATAGGGTTTTCCTGGCCTTAAACAGATCTCTGATGCATAATTCAAAAAAAGGCATAAAACAAGGGATCTATCCCTTGGCTTTGCTGTATGATGCTTATTCAGGGATGGTGGTGAGGGGTAGTCTTTGCTCCAAAATGGCAGGAGCACAGGCAGGCTGGGCTTGACACAGCTTGGAATGGAGGAAGGAGAATGTGAGCTGCTGCTTTGTTGTGCCCAAACACATGGGAGAGGAGGGACATGGAACATGGAACGTGTTCCTTGCTTACAGCAGATACTCATAAACTCAGGATATTAATATACAATATTCTGCCATGGTCTGCTCTGGCCAGAGACCACAAAACAATTCAGCCTCCAAGGGCCAGGATGTCAGGTGCCCTGGCAGGAGCACCAGGTCCAAGGGCACACTGAACCCCGGTGCCAGGCCACCTTGCACTCTGTGAGAGCAGGTTTCACTGTCAGCTTCAGCAGGCAGCTGTGTGAAGGCCTCGCTGCCAGCCCACTCCTTCACACCCTGAAATGAACCCAGACCAGGGAACACACTGGAGCAGAGGAGCCATTTCACAGCCTGTGGCTGTAAAGTCCCATCCTTCCAAAAGGGGAACTTTGCTGAGCTGGGGAGGCAAGGACACAGAGCTCCCAGCTGATTGCTGTCCTTAAGGAAGCTAAAATGTGGTGGTGCTGTGCCCAAGCCCCACACCACCCAAGGGGAACCCCAAAGTGAGCAGCTGCTTCTGGTAGGCTGGATCAGCCAGCTGGGGAGAGAGTGCAGCAGCTGCCTTCCCTCACAGACAGGCACAGTGGGATGGTGGCACCTCAAACGTGTCCCCTGCACTGCATCAATCATGGGAATGGCAGAATGTCTGCCACACATGAAGACTTTATTACCCAAATACAGGTTTTACTGAGGCTATTAATCAGTATTGTGTACCTTGGTAATAACTGATTAAAGATACCACAAGGGAACTCATTTAACAGCTACAATTACTGCTTTGACCTCAATCTCACCCACTGAAGTGGTTGTGAGGGTGCTTGGCAGTGCAGCAGGGACCAGCCTCACCCAGGGCTGCAGGAGCTCAAAGATGCCATTCACCCAAGTCAGAATTGCTGTGGCAGGTGACTGGGCAGAAGTTCTTGGTGTTTCATTGGAAGGAAGGAAAGAATCAAGCTCCAAATGAAGGTTAGAAACACAAAGCCTCAAGATCTGTTGTGAAACAGTATCATTTTGCACCTTGGCAATGTTTAGCCTTGTGGTCAAAGTCATAGAGAAAATGTGAAGGAAACAAGTGCAGGATAAGTGAATTAGCCTGTGTCTGGTTTAGGGTTTTTGATAGGTAGTCACTGTGGGCCCCAGGACAGCTCATCCTTCCCCAGCAGAGACCCACATCTGCGTCACATCACCCCAGAATCGCTCCAGGCAGCACAGCACATCCCTTCGAGTGTCAAAACCCACTCAGGAGCCAAAGAAAATCTCACCCACAGGCTTTGAACACATTTCTTCCTTTTTGCTGTGCTATTCGTTTTCCAGGGCTGTAGGAGTTTCTGGTTTTTTACACATTGTATCTGTGTTGACGGTGAGACTGCTGCTAGATACTTTTCCCTTACTAAGAAATAATTCCCTTAGGTTGGCTATGTATAATTAAGTCCTCATTTGCCTACAGATTGGTTTAAGACTAGATTAACTCCATTGATTAGAGGGGAATTACTCTTGATTTACACTGAGATCTTGGGAATGGAGACTCAAGTGACACACAGGAGCAGTCCTACAGTAAATGCTCAGGGTAGCTACATGGTTGTCACTCACCTTTCTGTGTTTGTAACCTCCCTGGGCAGAGCTTTGTTCCTTTATGTGAAGGGGGCACTAAATCAGTCTTACATGCTGAATACACCTTACAGATGTTCAGTTGGGTATTAAGGTTGTATGGTCATGTGTTGAATACAACCAGTTACTCCTTAGTTAGTCTGACAGTAAAACTGGAGCAAGACTGTCCTCCAGAGACTGTCCTTCTGGTTTGATGAGGTTTTACCAGTAGGGATGGGAGGGGACTGTACTGTACAGAGGAAAAGAAGCATCCAGCAACAAGAGAGGATACAAACAGAATTACATCTCTAAAATAACCCTTTATGGGAAGGAAAAAGGGTCCCATTCTGCTCCCTTCTAACTGCTAGCATCTGCTGTGCTCCAGAGGAGAAACCTCACTGCCCAGTCCTCCTCAGGAAGGGCACAGCAGGGCACGGCCATGCTCACTCCCTTTGGATCCCAGCTCGGCCCTGCTCCCACCCGTGTCTCTGTCTGTGCCATCAAAGCCAAGCAAAAGGAGGCAGTGGCAGAGAAATAGAGTTTTCTGAGTTCAGGAAAGTGTTTGGCTTGCCAATTTTACTGTGTTTTTATTTTAAATTGTGAGAGCTTTTAGTGCTGGTAGATGATATTACAGGCAATAAAAGATTTTTTTTCTGAGAAGTAAGAGGTGCCAGTAGACACCACCCAGTGAGTTTGAGTTAGTTCTGTAATGTTACAAATTCATTTCTTCCAAGTGAGGAGCAGGTCTCACCTCTGTTTCTCCCTTCCACGTCATCCCATTTGTGGAATTGTTTTCTTTTCTGCAGGGCAGGTTTGCAACACAGCCTATCTGGAGGTGCAGTGTGACAGTGTGGATGTCCAAGACAGGGGAATTTTAGGCTAGTTTTTCCTCACCACCTCACCAGCACCTTAGCCAAAGGTCTCACAGCCATTTTTCTTCCAGCTTTTATTCTTTGTAATTGCTGTTATTGGTCCTATAAGCTTTAGAAGGCTTTTCTCTTGCCAAGTTCCTCTGCCATGGGCATGTTTCTAACTGGTCATATCTGTGCCATCCTCATTTGTGTTCCTTGGTTTTAAATAGGCTTTTGTCTTACTCCAGTACTCCAGCTGCCCTCAGTGCACATTGCAGGCAGCTTCCACCAAGATGGACACCTTTTGCTAGCAAGTTCAAGTTCTGCATCTCAGAGCTGCAGTGGCTTTTGAGTCTTCCCACACTCACTTCCACTCAGGAGATCCTTCACCCAGGAAATGGCACAAGGTTAAATCTGCTATCTGCAGTTGGGGTGTGCATGCTGCTGTTGCAGCCTTCTTTATTTAATTTGCTCCAGAGGCAAAAGTTGTACCAAGGCTGAAAAGACCATATTCAGCATTACAGTGGATTGTAAGACAAGTTCAGGCGGGTCTTGTGACCAGTGAGTAGGCAAAAATCCTTATTTCCTCACCTTTCTCTTCAAGAACAGAACCTCAGGGAAGGCTATAGGACGATTTGTAGCAGCATGTAAGGCTCTGCAGGGCTGAGCTTTTGGATCAGATGATCTTTATGTTGTTGCAGACCAAGTGTTGACCATCTTCTATTTCTTGTTGGTGATGCAAGCAAAAAAATTTACACCTTTAAAACAATCCCAACCCCAAAGCCCTGCACGGCATACCAGGAGGAGGAAGCTTGTCCTCCAGAATGAGGGCTCTGAGCAGCATCAAGGCTCCCCAGGCCATGAGGTTTCAGAAACCAAGAGGCACCAGACCCAAACCACAGCTGTGCTTATTTCAGTCATGTATGCACAGACATTGAATCAGCTTAAAAGCCACCTCTTGGGGTGACACCCCTTTTCTGGCTCTCCCCATTCCTCAAAGAGCTGTAGGGTGGAAAGCCTGGCCCCGCTCATGCAGTATCTGGGCTCAGTGTCCCCCAGCTGCCATTAACCACAAGCCAGCCATGCCACCACACAGACCATGCCCACCACATTTCAAATTACCAGAAAGCATCATCAACTGATACATTTGTAAAAAGAAGAATGATGAGGAGAGAGCTGCTAATGGTAAGCCATGCAGGCAGCAGCAGCTCTGAGCTGCCTTTTCACCACTAATTGTCTGTCCCCTAAAATCCTGGGCAGGCAAGACCGCAGTTGTGGGGTCACACTGCTTGCCAGCACACATTTGCAGCTTTGTATCTCCAAGAGCACAAAGGATGGAGAGAGTGAACAGCCTATTGCACTGTGTCCCTTTCTCCTTTGCCATCATCTTTGCAAAGAAAGCGTGGACAGCAAATAAACAGTAAAGGCTGATGGGAAGGGGAAGCCTATCAGTCCACACTATCATTATCTGACTTGCCTTGAAATCCTGCAAGAGATTGCCAGAAATTAGTTCCAGTGCTCGAGAGTCTTCAGTGACCCCTTAAGAAGAGAACTGAGCTCAGGAGCCAACTCCACCACAAAGCACCAGCTTTCTGCAAACTAAATTCCAGATGTAAACAGATGTTCTCCCCAGCAGCCCTTGCAAACCCTATTATACGCATCAGGCAGCACCAGCACACCGTGCAGTTCTAAGCCCTTTTCCCTAAGAAGCTGGAGGGTATTGCCTGGGATTGGAAAGAATGAGTCCAGCAAGTTCCTCGAGCCAGAAAAATCAGATTTCGCTTCATACTGATTATGCAGCTCCTAGTTCAGACCACGAGTTACTGATCAGTTTGCTACACTCAAATCACAAAGGAGGTTTAGTAGTGCCAGGGCAGTTTCCAGTTCATCCCTAATCTCCCCCACCAGCACTGAACTTCATTTTTCTCTTGACTGTTCTGGAGAGGAGTGGTCATCTATGGACTAAAGTGGGGCCTCATCAGGTGAGCAGAGGCAATGCTGACTTCACTCTGATCTTCCTCGCTGAACCAGACAGCTCCTCTCCTTCGGGGCAGGAGCTGGGGTAAGTATCACTGCTTCCTCTCAAGGCAGGTGGCAGGATTCAGGTGAGCTTTGCTCGAGTATCCTCTGCAAATGGCAGCCCGAGCCCAGGAATGCCACTGGGAGACACCAAATTCATTTCTGTTTCCTCTCAGCTGGCCTGGAAAGGAAGACTGCTAATGAAAAGTGCCCATTAATGCCTGTGATAAAGGTGGTAGCACTGAGAGATGTAATTCTTACAGAGCCACAGAGACTTGAGGGTTGCCATAGTTCTGGGCTTGAACCAGACATCACAATGTTGTGTGAAACAATTTGCTGAACCACCAGCATCTTTGTGCAGACACAGAAAATTACAGCTGTAAATCCAGGGCAGCTGAAGCAGTGACCAGCACCTAAATCTGAATGGACATATACTAGGCGCAGTCAGAAATAAAGGGCTTGATGTGTGGAAGGAAAGGACATCCAATTTCATGTGCAGGACCACCAGCAAAGATCCTTAGATGGTTGTTTGCAGCTCTTACAGGGAAGAAAGGAGCCGTAGATTCTGGCTGAATGCTAAATAGAATAGCAAGTAGTGGAGTGATAAACGTAGCATCTCTGTAACTGCAAAAGGTTGTTCTAAAGGTCAGATCTGCATGTACTCTCCTGGCTCTGTGAACAACTATTCCTTTCATCCACAAGTTGAGCTTTTGGCTGGGACAGGCTGAAATAAACACGGCTAAAGCTGTCCCAGCCGTTATCGCTGGGAATGGCTTGGCTCCAAGAGCAGGCTCTGCCTCTGCAGATACAACACACAACATGTCAGGGAGCAGCCCAAGAGGGCAGATGGCTCACGTGGACCATCCTCACCACCAAGCCTTCATCCCCGGGCTTCAAAATGCTGCAGTGCCCCTCTGCGGAGAGAGGGCAACACCATCATGTCACTGCCAGCAGAGCCTGAGCACAGACCTGCTGGTCAGCACCCCTGTGAAAGCACAGGCAGAAGCCAGAAGCCTTTTGTTCTGTACACACTGCCCAAGGCTGTTTATCTGGAGTTGGGCTTCTTTTTCCACCCTCTAAGGTGAGATGTCAGGAAAGAAACATTGACAGGCCTGCCTGTATGTTTTCTCTCTCATACCAAGTCAAAACCAAAGTGCCCCACAGTCCTGGCAGTACACACATACAGACTGGCAGCCACTCTGCACAGAATAGCCAGACAAGGCTAGGGGCAATCCAACCCTGCTTTTCCCATGCTTTTATGGAGGGCCTTCTGTTGTGGTGGCAATAAGGGACTTTATTGGCAACTAAGAAACAAAACTAAAACCAAATCAGTTTATTAAATGTCAGACAGAGTTGGTGTGTCTCACAGAAATGATGCCAGGACACCAAGATGTCAGCACAGGGAATCCCTGGGCGTTCATTCAGGAACAGAAGTCTTGTAGCAAACACACAGTGCCAGAGGGGAAGGGGACAGTTCCTTTGGGTCTCCAAAGCAGCCATCCTGCCTTCTTCACACATCAGTCCAGGGATGCTGAAGCCAGCCAGCTCTGACACACCTGTCTCATCAAAGCCATTTCTATCTTAATGTGTAGATGGAGGAAGGCAGATACTTTTTCAGGCTGGGCTAAACCTCAGCAGCCTACACAGTGAGGTTCTTCTGCCACCACCATATCCAGGTGCTCCAGAGAGAAAGTCCTCAAACATGTAATAGAGGCATAACCATTATAAACAGAGCATTAGGTCCAGGAACCCTCTGTATCAACAACCCTCTATATCTGCTAGGCTGATACAGGTGCAGTAGGTTGAGAGATGATTCCTCAGTGAAAGCAGCTCATCTTCAAGCAAGAACTTTAAAAATGTTGTCAACAACCCCTTAGTCTCTATCCAGAAGAAAACATAAGCTGAAATACTTAATTTGGGGATGTGGAACCAGAGAAACTAATCTTTGCTATCCTGGGAATCAGCTATCCAGGGCTTGGGCCAGGAAGTCCATAAAGTGCTCTGGTTTCTGGTAAAAGAGCTGATCTTTCTCTGTAATACTCTTTTGCATTGCAGGTTTCAAGAAGCAACTTCTTGTTGGTCTATCTTGCTGTCCTATTTATAACCAGCTTACATAGAATAAAAAGTGTATAATTCACAGTGCTTTCTAATTAGATGTTGTAACTACAATCCTATTTCATGCCACTCTAATTTGTTCCATCACAGTATTTTGGAGTTTTGTATTAACTATATCATGCAGGGCAAACTCTTCAAGGTTTTGAAACCAGCAATTATGCGCCACTTTGATTTGTACATAAAGCTGATGTGAGTCCACGTGGCAACATCCCATCATGACGTCTGAAATACCAGGATTAAAAGACACTCTTGAAGCTCTGTCCAAAGTCAAGACTGGCTCAGTCCAAAGCATGGCAATTCAGAGCAAGCTCACCAGGCTAGAGGAGATTTTGCAATCCCAGTCACTTCTGACCTTTCTGAAAGGACTGAATTTTGAAGAGTCCGTATTTGGTAGATCTCCAGACCAATCTACATCTAAGTTTGTGGCTGACATTTAAATCTCTAAAAATGGAAATGGACCTTTGCCACTTGAGCTTCAAGATTATTCATAGTAGAGGTAAAGATCTTGGGAGTAACTGGACTAATGTACTAATGTAGTTAAGCAAACATGATGGGATTAGCACAGGGCAGGATTAGACATTCCCCTTTAACACACTGGCATCTGGAATAGCAGAAGAGGTGTGGGCTGATTCTCTATGTATTGCAAGTGACTGTACAACTGTTCACCCTGTCTGTGCAGATCTGATAACCANCAAACATGATATTTTCAGATGTTCTCAGCTATCTGTTCAGCTTAAGAGCTCCAACTTCAGAAAAACAACCATTTCTAAAAGTGCTCTCTATCTGCCTTTGCCTCCACCTTTTCTTAGAGACTGAAATCTTTGAAATCCTGCAGATGTGTGTTAATACAGCAAAATTGGTCTTGTCAAGCTTCTGCGTTACAGAGCAGCAGCTCCAGGTTAGGGCTTTCCTTAGCTGAGCTACTGGAAGAAAACAGCAGGAAGGTACCAAAGGAATGTCTCTCCCTTTTTCCCCTCTTTTCCCAGCCCTCCCTGCCCCAGCTACACCAGGCACAAGCATCCCCATGCACAGGGCCAATCCTCAGCCTGAGCACATCCAGCTCCCTGGGAGTCAATCTGGCCCCAGGGCTTGTTTTGGTATTTTACAACAGAACAAATAGAGCAACATTTCATAACGTTCTAATGAGGCACATTGAGGAATGCCCAGGAGACAGAGACAATATCAGTGTTCCTTGGCACACAGAGAAAATCAAAGGCATTTGTTTGTTATCTGAAATGTCGATCTGTGTTCCTTTCAGTGGTGGGCAGACATTTTTATAGTGTAGGTTCCTGGAAATACTCAGATGTCACTGTCAGGGTGTTCTAAGAGCAGTATTTATTTTCAGATGTACCTATAAAAACTGAGACTGAAGCACGGAAATATTTAGAGCCATTACAGGATTATTAGGTTTTGAGTAGTGGTTTGCACTCTATATGGCCCCAGAAAACCTAACATTTGTGGACCTGTTCTTTCATTGAATAGGAATTTTGTCACTGACTTGAGAAAGCCCTAGTGAGAGAGGAGTCTTTGCTCAAGAAATTGCCCAGGTTAGAGCCACCCAGCAGAGATCAAACTGAAAAGACACCAACTACATCTGGCCAGGGCATTGAGGAAACACCATCTTCCTGTTGGAGTGAACATTTGGGAGCAACTGGTTTGGATCTCTGCTTGGTATGTCAGAATTTAAACCAGTGCCATTAAGAGGCATCACTACTGCACTTGCCACTGTGTTACAGTACAGCCCATCTCATGGGCTTGGATCTACCAGTGCCCCAGTATATCTCAGAATCAGCCCCTTCCTGGGAGCTGGCAGGGTCCACATCTGGCAGCTAAAGACAGCACTCTGAGCTCTATCATCACCCTCCTGCCTGTCTTCTGTGTTGTGACAGTTGTTAAAGTTTCATCTAAAATCATAACAGTGCCTTTAAAGGATCAGAGAATCCCAGAGTATCAGCTGGAAGGGACCCTTAAGGCTCATCACATCCAACATCCTGCTCCTCACAGGACCACCTAAAACTAAATTATATTACTAAGAATATGCTGTTCATTCTGTCAAGGTTGGTACTCTTTTTAAAGTTTGGACCCTCGCTAAATATTTCCCACTTCTCTAGCCATGGTAACCAGAGACATACCCTAAAGGCAAAATACTGATGATAGAGGATTGTCTCCCTTTTCCACCTTTTCCTCTTTGCAGTCTATCTCAGGCCCGTGCTGGGACAGGAACTGGGACTAGTACTGGATGCATTTGCTGGGAGGAGCTGACAGCAGGTGACCTCAGCTGTGACACTTCAGCTTGAGGCTCAGAAGGCTCTTCTGAGCCCCTTCTGTCTCTTGTGCTGCCCCTCAAGAAAGCAGCAGAGACAGCCTGGGCTCCACCTCCTCGCCCTCCCTGGCAGAGGGGTGTTTGCCAGTCTGGGGTAGCTGCTGTTACAGGTGAAATGGGAGGATTTGCTGCCATCTGAGTCTCCTAGGGATGGGCATATCCAGGTTGGCTGATCAGAGAGGAGGAAGATTCAAAGCCCAGGGAGGCTGAGCTGAGCTGACCTATTCTTCAGAATGACCAAAAACATCATCTTTAAACCCTTGGACAGCAAATGCTGCTATTTGATTAAGAAGCCTGGCAACTGGAAGGTATTACCCCATTAAAGGAAGTACATCTGCAAAAAATGTTCCTGAGCAAGTAATGCCATTCTGCTAAGGTCGACCTTCTCATTTGGATCTGGGAAGCAAGTTTGTTTATAAACTCACTGCTGAGAAACTTAATGTTATCCTGTACATTCTACTCACTCTGGAAGCCCAATTAAGCATAAGAGAACAAGGATGTTTCTCCTTTTTAGTAACATTTTTTTCTGATTGTCATAATTTAAGAAAAAACAGAGATTAAATAGCCCCCCACCCTTCTTCCCTCCCCCACCAAAGCCAAAACAGTCTCACTTGGGTCAGACAAGTTCATTGTGGTTTCTCCAATTAAAAAGCTGTCATCCATCAGGATTGTAATTATCCATCCATCGAGACTCTATCAGCCAAAAAGCTTGTAAAAATGAACACTCCTGTTATTTTTGAGGACACGCAGGCTGTTCCACAAGATCAGCTCATGCCCACTATTTCAGAATGCCTCTGCAAGAGATTGAAAAAAAGGAAAAAAGTGGTTAAAAAAAGCAATTCAGACATTAACAATGTCATGGCAACAGCAAATTAGAGCCTCAAAAGCGGAGCTCAGCTTGAGAAGGTTTAGGGAGTCACTGCACTGCAGGACTGAATGAAATATTCAGCACATAAAAGAGGTCCCCAAATGTTTTTTGTATTTGGGATAATGACACCAAGCTGACTGCTATTTATGTATGCTTTTGCCTAACCATAGATTTTTTTTGCCGCAAGAGATTTTAAAATAGTATACTTGTCAGGTAATCACGGGTCTGCTTTGATTCTTGGGGAACTTTGGCATTTGCAAGCATAATCATAAACATCAGCTTTTCCTCAAGCAGAAAGTTACTGTTGTAGGAAAAATTGATAGAAGCAAAACTGAGCATCTGGGGGAAAGTTACCCAGCAAGAGATTTTGCTTGTTGAGTAGGATGATTTAATGTGAGGTGACAGCCTGACCCATAAACAATAGTGAGGTGTGCAGTCTCACTGTCTGTGTTTTCACCTAATGCTGTGCATGTGTGCAAGGAGACAATAAACCTCTTCTGCTGCTTCTTTTCCCTCAACACCCTATGACTTCTCTTCTAGGTTTTTTTCCCCATGAGGTCAATCATGTCAAGGTGTCCAAGTATCCAATGACCATTCCCACCTCCCATAACCTTTGCTTTCCTGATCTTTACTCCAAGCTTCACTCTGGTGCTTACTTTCTTGATTATATTAGCTACCTATGTCCAATACCAGTAACAGGATGAGACCGGGGGAAAAACCTGCCTTGTGAAAAATATTTTAATTTGTGCTTATGCCAGGCTGGCAGGGAAAGAAAAAATCCAGCAGAGTATGCTCTGTACACTGAAGAAAACTCAGAAGTGAGACAGTACTCAATATTTATTTTTCTTGGATTGTATCCTTCTTTCTTTCTTTTGCCCTTCACATCTCTCAATTTTACCACTCTCTTTTGGCTTTGCTGTACTACTTTGGGAACCTGAAACGAGGTTTGAAGCACCTCAGGGATTTCTCTCCCTGTAAGTGGTCTCTCAGAGAACACTCCATTTTGATGGTCTACAGGGTGAATGCTGATGTTTCCAAACTCATCTACCTGGTAGTGGGTGGGAAAATCTCTGAGTATCTGAGGCTGTTGCAATATTTGCCCATTCAGTTGCCACATCCTGAGATTCTCCTGCTTTCAAAGATGCTGGTTGTCTTTTAGCTAAGTCTCTACTTCCTATTAGTCCTCTAAACTCTTGCAAGTTACTCCTCCAAATTCTTTCAAGTTATTTTTCACAGTGCTGGAATCTTAATGTTTTGAATCTGACCTTAAAGTTACATTTCATATAGTGCTTACACAGACATCCTGAGTCCCACTGATGCCTTGTCAAGGCTGACCTAGAACAGAGGCTAGATGGAGTCAAAGAACAAAGTAGGGATTTATTAAAAGGCCTCAATGGGTACACTTTGGGCAGTACAAGAGCCCAGCCAGGGCTATACTCAAGATTAACCCAAAATGGTCACAAAGTGGATGACTGGTCACGAGGTCTCTCACTTTTATAAGTTCTGGTCCATTAGCATATTGGAGTTAGTTGTCCAATTATAGCGTTAGGTTATGAAGTCCCATCCTTCTTGTTTTTATCTCTTCATTCACATTATTTATGCTCTTGGGCCTGAAAGTTGGATCAGTTGTCCTTGGTCTCAAGCTAGAAAAGGAATTGTTTTGTCTAGCTACTCTCTAAAGAGAGCTTACCATCTCTTAATATGAAGCTCACCTTTTTTACATCATTGTAGCTTGTTGTTGCTCTTAATTATACATCAGCTGTATCTTGACAACTTTTAACTTGGTTGCCTATCAACAGCTTCATCTTAAAGAGAGTAACTCTGCTTTTGGGAGCTTCAGAGCCCCTCTGTATTCTGCTAATCTCCTGTTATTGCTTGTCAGAAGTCCCTTAAAGCAGAGTATGGATTTTCTAACAAAAGCTCTAAATTGCTAGATTTGAACATGCTGTATCCTCTCCAGTGCATAGTGCCTTTGACTCATGGTAGACAACAACAGTGAGGTGCTTTCCTTGCATCTGCTCAGCCCTTCAGAATTCTGCACTCCTCAGTCCCTCAGAGCAAGAGCCCCTCTGGTACAGCAGTCTGTCCATTTATGTGGCTCTGCTAACCATCATTAGCAGATGAGAAATACTGGCTGCGTGATCACCTGACAAAAAATTTCCTGAAATATTTGACAGACCATCTTGAGGCTGAGACTTGCTGTAGCTGTTACTGGTTGTGAGCACAGGTCTGCTCCCCAGCCCACCCAACTGTGATGTGCGCTCGCCCACAGACACGATTCCTGGATCCCACACCTCTCTGTCCAACGTGCTGCTCCTGGAAACATCTGTCAGTCTGCTAGCACTTGTTCATCTGCCTTTCCCACTGCTGTTCCTCCAGTGAGCCTGCAGGGCTCTGGAAGGTGGGTTCAGTGCTTTGGCTCCGTGTTGGGTGTGCTGGTGTGGCAGCCTGGCTGTGTGTGCCCCATGGAAACGCAGCAGTGCTCCCCTGTGTGTGTGCTGCCCACCAGCCTAGGAGGGCTTATCTCTGCCAGGCTCCCCAGGAGTGCATGGGGAATGAATGCAACTTAGGCCATCACAGCAGTATGTTCCCCTGACATTTTCTTGGAAAAGCATGGCTGCTGTGTGAACTGCATGGGGGAAGAGCTGGCTCTGGGTAAAGACACATGTCTGGTGCTGCCCAGAGTGAGATCATACACATACAACTCTGGAAAGTAAATTGCTGTTGAGAGCACCCTTCTCCCTCCACCACTTTTTCATCATTGCTTGCAAACCACCTACTTCTCCACAGCTTTACGTACCCTTTGAAAATTCCACTCAAGCTAGATTTTCATCAGCACCTTTGAGAAGAAGGGGCTGCCAATGTCACAGTCACCTCATGTGTATCTCAGAGCTACACAAGCACCCTTTCTTTTCCTCCCACAATGCCTGGTACCAGCAGTGACCAGGGAACCTGAGCAGCCCAAGAGCTCTCCTTGCCCTACGGCATGGCTGTCATCCTTTGAGGATGCTGTGAACTGTTAAACCACTACAGAGCCCCTTCTCTTTGTCCATCTCACACTTGAAATGTAGTAGATGGACCATGTTTTCTTCCCAGTCATATGTAGGTAACATCATCAATGTAATGGGGATGAAGCCAGGGGTTGCTTCCTATCCCCACAGCAAAACCACACAGTGCTACTAGGGGGTGTTCACCATCAGAGACACCACTTCTGCTACTTAAATGCTGTCAGCAAAACCTGCCTGATGGATCAGTTAGCACAGAATTCCTGGTCTTTACAGCAGTAAGAGCTATTAATAAGGAATTACCTACAGATTTCTGTGTCTGCAGACGAATGCGTTTACAACTCTGTAAGCCTTTAACCTTGACACAGTGGTTGGTTGTAGTGTGGAAATGACCACCAAGGCCAGAAGTGGCAAGTGGCCCTTGGTAGCTGGAGGTAGCCAGTCTCTTGGTTTTCTGTTACTGTTCAAGGATAACCTTTCCTCATCTTGCTGTCTGACATAAACACACTCTGAATGATGGACAGGAAACTGATATTTTTGGACATTTTAATCATCAAAACAAATCAGAGCCATTTTTCCCTGCACATCCAAGTGATTGAATTTTAGAACAACTCCCCTTCCCCGAGATGGAAGGAGCTGAGCTAATGCCAGCACATGTACTCAATTTTATTTATTTCTCTGGAAGTAATTTTCTGTCTAAAAATGCAGATTTTTCAAAATCCACCATTTTCAGAGAAGGTGGTCCTGCAGGAATATTTGACAGTGAAAAGCTGAGCAGAACAGTTTAATATCTTAATTTTTGCTACATAGCAATACCAATGCATAGCTGATAAATGGAAGTGAGGGGAAAACTATAATGTAAGGAAAAAGCCACAAAAGGATATTTTGCCATTACTCTAGTACAAACATTTGATACTGCTGAAGTGAGATAACCTAATACTGTCTAAACAGGGCATGGGGAGAAACACCTGCCAAAATCTGTTGGCACATTTGTTTTGCAAAAACCAGTGTAAGTTCTTGTCATGGCACTGAGAAGAAACCCCAGCATCCAGCTGGCTCTGATGGACATAGGATTGGCAAAGCCATATAAGACATCTCATGCCAAAAAAATAAAAAGGAAGAAAGAATTTAGCCTGAATTAGTGTGAACATCGTCTCTCCCTCCACACCTAAGTTGATGAGAGCGATGAGTGATCACCTTCTTCGCAAGTGTTGACTGCAGCTCCTTGAAGAGGCTGGTGGCACCCACGTAGGCAGTGTGAGAACAGCCCCTGCTCCCCTCCTCTGCAGGGGAGAGTCCTGGATGCAGCATGTGCTTGGCACTGCCTGTTCCTCCCAGGAAAGCAGATCCTTCATCTGGCACCTGAGCCTCTCGGAGTGGGCTGCAGCTGTGCTTCCCACCCAGCATCTGTCTCCTACCCCTGCACGCTCCAGCCTTCATCTCACACATCCCTGCAGCCTTGACTTGATGGAAGAAGGTATCACACAGACCCAGCAGGAGTGGGCTCATGGGCTCTCATTCTCCTCTCCTGTATGTTAATGTGAGCAAAAGCCACTGAATATCACCAAAGCCACTGAAGGCAAACTGGGAGAGAGGGGAAACAGGAGCCCTCCATCTTTTTCAGGGTTGGAGACAGTCACCTTGAATTTGGGAGATAGTGAACTAGAGGAGAAGGTGGGAAGTGTCAGTGAAGAGACAAGAAACATGTTTGGGAGAAGATAAAGAATAATTAAACAGGGGCTGAAAGCAGGCATTTATTGTACTTCTGGAAATGCTTCCAAGCTTGAAAGCATCTGAAGTACGGGAAAAACCGAGTGTTGCTGTCATGGTCCCAGGAGAGAGGGCACAGTTCTTAAAGTGTATGAACTTCAGAGAAATGCAGGCATCTGTTATGGCTATGAAGCCTATTTTTTTTTTTAATTGAAAGGGTGTTTTGAATTTTTCTTACTAGCTGTTTAATTTATTCTCCAATCTAGATAGAAGTCAGCTCCTACTGAGGAATGGACCTCGAGAATAACTCAAGGGGAAAACACTAATGAATCTCTGAAATTATTCTCTCCATCAGAAACATGGGACACAATGCAGCACACAGGGACTTCAGTGCAGGGGGATAACACCTGGTGGGGCACAAGGCATCTCTGCCATGGGCACATTACTGCCCACTCTCTGCCTGGGCACTTGGGAGATACCCTGAGTGTGTCTTCCAGGAGGGAAAAGCCTGGCATTTCTCTTCTGCATGAAATGTGCCTGGTCCATGGGGCCCTCTGGGAGCAGTGTGCCTGTGCTGAACGTCAGGAACGCTCCACGTCAGCTCCGTGAGCACAATTCCTGTGCAGAACTGCCCGGCCCCCTTTAGTCTCTGAAGATCTCTGTGATTTCTGCCGCTTCCTTTGACGATATAAATAATATGGTCTATTCTTAGCTCCACAGCAGTATATTCAAATCTCTAAATTCTGCAGAATTTTCCATTTCAGATGTTTGGGCTTCCAGAGGCAGACTGCTGCTTATCCCATGCACGCCGTTATTCCTTTGACACATGATCTGAAAATTCAATTATCAGACCAATTACTGATTTTACTGAAATTGACAAGAAAAGCATTAAAGTTTGAGTAAAGTGAGCATTCCCACTGGACTGATCAGCAGAGAGACCAAAATTAAATTGTATTTTTAATAGCTTCATCCTGTTGCAGTACATGAGGAGTATCTGACTGTGAAAGTCCGTTGTCAGAAAACAAAATTCTGAATCCTGAGCAGCTCAGCAGAACTTTCAGCAGAACTCTGAAAGACATCTTTTACTCATCATAAAAACAAGTACATGCTGTTCAAGGACCAGAGTGGGGCCAGGCCAGTGGTGTCAGAGGTGCCTTTCCAGCAGCAGCACTGGGAGTGAGCACTTCATATGAATTATCCATGTAGCTGAACCTAAGTCAAAACAAGATGGGGTCCTAACCTTTGCTGGTAGAAAGGGCTAAACAGCATCACGTGGAGGAGCAAAGCAACAAGAAAATAACTACTTCTTATCTGGAGCTGGATCAACAGCAAAATGATATGGCATTGTCATGCTGTGGTAATCCAAGAGACCTGGGCTGCTCCAGGCATCAGTATTAAGTGCCTTGCACCAGAACCAGGAGAGCAATGGCCACAATGGACATCTCTGAAATGCTAGTGGGAGTTCTTGTTTGTGAGGCACATGCTCCCAAAGGACACTTTTCCAGGGTATAAAGGCTTTTATCACTTACAGCTACCTGTGATAGACACCCAGCTTCTTATGGGCAGATAAACATATGCCCTCCAAAAGATTGGACTGACATCTTAAAATACAACACTTGCAACTTGCAGGTGTAAAAAAGCAAATTCATTTTAAACATTTGCTTGAGGAACAGATGAATCAGTAAAAAGTAAAGGACAGAGATGTAGATATCTGTAGTTGCATCATCAATGAAACGACTGAAATCAGCTGAGAAACTCTGAAATCTGCAAGCTGCTGGTTTACAAACTTGGAAAGGTGCAGTGCCTGAACCTGTTTGGACCTTGTGCTTTCTCCAAGTTACTGCAGTACCCAAAACTATGTTTCTTAACAGGCCTGAAGGTGAGGATTTGGGTTGGTTCGTGTACTGATGACACAAAACTATTCAGAGAAAATAGGGAATTTACTAAAGAGGGTGAAAATGCTTGAATTCAGTAAGAGACATTAACATCAGTGGAACACATGTCCTTCTGCAACCATGAAGCTTTTACCATCTGCACTGTGGCACTCAGAGTCAGGGTACAGGGGGTCTCACTCCCCCAGTTTTCCCAACCTCCACAATATCTCTCCATCTTCCAGATGACAATAAGGAGTACAGAAAAGGACAGAAATGCCTTTTAACCTTCAGTCTCCATCAAATCAGAATTTCCTGATGATGCATAATGCATAAATACTTAGTGTGTTCCTTGTGAGGAGGGGTTAATGAGTGAAATGAATTGTGTCATACCAGGGCCTGATTCCTTTGGAAAGCTCATCTCCCCTTCCAGAGCCTCTGGATTTATCTTTCTTAAATAAACACACTTCAGAAATCTTTTGGAGTGTAAATAAGTCAGGGCAGCAGCAAGAAAGCAATTGCCAGTGAATAATTTGTAGAGCTGCTTGCAGCTGGCCCATCCTCCTGGGGCCAGACCTGCTGGTTGGCAATGCCCTGCTTATACCTTGATGATCTCAGTACATGAGCTCCCTCATTTAAAGAGGTTTCCGTGATCCCCACTCATTCTTTTCCTCCACCCTCCCTCCCTTTTTGAGCTGTAATCACCAAGACACCGTTGACTGCAAGTACTTCAAACAATAACCTTCTGAATGATTTAGCAATGCAGCTCCTTCAATAACAGGTTCCTCTTGGATAAAATACGTTCATATTTATGTAGGACAGAGGTTTTGGAATGCTATTAAATTTACATGGTGAGCTGGCAGAGCAGCTATCTTCATCTGATACGAAGAATGGGAAAAACAGCCTCTTCACAGTAGCAGGGAAATATTTATGAACACAGAAAATTCCTGCCAGTGTTGGTTACCCCAGCTGGGGGATGAGGACCATTCACATTAAAATGGAACAGCTTGTGAGGTTATGAGTCCACCAGGCTGGCCTGGAGCAGTGGGATGGGAAGTTTGGTGGGGTAGGTCATGCATGGGTGTTATTTGTTTAACAAGGCCCTAGTGCTGGAGCAGGCTTTGTACAGCTTCTCGTAGAAATGAAGAAGAGAAAGAAAGCTTGCTGGAGTGCAGGGAAAGCAGGTAAGATACTACATCACACAAACTCTGGTTTGGTTTTGGATGGGCAGGTGAAGGTAGCGTGGCCAAAGGTGAGGAGACAGCACCCCCATGGAGCAAGCAAAGCTTTGTCCAGGGCACAGATGTCAGACAGAGAAGGGCACCAGCACCTGACACCACAGCTCAGAAGGATGTTCCCTGCAAAACACTGTTCCTTAGGTTTGTTATCCCTAATTCAGCAACATGCAGAGTTCACGGGTGAGTGTTGAAGGCAAGACTCACCACTGCTGACACTGACCTGCCCTGTGTGTATTTGCAGTGTCTGGGTTTGAGGAGCACTGTGCTGCTCACCAGCTGGGCCCCATGACACTGTTCCCTATCTCAGGAGTGCTGTGTCAGCAACATCACCAACCTGGGATGGTTTGGAATGGCAATGCAAGGCTGCTCCCTCCTCCAGCGACTCTGGCCAAGGCAGGATCAGTGCACCCAGGGGGAGATTGCTCAGACAGGCTTTCCAGTAAGGGGGGAGAGCATCAGAGGAGGGATGCAGAGCTGCTGAGCATACTGCATCTTTCTCCACCTCAGAGCTGTCCTGCTTCTCCCTTCAATGTGAGGGGCCCCGTGTTGGCAGGAGAGATGTGACCCCGAGCAGCTGAGCGCCCATGACCTTTGTAGGGCCTGTGGCTTTTTTCACAAGGGCAGAGAGGCGTTTACAGCAACACTGTGGCCAACCTCCAGAGCGTGCAGATTACTTTTTGTCTCCTTAAATATTCTTTGTGGTGTCCATCAGCCCTAGAAATGCCAAAAGCACTGGAGCAGCTCCAGCTGAAACAGATAACTTGGTGTTACTCATTTGGCAAAGCAGCCTTTTCACCTCCCACCCTAAACTGTTGTCCGTAGTAAGCAGGCTGTTAAATAATCTCTACATTTAACCTCAGCAGAGGCTGCCCCCCAGTCATTGTCTCAGTGGTAAATAAGCAGCTGAAAGGAAGAAGTAGTATGGAAATGTATGATCCCTTTATAAAACTCACTGGGCTGTAGGTGGCAAATAACTTCAGCGATTCCCAAATGGCCTCAAAACATAGCGGCTGCAGAGGCAAATTAGTCATTTTATGCTCTAAATGCTTAATGTCAGTGCTCAAAATGAAGAGATGGAAGAATGTTGTGGAGAAGCAGATCAGGATGCGGCCAAAAACAAACCCCATCCTCATCTGGTGTAACTTGATGTGGAGCAGCAGCAGAACCAACACAGCAGTCCCAGCTGACGGCCCTGCCCAGCCAGTTCTGTGAGCATCACTGACCGGAGGACAACACATACACTGGTTCAAATATTGATACTGAAAACCAACAGTCTCCTCCCATTTTTTACAGAGAAAATGTTTGGGTTGCAGAGTTTGAAACAGAGGCCAAAAAGATGACTTCAAAGGTGCTGTCCACTGACAGGCCAAGGGACATGAAAGGCACAGCATGAGGCTTTTCTCCTTGTGTGGGAAATAAGGAGGGGAGAGATAGGAAGCTGGCATTGCAGAACAGAATTTGAGAAGAAATAAAGGACTAACAAGTACAGGCTGTGGTGTGCCTTGAGCAGGATCAATGCAGCAGCTCTCCAACGCGGGCTCACTGAGGCAGCAGTAATGCGGACCGGGAACCACCACGGCTCTCACCCCAGGACGGGCAGAACAGGAGCTGCTCAGAGCTGACCAGGCCAGCTGGTGGGTTTTGTATCCACAGGCTTTGAGCTGGGAATGGAGCCTGGTACTTGGGCTCTTTTCCTCATTTGATTAGCTCCTTTTCCTTTGGCAGCTGAAAAGACACTTGGCAGCACCAGGGCTTCACATCTTGTTGAGTTGAATAGGAGGGAGCAGGGTTTTGGCAGGGACAAAAGAACATACCACTGCTCCATCAATGGCCTCATTACTGAGTGCTGTGGCTCACAAGGAGCGGCGAGGAGCGAAGGAGAGCTTGCTTCTGGTAGGCAGACATGGGTTGGAAATGCATTTCCAGCTTGACCTATTACTCTGAAGATATCAGCTCAAAGGCAAGTTGAAAGCTTGACAGTTTTTGTCTGTGGAGGAGATGTCAGCATGTATTGTCTATTCCTGGCTGAGGGTCTGGAAGCCAGCCTCAGTGTGTGTGTCTGTAGAACCCAAGTCAATGAGCTAAGCCACCTGAAGCAGAAGGGTGGCACAGAAAATGAAGGGGCAGGCAGGTTTTCAGGAGGGGGTTGGAGTGCCCTGACTGCTCAACAGATGCTTATCACCTGGTCATGTTAGGACCAAGGGTAACAGGTGTATTGTCCCATTCAGTCCTCTTGAAAAACCAAAACATGAGACATTTGCCAGCAAATACTCCAAAGAAATATAATACAGGCACCCAGCTGGCTGTACTTTAGCTCTAACTTATTCTATAAATTTATTATAGTATAAATCAATACTATTTATTCATTCAGACATAATGACAAGACTGTCCATGCAAATGCCATTAACAACCTGAGCAAATGCATTTTTAAAGACAACTAGGTGAGAATTTTTAACAAGCCAATAATAATGTCTCCTGCAAAGTCTATTTTCTCTATCATTATGTCCAAGCAATGGGATTTTCAGGAACACTCATTGTTTCCTGTTGCTAACAATTTACAGTCAAGCCCAGTGTGAATCAGGTTAGGTCAATGTCAAGTACCTTGGAAAATCCCAGCTCCAGCATTAATATTTTGAACTATTTTGACAACCAGTTGTACAGAAAGTACCACAAAATTTATGTCATGGTTTAGTGGAGGTGAGTGCCTTGAAAGTGGTCCAAGAGTATTTGCAAGTGAAAACTCAGTGTAATCTGTAGGAATCATTTCATGTAGAAGTGAAGTTCAGCCATGTAGGGATGAAAGTTATGGCAGTGGGAGGTAATCCAGGAACACAGCAAAGGAGTTTAGGATAGAAAATTATTAAGTGCACAATACTCCCAGTGAGTACTGGCACGAAGGATGAAATGGAGACAAGAAGGTAAGATGGCTGTGGTGGTTTTGATACAAACATCCAAGTCCCATGCTCTCCCCATTCTTAAATCAAGTCTCATCCCTACTGGTCCATCCCCAGGAGCTCCCTGTTGCCTGAGTTTTCCCCACGGAATGTCCCCTGGGAAGAGGGGGATGACTGGTCAGACTGGTCCCCCTCTTTTCCAGCAGCCTGTGCCTCCTGGCCCTGTGCTGCTCTCCAGGGGTCAGGGAGGGGACACAGCAGCACTGCCCCTCAGGATGGGTGGTGACAGCAGACAGCCCAGCTCTATTTCCCTGCAGGCAGCCTTCCCATGGCACCCCTCCAGCACTGGGCAGAGCTATAGGGACCAAATTCCAGCCTTGCTTCTCCAGGGCAATTTCGGAGGAATTCCCTGAAGTTAAGCTAAATTTAAAACCATTTCAAGGAGGAGGAGTGAGAAGCAAACCTCATAATCTTAAAACTTGCTCAGACAGAGGCTCTGCTCCACATACCAAGATGAATAATAAATAGCAGTTACCCATCCATCCATGTGGATGGATTGGCTCTGCCCACAGCAGGGGGTGTGGAAAAAAAAGTGTGCGGTGAGCATTTCCCATCAGCTCTCCCTCTGGGAATCTTTTGCCAACATGGTATTGATTGAGAGATGGTACAAAGAAAAACATTAATTAAATAAAATGTTTTAACATCAGGCAGGACATCAATGGCTGAGATGTTCATCATCCCAAAGAGTCTCTGAGGAAAGGAGAGGGAGAGCTTGAGCCCAAGGCTGACTTCAGCCCAGGACAGAGACCAGCACCAACAAACCCTAATATCCTCAGTCCCTCCTGACCACCCCAGGGAAATGCCCAGGCTCCCTCCTTCCCTCGCTGTGTCAGGAGCCCACTTCAGCCACGGTGGAGCTCTGTGTAGGTTGTGCTGCTGAGGAGCAGACTCCCAGCTTGGAGCAGCTGCTGACCCAATGCCTGTCATGTTCCCAGGGCATCCATGCCACCTCCTGGGACGCAGAGGAAAAGCTCTGGCAGCTTACTTGGCATCACGATGCTCAGCTTTTAGCATTCCCATGAGGCAGGAGGGAGAGGAAAGACAGGAGCAGTGCATCTGCAGGCAGGCTGTCCCCTCCCTGCCTGATACCAAAGCCATCAATGATCCCGGGGGCATTTGACTGCAGCAGTCACTTACGTAAGGGCAGCTTGCACATCAGAGGCACCGTGGCAGAGCCGCAGACTTGCCTGCCTGCCTGCTCTCATCAAGGGAGGGTGGTGTCAGACAGGGGCCATCGGTGTCATGGGTGGGACACGGGGGCAGAGGGGTCTGTGCTTTCCCCATCCTGATGCTCCAAGTCTGCTCTCCGGGCAGTTGGCTCAAAGAATGTAAGAGCAAAGGCATCCTTGCAGCTATAGTGAAAGAACTGACTACAGCTTGGACTGCACACAGATACTAACACACCGCACAGCTCTGGAAACCTTGGAAAATGAGTGAAAACGTGTTTCTTTCCTGGAAGAGCTGTAGGGATGCTCTGCTGGTCTGGCACCTCCCGCCTGCCTCACTGCCCAGGGCTATGGAGGGAAAGGCAGCTCTGGCAGTGGGAAACTGGGGTGACCAAAATCAGTAGTGAGCTGCAGCCCTGGCTGGGGAGCTCCCGGCACCGGGAAGGTCTCTGCCTTGGACAATAGATTATTTTTAACTAGCTCCAATCTTCAAACACTGTAGCTTAAAAAAGGGGAGAAAGAAAAGAATAGCTGATTTGTGCAAGCTCCCCTGCTCCCATTAAGTGTGTGGAAGTGGTGCTCTGCATTTCAATGGGGGCAGGACTGAGCTTCTCATGAGATAAATTGCACCCTGTCCCTTTGCATGCTCTGTGCAGCTACTCCTGGCTTGTTTAGCTTCGCTCTTTCCTGGCCCCCCTACGAACACCCCTCCCTCTCTGAAACGCTCCCCAGCAGATTTTTTTGTTGTTGTTGTCATTTAGCTATTCATTTTCCATAGGCTCCCTTCATTCCCGTGGCCTTTTGCAGCTAGGAGACAAGATGTTGCCTTGGAAACAAAGCCCCTTAGATGTTTGGAGTCTCTGGGATTGCTCTGTCTGCTCCCGAGTACTTTTGGGTTATTTTTATTAACCACACAAAGATGCAGCAGGCTCGTAGCCAAGGCAGAAAGTAGCCCTGGGAGGTGGAGGGAAGGCAAGAGTCTTACTGGCATCATTCACTCCGCTGGGGATATTTTTTAGCGATGCACCATGGGCTGAATGCCTGCAAGAGAAATGGCATCTCCAGAGAGTGCTGCACAGGCAGGGCTGTTCCTGGGGCTGGGATGGCTGCAGGCAGGCAGGCAGAGCTGCAGCAGTGCTGGAGAGAGAGGCTTGCCAGGAGAGAAAAAGCCAAAGTAACCAGGAAGGGAAAATAGAGAGGAGTTAGGAATCACAGAATTTGGATTTCTTGGGGCTTCTCACTTTCCAACTCACTGGCTGTGCCATGGAGAGACCCGCTGTGCACTCTGCTGCCGAGATGGACATCGTGACTACAGGTCTGGGCTGCTTATTTTAGAAGAAATCAGATTTCTGGACCCATTAGGCAGCTGTGAAAATCCCTGCTCCAAGGTTTTATTGGCAATTTTGCTCTGTGCTGATGTCCAGGGCAGCACAAACAGACCCTAAGCCTGAGCTTTGCTCCCAGCTGGATAGCTGGAGAATGCTGGTTACTTCTGCCCCAAATCTGTCTGTGGGAGAAGTCTGACCCCTTCTGCAAAGGGGCTCTGGGAGGCAGTCAGACTGTACTGTTATCACATCCCATTATCCACTGGCATCGCTGGATGACACTGCCAAATCCCAGTCCCTCCATGGAGGACATTTTGGAGCAGGCTTTTACTCCTTTTTCTGCAAAGATGTAAAAAAAAGAAACAAAACAAAAGCAGATTAAAAGAAGCTCCCTAATCCCCGGATGGTACTTGAAATATTTCCAATCCAGCTGAAGTATTCCAGAAAAAAAGTGAATACATATAATTTTCCAAGAAATACTCAGTACAGTATTAAGCTTGTGCCTTGCTACTCATGTCAGCACAGTCCTCTGCCCAGGGAGGGCTTCCCACTGCAGCAGCTGCAGGGCTTGCAGACCCAGGGAGGGTGGCACAGGGAGGGAGGGAGCACAGAGGGGAAGGAAGGAACGCACTGAAATAGGATGAACATGAGGACTGGCAGTGCCACACCCCAGAGATGAACACCAGCAGGTCACAGTGACAGAGCCTCGACCAAGGGGCTGAGGTGGTGCAGTCCTTTCCATTCTTGGCTACAGGCAGGCACTGGTGCCATCCCACTGTTCTGTGGGGGCTGAGGTGACCTGTAATGGCAGTAAAGAGTTTTAGGGGGGGATCCACCCTCTATCCTCTATTTGTATCACACAGGCTTACACAACACAAGGGAGCAATTCCATTGTTTTGTGGCATTTTTTGCCATAGCTGAGCTTCACAGATGCCCAGGCTAGTAAGATGCTCCCAGATTTTCTTATTCCTTCTGGTGCATCCTCACCAGATCAAGGAAGTCTGCCTCACCCTCACAAGTGTCATAAATGCTGGGTGCTTTTTTCCCATTGTTGCTGATTTTCCTTGTTGTTACTACACGATGCCATGGTTACAGAGATGTAGGACTAATCTAGTGACAGCAGCTTATGGGCTGTTTTTGGTTTTGATATTTTTGATGCTATATTTGTGCCAGGAGAATAAATAATAGATATACACAACAGCATCAAAGATTTCTTCCAGGCCCTCAGCCTATTTCTGCCTACCCTTGTTAAGCTGTTAGAAAGGTAGTTCTCTGCCAGCCACTTATCTTATGAACTCTCCTGTCATCTAATGATGCACCTGAGGTCCATTTATCCATTTTCTCTGAAAAGAGCAGTTAATAAAAATAAAGTTCCTCTTAATATCCCTGAGAACAGCTTCCCTTGGAACAGCAATACTCACACTCAACCCAACAGGTTCCTTCCCCTCCTTCTTCTTTCCCTTTCCCTCTTCTTCCTCTCCTATCTTCCCCCTATCAAAGGGTTGGGGAAATTTCTTGATGTTCTTGTAAGGAAAATATAGGACATTTTTTCTCTGCAGCAACCTGAAACAATGTGTGAGCAAATCTGTTAGTGTGTGACGTGCCTCAGCTCCGGTAAGGAGGAACTTGCTGGAGGTTAGTCTCTGTAATCCATGCTGATCAAAGGAAGCACTCCTCCAAGCCTGTTACAAGCACCCAACTCTTGATTTTGCTGGAAATACAGCAGCACAGGGGAGATTTCACTAAAAATTTGTCTTTCATCTGGTCTGAATTCTTGGGCTCCTTTTAAGCAGCTGCAGGCTCCTCGATCAGTCGCTGCTCAACCTCAGCCCCATCCGATGCAGCTTCCACTCACAGCAGAGCTCAGCCAAATGCTCCTCTACCCCCACCTCTGCTCCTCCCTGCAGAGAAGGGTCCACAGTCACCTGGAAATTAAGAAGGAGAGAAGCTAAACATAGACTGTAGTAGTAAGAAGTCATAGGCAAAATTCTGTTAACCAGTCACTCAGTGAATAGCATCTTGTTTCAGTCTATCCCCTTCACAATGTTAATACCATAGAATCCCAGAATGGTTTAGGTAGGAAGGGACCTTGAAGTTCATCTTATTCCAACCTCCCTGCCTTGGGCAAAGACACCTCCCACTAGATCATGTTGCCCAAAGTCCCAACCAACCTGCCTTGAACACTCAGAGATGGGGCATCCACAACTTCCCTGGGCAATCTGTGCCGGTGCCTCATCACCCTCACAGGGAAAAATTTCTTCCTAATTTCTAATCTCAAACTGCCACGTGTCAGTGTGAAGTCCTTCCCCTTTGTCTGGGGTCACCCTGCATTTCCATCTCTAGTTGTGTTGCAGCCAGAGACCAAAAACCAGGAAGTTACCACACCAGCAGAGGCAAAGACTGAAAGCACATGCTTTACTCAGGACCTCACTTGGGTATTTGCTTTGGGAGCTGCTGCAAACCCCTTCATTGCACGGAAAACTCAGCAGTGATCATCTTGTAGAACATTTGGTGAAAGAGCACAGAACCAAAAACCTGCAAATTTGAGGTGGTGACAACTGAAATTAAAACAGAAAATAAACTGTGAATGAAGGACTCCTGATGAGAACGTTCTTGTTCTACTTATTAATAGACCTGGACAGAAATGCTCGATGAAATGTCTAAAAAATAGTCTGAAATGAATCAAAAACATTTGTAAAATCTGGTCAAAATCTACAAATCCAGTTAAAATCTACAACTTCAGTCAAAATCTACATGTAGCCACAGACAAGAAGAAATTATGTGAGAATTTTTCAAGAGGATTTTGCATGCCTGAAAGGACAAAGTAATTTGTTTTCATTTTTCCAACTTTTCATTCAAACCCAACATTTTTGTTTGAAATTTGACATACTTCTAAAAAATAATACTGAGCACCTAAATAACTCAAAATATTTTGATAGGACTTAAGGCAAGTGCTTTGGCTGGGTGTGAAATTAAATTTTTAGAGGATTTTGGGTTCACAGGAGAATCCATGTTTCATCCAAGCTGATTTTTTACACCATCTAATTTTTCAGTTCTACTGACAAGTGGAAGAATCAGTATTCTTTGGCTGCTGTGATGCTTAATGTCACATCAGCAATGCAAGAAATAATTTTGAGACCCCCCCACATCAAGCACAAAGCTTGAGTATGGACAGCAAACCCACTGACTGCTCTGTCGGTGGAGGGCAGTATGAAATCCCTACCCAGACATCCCAGTTATGGGTTACAGAAGAAATTATAGGTTATGAGAAGAAAAGAAGAAACAGGGAGATGAAATTTAACAGGGCTGGGGTGAAGGGAGGGATTTTCCCTGTTTTCCTTTAGGTATATACCTTCAATGGAGATCAAGTGAAAAAGAACCATAAAATGAAAGAGGGCTCTTTCTGGTTGAAACGCCATCTCTTTCTTCAGGGACAGATGAATGTAACCCACAGGTTTAGTCCTTCATCACAGAGGCACTGATAAATCTGTGAGATTAATTGTGGAGTGGAGATTAGCACCCACTGTTCAGCATCAAGCTCTGAGCATTAAACTAATTACCAGGTTCCAGCACTGCACGACTTCCCAGCAGGAAGGCACTGCCCTATAAACCATCATACACAAGTGGCATTTAGCCAGAGATGATAAAAAAATCTTTCTCCTGGGAATGCACCCACCACTGGAGCTGGTTTCCCTTTCTGTTGCAGAGACAAAGCCTGTTTTCCCCCTTTGTGGTGGGAAAGCTTGGAATGAACCTGTGTCCCCTCTGCCTGCTGCCTTTAACACAGTCGCCCAGAAGGATGTTGGTGTGGAAAACCTTAAAGACATTTGAAGAGTGCAAGATGTAGAGGCTAAACCCATCAGGAATTCCCAAACCCAGAGTGGGTTCCCAGAGAATCACCACCACTCCCACTCTGTTCATGCTCAGCTGTCTGTTTTGCAGTGAATGGAAAAATAGCCATTTATTTCACAAATGCCAGGAGCCAGTGCAGCTTCCCCACCTGTGTTCTCATGTGGCATCTCAGGCATTTCCCTGCCGTTTACTGCAGCACAAACACTCCAGTGCTGTTACATTTCATGGACTTCTACCCAGCAGAGGATATAAGGGAGAGGAGAAGGGCAGTAAGCTGCGAGGATTTTGCTCTCTCATCTTTACGCGTTCCCAGCCTGCTCCTCAGCACTGCGGCAGAGCACTTCCCTGCGGAGCATGAAGCCATGCGGCTAATGTCCCCATCTGTGACTCTCTCTCTCATCCCCTCCCTGGTGGGCAGTGCTGTCTGTGCCTGCATGGCCTGAAAGTCCTCAGTGAGGGATGACGTTTGGGCTTTCAGGTCCTGTACCCAGACCCTTTGCTCAGTGCCTGTGGGGCAGAGGACCCATTAAAGCGTCCTGTTCTTGGAGTGATGATGGTGGAGCATGTGGTGGCTCTTGGTCTCTTGGGGATGCCCTCTTCTTGAAATAGAGAGGACTGGATAGACAGAGTGCTGCTTTCTTTCCTGCCTTTGCAGCTAGTGGGTCAGGACCTATTTTAAGACCATTTAACACAGGCTTTCTGGCTTTGCCATCCTTGCTTGGAAAAATCAGGTCAGCTGCCCACCGTGTTTGTCTCGCCCCGCTCTGGAGCTTCTCTGAGCTCCTCAAGAAGAGGGGAGGACGCTGCATTTCCTAGAAAACAGCAAATTCAGGAAACAACTTGTCCTTGCAGGTTGAGTTCTGTTATTGGGTCATGGGTTTTTCCCCCAATAGTGAATGAACCACTATTTTCTACAGGACGTGAAGCTACAGGAATTCTTACTGTGGTGGTGGCCAGCTGGCAGCCCAAGAGCTTAGTCTGGTCCAGTCTCTGGATTGACAGATATTCATCAGTCCAAGCAAACCAGGAATATTATTTTATATGTGTTGCATGAGGGGAAAAGATGGTTATACCTACATAAGGGCTGGCAAATGTTATTTGATCAACTGCAGTATCATACAGAATGGGAATGAAGGTAGTACTGAACACAGAGCAGTAGGCCTGATGTAAGAAACATATAATAATAATCTGTAATATCAGTCCTGCTCAATGTCTCCCCAAACAGGAAGCAGCAGACAGAAAAAACCAGCTATAAGAAGGTTTCAGGCTAGAGATCCTAGACCACTTCCCAGCCACACAGAACTGTTTGGCCAAGACAGCCAGAGGTGATGGTGCCATCTTGGCTCCAGAAGGATGTGCAAACCAGGGCTGTAGTAATTGCCAGCCAGGCAGCACAGGCTTGCGAGAAGATCTGGGTGTCCCCGTGGCTGTCTGGTTATGTTTTCTGTACAGAAGGGTCTGTCTGCTCCCAGCCAGCCCTTGGGCATTGTATCCAAGTTAGCCAGCCTTTTTGTGAGAGATTTACATGATGGCTGCTGTGACTCTGGAAAGCCAGCCATCTCTAACTTAACGTTTTAGGCTTAGCTTTGTTGTGTAATGCAAAGTGCTAGAGAGCACTACGCTGAGCTTTTGTGTAAACCCCTTTCCCACACCACTGGGATCTGTGTCCAGAGTTTGGCATTTCCACCTCCAGCTAACGAGAGTGAAGAGAGGAAGTTTGGGTGCCCACCTCAAGGTAATCTCCAAAGGGATAGATACTAATAAGCCACTGGATAGATTTTTACCTGCTCAGTGCCTTCCAGGATCTCTCAGCAAGCCAAATGCCAAGCTGAGGTAGGGGGCCTCAATCAAATGTTCTGAGGGTAGATGGAAGGGTACAGGAGGAAAGTTGTCTCTCCTGTGATGCACAGCAGCTGCTTAATGCCAGACAGACTTCCACAGATTGAGAGGTCAGCTCTGAAACACAGATGTGTGAGAAAGAGAGGGGGAGTGATGGGGAGAGTCATACATGTAGCTATTTATTCAGTGTCTACAAAAACTTCTATGGACTTGGAGCTGGGCCCTGGATGTCTCTGGAAAAGGCATACTCACCACCATGCTTTGTTTCCAGGATTTATTCAGGCTGAAATGCTGTGAAAATCACTGGCTTCTGCTGCAATGCAAGCACTCTTTGGCTGGGAAATGGGGTCCATATTTCTGGGACAGTCTCCAAGGAGAAGGGGGAGGTTTTCAGTTTATGAGACACGTTCTGCTGCGAAGTTACAGGACATCATTTCTCACTGGAGCAGCAGAGGCACATACTGCTGTGCCCTGAGGTCAGGATCTGGGTCCCACAAGGCTGCCCTTCCAAGCACATCCTTTTTGGATGCTGGATGGTCTCTAGACATCAGTTTGATTACCCCAGGTTCATGACTCATGATGGCCACTACTATTTTCACGAGATTGCTGGCTGATGATTGGTACTGTGCTGATTTGCCTCGTACCACCAGCCAAACTGAAGTGCTTATCTTTTCCCCCACTGCATGGATTTTCTGAAATGTTCTGAGAAGCAGCTCCTGGTACAACCAGCCACCAGAGGAAATTGCCCCAGGGTTAACCTTTGAGATAGGCTAAGTTACAAGTATAATTAACCAGAGTAAATAACAGCCAAAAAAAAAATTATATTTACTGGAATTTACTTCACCGAAAGTAAAGGACAGTGCAGTGTGGCACACCAGCTCAAATCTCCGGTGGCTGTAACACAGCACAGCTCTGTAGGGTTTAGCAGATTTGTACCACACAGCTTCACACAAGTTTTTGCCTCTCCCTTAAATTTCCTGTTCCAGAAAACTATTCCTTTTGGGGAAAAAAAAAAAAAAAAAGTCTCCTAGTCAGTGTCCAAGGGACTTCAAAGAATTGGAGCCAGGATTTGCCCTGGGACAGTCAGAGGTGGGGGCCTGGGTCCTACTCCAGCGTGGCTCTACAGCAGCCAGGGCAGCAGCACTGTGCTGGTACCTTCACAGTGCAGCTCTGCTGGTGTCTTCGTGGGCATCAGCCATGGGTGGTGCTGAGGATTCTCTGAATTAGGGGTTCTCTGTATTGGTGTGATGGAAAATAACTTGCTTGCAGAGACAAATGCAACTGCCAGTGCTGTCAGACTGCAGGGAGGGGCCCCTCTGCTTCCAGCCAGGTAACACATTCATTGGGTTTGTGGCTGTTGCAAGTGAAGCCACAAGTTTGTATGCTGAGCACAGGCTGGGAGCTTGGTGACAGTGACATATGGGAGACAATTAAATAACTGCAGTTATGTCCAGGTTAGGGAGAGAACAGATCCTCTTTTGAGCTGGATTTATGCCAAAAGTGTGGTGCACAGGTAGGCCCACAACCTGGGGTTAGGAATGACACATGCCAACTTCTGCTGGGTTTACAAGTGTCTTGTTCACATCTGCCCATGGATTTCAAACCCTGCCCTGGCCTTACAGAGCCCTCTCCATTCCCTGAGCAGAGTGGAAGTCTGTTCTTTAGTAAAGAGTTCCTTGGTCTCTTGGCTTGATGTCTGAAGCCTGGATGTATAATTTCACTTTACCACAGTCTCTAAGCTCAGCTGTCTCCCCAGGCCATGGCCAACCAGCTTTAATTCAGCTTTCAGGAATGACACAAAGTGCCAAATCCCACTCTCCATAATGAACAGCCCAAAGGCATTCAGCTCAGGTATTAGGGTTTCACCTGCTATGGAAAATGCAAGCCACTGGGGAGTGGCAGCAGGACGTGTCAGAATGCTGCAGAGACAGGCTGGGATGCTCGTGCTGGGTAAGAATCAGCATGAAGGAGACCAGCCTGAGCTCCCACCCTCCTCCCAATGTCTTGTTCTGAGGAGACAGAAGACAGAGCAGCTGGGAATGGCAGAGGGAGCAGTGGGGGAATGAGCCCTGCACCATTTTGTAGCTCCTTCCAGCAATCCCAGGGGCCAAGCACTGCCTATTTTTAGCTCCTAAGGTAGCTGAAATACCACCATGATGTTCATTAATGACAGCCCTGTCAAATGGGAACTGCAAGGGAGGGGAGTGGGGGGGCTGGTTTGCCTGTTTTATTTTGTTTTGTTTCATTTAATTGCTGGCTGCAGTACAGAAGCAGAGCGTGGCAGGAGGCTTGGCTCCTCTCACCTCGGGAAAAGCAGGAGCAGCAGACCCAGGGGAGGCAGGCAGGGAAAAGTCAATCAGGCAGTATTTAAAAATCTACCTGCTGGGCCCAGGGGGAGTTGGAGATTTTAATGTCATTCCCAGCTTGAGACACAGCCTGGAGAGTGAGAAAAGGAAGGGGTATCTTCTCTTCTTGGATCCTTAATTGCTCGTTAAATCATCTAACAAATGCCTGAACTCCTGGATGGCCCCATGCTCCTTGGCAGAGGGACTTCAAGTAGTCATTTCACCTGCTTCTTCTGGATCTGTAAAACCAGGAGTTCAGTGGTTCACTCTGCAAAATAAAACTAAGTCTGGAATATTTTTATTACTGTTCAGCAGGAGCAATAAACTTTCCTTCGAATTCTTCCCCTGTTTCAGCCTGTTAACTCTGTCTGCCCTGCAGGCAGGTGTCCATGCTGTGGGAGGACAGTCTCTCCTGTCTCCAAAAGGGACCTTCAGTTAGTGCAGAGGAGCATGTACCAAAATAATCCCCTGCCCTACGTGCTCAGCCCCACTTCTGGCCCAACAGACTCACAGATAACCACAGCCAGAAATGTCTGTGCCTGGTCACTCCCATTCTGCCTTGTCATTGCTGTTCATCTCTGTCTTCTGCTCAAAACCCCCCTGTGTTGGGTCTTACAGGGAGCTGCCACAAGTCTCAGTATTTCCCAGCACAGAAAATGTGATGACTGTGCCATTGCCTCTGATGTTTTGCAAAAGCAGCCTGCAGTTAAATCCACAAAACTCAGAAGAAGCCCAGACCATGCCCATGACAGCTGGAGAGCTTCAAATGTGCTTTGCCATCGCAGACAGATGGACAGATCTGTGACTTGTACCTATAACCCCCTCCAGCAGTCAAGATAACATAGAAAGACATCCTTCTACCTGACTGGAAGCATGGATGCTTTTCCTGCATCACCCAATAACGGGGCCAAGGCAGACTGCAGCCATTAGCAGGTTTTATGTCATTTAGAGTCTGTGAAAAGAGCAGAACTGCAGCTCCAGCAGGGCAGGCAAACCATACAGATGATTTATGAATATTCACTCAGCTCACAAAGCACTCCAGGGCAGAAAACAACCTTTTGAAATTAACTGAACTCTTCAAGGTTCTTAGTTTGTCTTGGCTTTGAGGTGTGAGTCACCAATACTTTTTCTCCAAAATGAACAGAGTCTGTACAGAGGGCCGGGAGGATTCCTGGGCACTAAAATATGAAGTTAAGTGCTCTGTGAGGAAGATTTTATGTTCATAAAGTCTTCAAAGCATAGAGTCCACCCCATTAAGTTTTATGGGATACAGTACTAAGACATACAGTACTGAGACTTCTTCAGCCCATAAAGGTTGGATGTTCAGGGCACCTGAGGCTCTTTCATTGAGCACTGAAATCTCCAGCAGCTTCAGTCTCCAGTACTTTTGGTTTGGTGCTCTACAATTTTTCCACAGTTTCAGTGTTCAACAAAGAGGCTACAGAGTTTTGATCCTGACCATGCAGACCCTGTCATACACTTGTCATTCCCATCCATACAATAAGGTTATTGTGGTGCTCCTCAGTGATGGCACTTCTGATTGTCACCAGCAAAACATGAGCAGAGCCTGCACTGCCCTCTTGAGATTTGTGTTTCTGGTCTGCACTTGCTGGCTTAGATCAAACAGGCTGTCTAGACATTCCCATCCTAAATCTGAGACATCTTCCGGACCCAAGTTGTGTCAGAGCGCTATCCTCCAGGAAAAGTTGCTGTCCCAGTGAATCTCAATTTTTCTCACCATAAAAGACTCCATCTGAAAATGGCCAGCTGGCCCTGCCCTCACTGCTGTGCCGTAGCCGTGGGGGATTCCTCTCCCTTGAGTCACACAGCACCACAACCAGCCAAGGTGGTCTGCATTAACGTGAATTAGCCCTCATAGCAGGAGCTCATAGCAAAGAACAGGAACTCAGGAAAAGCAATAAACCAGCATCTGGAAAAAACTGTTTCTGAAGTCTTTCTGCTGTTCTTTCTGATACAAAAGCCCCACTTCAGCAAGGTTCCACACTCAGTTAAAGCAGGTGTTGTTGCTAACAATTTTAAATATCCTTGTACATGTATGAATTCCTTTCTGTTCCTATGAATTCCACACATGGGCAGTGCAGAATGCTTTGTCTGTTGAATAGAAATACTTGTTGATATGAGGTGGTTTGCACAAACAATCTTTCTCCTTGTGATTTCCTTCCTCTGTCCTCCTTTTTCCCTTTCAGCTGGATCATACAGTGTGGATGCTAAAGCCCCATCCCGAGAATCACAGCCTCTTTACTCCTGATGGTTTGTTGAACTGTTTCTGAAAACTCTGGCTCCAAATTCTGCCTTAAGCATCTATGTGACCTCTTGTTTCTTTCCTCTGCAGGCTGATGCCAAGATGGTCTGCGATGTCGTAAGTCGGATGGAGGACACAGAGCCCTTCTCTCCAGAGCTGCTGTCAGCTATGATGAGGCTCTGGGCAGACTCTGGGATCCAAGAATGCTTCAACCGGTCCCGGGAATATCAGCTGAATGACTCAGCCCAGTAGTGAGTATCCCTGTCCATAGCCTTGCATGCTAAGAAGCTGCATTTGGATCTGTTAAAGTTTTAACTGAAGTGAATGAGCTCATAGTCATGAAACTGAATGTGTCTCTGCTTGCAGTTTGCGGTGTGTGTTGTGTCACAGGGCCCTGCAAAGCACAAAGGATCAGGCAGGACGTTCATGTCCCCTCTTGGCCAGTCTGGGGTCAGGTCTGTGACCCCAAAGCCAGGTTCCCAAACTGCTCCCAAATGTCTCAAGGTAGGTTTTTGCAAACGTGGATCTAGCAAATATAGGCAGATCAACCTGTGGGCACAGCAGATGGCTCCTTTGTATATGTGATTGAGAACAGAAGGGTGTGATCACCTGCTTTGTACAGCAGTGCAGCTCTTGGGTTTGCTTTTCTTTCCTCTGTTTGCTTTTCTTTCCTGCTGTACTTTCCCTAGTTGTACAGTGTACTGATAGGTCAGCTGGAATTACAACCAAGGGTAAGGGACATCTTTACTTTTCCAGGGGTATTGAGTTACTCTTGTAATACCTGTGGCTTCTCTACCATTAGGGACCACATCCAGATGTCATTCAGTGGGATTGTCTGAATCCATGCTTTGGTTCATACTGTCATGAGGACAGGACATCCACCCATAAATGGCTGCTGTGGCTCTGAAGAGACGTTCGGTGTCTTCCCAGTTTCAGTTCAGACCCATTTTTTATGATAATTGATACAATACATTTGCTTCCACCTAGCCCAGGAGACTAAACGTTTTCATCCCATAATTTCAATCACAGCATCTGTAGCAGTCAGGCAAAATGCCTCTGGCCCTGGACTGTGTCTTGGGCAAGAGTCAGCCAAAGGTGGTTAATTATAAACATAAGGAACAGGCAGGCAGAGAGCATTCATTTCCCCAGTTGTACTCTTGGACCTTTTGGTAGTCAGGGAAATAGAAGTTTGTGTCGGGCAATGCTACATCCATGATTTTGGCTGTCACAGTATCCCATATCAACAAGTTCACCAGCTGTTTCATGCACTTCTGGGGTTGTTATTGTATGTTTGGATTGTTTGGCACCTCTGCTTGGGGTGTTCCTGGATATCTCTCAAAACACACCCCCAGGCACTGGCGTGGCTGCTGGTTTTGTTCTGTGTGGTGGCCTGGTGCTCCCAGCTGCACCAGTAGCTCCCATCCAAGCTGGAAGGCAGCTGGGGAGAGCAGCTCCTGAGGTGTTGCAGCAGAAGGACAGTGATGACACATCATTTGGCATTGATGGAAAACTGAATGGGAAACCTGCAGATGTGTGGTTGGTGACACAGCATCCTACCCAACCATGATCACACCTCAGAGATGATCCTGGCATTCTGCTGCCTTTTAATCAGTACTAGGTGGATGATGGTTTAATCTGTATTTCATTGCCTGTAATAGCAAAATAAGCTTTCTCTTGCCAGCAGCTTTTTCTTTTTTCTTTTTTTTCCTTTTTTTTTTCACAAGATAAGGGTATGATGGCATAAACATACCTTCAGAGATATAAATTATCTAAAATGCCAGTCCTAATTGCATTACAATTTTGTGGAAAAACCTTCAATTGTTTTAGAGCCAATTACCTTGAGGAAAGTATTTTGATTTTCCTTCCATGCAAGGTAGCAGCTGAAAATAATAGGCAGAGCCCTCCCAATATGACCAGCTGCTGTGCAATTCATCAGCAAGAGCTCTGAAACCACAAGCAGTTTCTAGACATCACCTGAAGAGGCTCTGTGCTGTAGTATTCACAGCAATTGCAATCTAGGGGTTGCAGCCCAGCCAAATGAATTCTGGTGTCTCTGACAAAATCTCTTGCATCCAGATGAGGATGGATGACCCTCTGTGCCAGGGCAGTGCTGTGCTGCCTCTCTCCTTAGCTGCACTGTGAGTTGTGCTGTGGCTGGACACCTTTTTTCTCTGGGCTAGGTGGGATGGGGAAGCTGGAGCTAACAAAGTCCTTCTCACTTACAGCCCTGCTGGTGTTTAGGAGCCTCTGGTGGTTCCACCACTGGGATCAAAGATGTTGTCACATGGCAGGTCACCAAAACACATCCTTTTGCACCTCTAGGCCCAGGTGCCATCACAGGAGATGGTGGTGCAAGTGAGAGCTCAGTTGGCACTTATTCACAGCCAGTGGACTCCCAGTGAAAAGAGGCCTATATTTTATTTAATTCTTCAATGCTTTGGGGTTGTTTACTTTTGCATGAGTGGAAGATTTGAGGCAGTTTTATTTTTTCTTTCACACCCTGGGAAAAAGCTTGTCTTTATTGACACTGATACTCAATTTAAAACACTAACAACTACAAAATGTGTTTTCATTAGGGCTGAGAAAAATAAATTCCAGACAAGAACTGAATTCTAAGTTCCCCAAAGTCTGAAAAACAGTGACAGGCAGGGAGCTGCACTAGCATTTCATTTCAGGTTTCTCTTGGTGTTAAGCCATAGGGACTGGCATTTTGCTGGCAGGAGGGAAGTTTCCTGCAGGAGTTGGAGATTGTGCTCCATGGCTGCCCAGCACATGCCACAAAGCCTGAAGGCACCAAGTGACCAGGTCGTGTTGTGGCCAGCACAGGTGAGACCTTCAGAGGTGCTCTGGGCACTCCCTTCACCCCAGGCACCACCTGCCAAATGCCCTGAATGCTTTTCAGAACCTCCCCCTGCTGATTGGCTATTTCTAAGGAACCACCACCTGGGCTTCTCTGAGTCAGTGCTGCTGTTGTCCTTAAGTGTTCTTCCAGTGCTTTACCTTGAGTTTTTTTAAATGTCTGGAACAACAGGCCTCCTGTGGCAGCCCCTGGGAGACCAAGTCACAGGCTAATCAACAGCCTGCAAGGGTCAGCAGCATGGCTCTTACCAGTCTGTCATGAATTTTACTGAAAATAAGTTTAATCTTTTGTGTTAGACTAAACAAGAAGTGAGTACTAGCTCCCTTCTGGAGCCAGATGGGCCAGAGCACATTGCTTTCTAGCCTCTGATACATGCAGACAGTATGGATTTCCTGCAAAGCTTGGTTTCTTTTGGGCTCTAAAGTCAGCTGGTCCTTAGCAAGGATTTCATAGCTGCTGCAGAGGAGCAGCAGAAAACAGCACTTTTGCAAAGAAAAAGCATGATGGAGGAAGAGGGAAGGTTCTGTAATGGACCCCCTGTGTCTTGGACTGCAAAAAGCAAAACCGTAAGGAAGGCAAGAAAGTAAGATGTAGCAATTGGTTTTGTCTTTTTTTGTTACTGCATTTTTTGTAGTTCCCTAAGGCAAATTTACGGGTGGGTTGCATTCCACATTCCTAATATCTTGATTATGTTTTTATTCCTACTTAGTCTCCTCTTCCTTTCTTGTCTGTATGCCTAGGAGCTAAATCTACCTCTGATCATCAAAGAGTCTGGGCAATGCTGATGCCTTTTTCTTCTCCAGCCAGTTTCTGTCTATGGAAGCACATCTGTGACCCACATTTTGCTTTCAAAATCAGCAAAATAGAGGTTTCCAGCTGGTTTCCTTAATCTCTGACTTTTGTTCAGATTTTAAAATTGTCTTGTGTTTCCTAGCCTCGAGTTCCTAACTAGGCTGGTCAGTGGAGTGCAACACATAGGGCAAGTCTGATCTTAACCACTCAGGGATGGGGACCTGCTTTGAACAGCCTCCAAACTTCAGGGGGGAAATGGAGCAGACAGAGCATCCACACGAGCACTGATTTTCCATGTGCATCTCCAAACAGGAGCAGGCCCTGCAAGATGTGTAGGCAGAGACAGTTTGCAAGTACACAGACACAAAAAAGCCAGAACCTATCTCAAGTTCTTCTCCTGTTTCCAAGTACTTTGAAAGATTATTTGATAATGCCAGGGCTGTGAAACTACCGTGAAAATGTAAAATATTTTAGGCCTGCATTCAACCCTTCCATCTTCACACATATCAGAGGTGTCAGGGCTAGGAAGCTTGTTGCCTTTGGCTCCCTCCATCAGGAGCCAAGGGAGAGAGAGATGCCTCTGAAGAGGGCTACAGACCTCACTGCTCAGTGGAGAAAAAGAGATGCAATTGTGTTTGTTGCTCTACCACAGCTAACCACAGCACTGACACCTCAAGTCTGTGCCAAATACCAAGCCCAAACTGGACAACATTTTGGTTATTCCATCTTCAAGAATTGATCTGGCAATGCCTTACAGAAGAACAGCACCAGACTCAGAAAAAAATACTGCAGTGCCTTCCTTCTCACCCCATCTTGTGTGGGACTGTTTTCTGATCTATTTTCCCTGCAAAAGAATTGTCTTTGCACGATGCTATCACCTTCCCTACTGATACTTACTGCATCCCACGTGCCAACACACACTTTGCATCAAAAAAGCAGTTAAGAAAGCAGAGCCAGATGTTGTTGTGATGTGGTGAATGGTTTCCAGATTGAGCCCTGACAAGGCAACATTGGAGCAGACCGTCCAGAGAGGCTATAAAATCTCCATCCTTGAAAGTGCTCAACACTGAGCCACCTGAGCTTACTTTCAAACTGAATTTAACTTTGAAGTTGGCCCTGCTTTGAACAGGGGGATGAGCCAGATTAACTCCAGAGGTCCAACCCACACTGGCACTTTTTGTTTTTTTTCCCGTCACTCTTTCTCTGACAACACTGAGATTGAAAGAGAGAAAGGATTCTTTGAGGTTTGCTGCAGTTTCCTGTGTCTAGTCATGCAGGACCATGCAGCCCTATGATAATGTCCATGTCCCTCAAGTCCCATGGTCTAAACATTTACCTTGCTGGCTTCACCAGCAAGGCAAACATTTAAACCATGGGACTTGTGGGACTTGGTCATTATGCATGACTGTCAGGACATGATCCGTTTTAATGAGCTGCAATTGTTTCTGGCACACTCAGACCGAAGAAAGAAAAATTATAGGTCAAGGTTTTGCATTAATATTCCCATCAGGTGTGTAGATTCCATTTTCTCATCACAGCTTTTGCATTAGAATATGGTTTTCTGCACACCCATCTTACTCGTGCCTGTCACTTGCACTCCCTTGCATTTAATTGGAAGCAGTAGCAGCATAAATGGAACGATCCAATTAATTGGGGTGACTTGCATTGCGCTGTTTATTGAACAATGCACCTTTGTGTCTTGGAGCCCAAAAAAGCAGAAAGGAAAAATACATCACAAGTGTAAAGGTAGGTACATTTGTCTGAATTTATGGTTTAATTTACCCCAGTAAGTAAATATGCCCACCAGCTCTGAATAATCAAGTTCCACCGAAAACAAGAAAAACAAAACAGTCCATAAAGGCCAGAGGTGGTTGACTGGAATCACCAACCTTGCTCCATTCCCACAAATGAGATACAAATCTGTTTCCAGGGAGGAGCAGCTCTGCAATGTCTGCTGGTGCTGGTGCTGTCTCTGGAGTGGGGCTGTTTCTTGTCAGTGCAAGGTGAGGGAGACACAGGCAATCTGAGCTTCAGCCTGTTATAGTCTTGCAGGGCTTGGGCTTGGTAGAGGTCTTAGGTTTCATTATTATCCTCATAAATTAAGGAATTGCTGTTGTTATATGGCTTCACCTAGGACTGAGTGTGAGGTGGAGGAAGAGCACAATAGAAAAGACGTTGTTTTTAAAATCAGCTGGATGTTTTCCAGCATCACCCCCTCAGTCTTCATCCACCTGGAACACCCAATTTCACCAAAATTGGGTACTGACTCTCCAGGAGCTGCCTCTGTTGGCCCAAAGCAGAGTGGAGACCACATCAGATTATCTTGACAGTGTGTGTTCTCACCTTCCTACCCCACCAAATGCTGACAGGAGAGCATGAGGACTGAGCTTCTTTGGCAGGAAACTCACAGGCAGAGGTCTGCAGGACTCTGCCTTACACAGCCTCATAATAAGATATTGGATCTCATTATAGAGCCCACCCCACTCAGCCCCTCTCAGACCCCAGGGCAGAGGCAGAGCTCCACCAGACCCACCCTCCTTTGGGGTATAGCTCTGAAGAGACCCAGGAGATACAGACTGCCCTGCAAAGAGGAGCAGAGAAGGTACATAGTGCATTCCTTGAGCACAAAGGCATAGCAGTGCCTACCACCTCCCTGACATTTTTCATTCTGTGTTGCATCGTAACTGTGTTGTCTTTGGCCTGGGATTAGTAAAATCTGGACATCTTGACTAAGTAAATTGATATTTAATGAGACACAATTAAATGGGCTCATCAGATCAGGGCTGTCCCCATTTTGGCAAAGCTCACACCAAAAGGGTAGGAGCTGGGGTAGCTCACACTGCCTGGAGGAGGAGACACTGCAAGAACTTGGAAACAATTCTCTTTTCACATTTTGCTTAGTGGTGAGGAGCAGGCAGCACCATCTATAAACACAGCACAGGGCATCCCCTCAAGGAAACCTGCTGAACTGTAGTCCTGAACCCCAGATAATCTGTTCTCATCTCCGACTGACAGACCCAACAGGAATTTCTTCCTGCCTTGTGAAGGGCTGTGGGTGACAGATTCGGCGCAGAAAGATTTGACTTTTTTTGGCTGAGTATTTGTGTATTTTTAGGCTGAAATGTCCTTATGAAACCAGCTGGAGCTGGCAGGCTGCCACCAAGGGTTGGGGTTGATTTTTTTTTTGTTCCGTTCAGTTTGTTTTTTCACTGCTGCCCCTATTGCTGGCTGCAGCCTCCCTCTCCCACCAGCTCTGCCCTTCCACAGGCAGCACTCACACCCTGCAGTGAGCCCCTCACTGTGTCTCCCACCTTTCACCCCAACCTCCCCATCACACTGGGGCATGGCAGTGCTGGGATGCAGCTTCACAGCCAGAGAGTCCAGACTCTCCTGGGAACTCACAGCCCCTGCTCCTCCTCCCCTGCAGAGCCAAGGAATCCAAGCTTCCCTCTCCCTTTCTGCCCCCTGAGGTTTGACATGGTGTGCACCCCCAGCTCCACCATCACACCCTGCCCTGCCAGACAAACAGCATCACTCACACCGGCTGAGGGCAGGACATGGGGCACCTCCTGAGGGGTGCACCACAGAGGCTCTCAGGGTAACTACTGCTCCTAGCACCTCCTCAGGGACTTGGATAGCTCTAGCAATGCATAAGTCCCCCTGTATGCGTGATTCCTGCTTTATTCCAGCTAGTCAGCACCCGGCTCTGTGCACCGGGGGCTCTGAGCCCTGTCCCCAGCAAGGCATGTGACCACGTGGGGACCATCCTGCAGCTCTCAGCCTCCTCATTCTGCAGTGTGTCTGCAGGAAAAGCTGTCAGGAGACCACCATGCCGAGGCTCTTCACACGGCTGGCGTCAGGTCTGGCACCATCTGTGACGCTGGGAGGTGAGCGTGGCAGTGGCATGTGGTTTCCCGATGTACTTGCTATCCCTTTGAAATCCTTAAATGGCAAAGAATGGCAGGAATGCAGGGATTTCTTTGTAGCCAGGCTCCACGATGGAGCAGGCTGGCTTCCACACAGGTCTGCAGGCACCAGTGGTGAAATGCTGCACAGCCGCCTGTGCCCCCCTCCCCAGGTCCTATCCCAGAAATCATCCCCGTTTGCAAGGAAAAGTCGAAAAAGGACTTTGCTGCAGTCCAGGGAGCATGAACAGCACATTGGGAACCCTGGGGCAGAGCTGCCTGCACCAGCCATGAGGTAAACAGCCCAGGAGGAGCCACTCCTGGCTAGGACAAGCCCTGCCAAGCAGGACAGATGAGCTCTGTGTGCTCAGGATGCAGTTACCTTCTTTTCCTCTTTCACAGTGTGATTCCTCCATGGATCATCCCATTCCCCATCCTGTGCCCTGCTCGGGGCTCTGGCACCACTGTGGTGCAGTTCATCAGGCCCCATGGTGCAGGAGAGCTCCAAAAGCTTTTGAGTGACTGCTAGAGTGTTCTGCTGCTGCTACTCCTCATTCCCCCCACCCCTCCTGGGGACCAGACAGTGCACACACTCTCACCCTTCCCACTAGAAGAATGCAGCATCCCCATCCTCAGGTTAGGAGTTTTATCCAAAATCCAACTTTAAGGTTAGGAGTTAAATCCAAAACCAATCACAAGCTTAGCTAAAACTCTCTGTTTTTCGGAATATATTAAGAGAACCATTGGAAAATTGCTTTTATCTGCTGCTTCCTAAACCCTCTGGCTTGTACTTTAAAGCCTTTTGTCTGTGAACAGGAGAGCTGGAAAGCCCTTTTTTATTTCCTTAAGCAAATAGCCCATCTAATATCCAGCCTTGAGGGGCTTGAGAGAACAAAAAGGAAGGGGGAAAAAAACAGGATGTAGCAAACGTTGTGACACGGTAAAATCACCAGATCACGGGACTCAGCAATGATGGGTTTGAAGCACCAGATCTGTGCCCATGAAGGGAGGGTGGCACAGCCTCTGTTGGGAAGGCAGAGCTCCCCGGGGAGCCCGTGGTGCCTGTCGGCCAGCAGGCTGAGGCTCCTTGTCGCTATTCCCGATGGGGACAATCACACGCTGCAGTTTGGGAGCTGCTGGGGCTGGGCAGGCAGAGCAGGGCAGGGGGGCTGGGCGAGCCCCACGGAGCCCAGGCCCACACCTGGCCAGGACGGTTCTGTGGAGCTAAGGGCACTGATTCTTTCACAGACTAATTGATACGACAGCTCTAATTATCCTGGAGCAAACAGCACTCTGTGTCTGGCTGAGCCAACATTCAACACCCAGCCATCGAGCTGCATTTTGGGTGGGAAGAGGGGAAATGTGGGGTCCTTTCTCCAGGACTCAGCAGCATGGACACGTGCTTGGACATGGCCAGTGCCGTGTGTGTGTGCCAAGGGAATGTCTTGGGAGAAACCTGGCACCAGCGGCATTTAGGGGCAAACTGTGCAGGCGGCAAGGGGGCTGTGCTTCCCTTGGGATTTCGGTACAGCCCTGTGGAGACCGGGGCTGGGTCAGTGCCAGGGGTGGCCCTCCTGCCTCCTCCCTCTATGGAAACCTCACAAGGGGGTTGTTTGTACCTGTATTCCCCAGAGCACTCACAGACGAGGCTGTCGTTGATTTGGGCGGCAGAACCAAAGGCAGACAAATGTGATGGTGCCACGGCACTGCTCAGGTGCCACTCTGCCATACAGGCTGGGCATGAGCCCATCAGCACAGGGGGCCTAATACACTGCAGACAGATTTTTGACCTTTTCCTATATTTTTTTCTTTTTGCCCCTGCCACACACTAGTTGGGACTAGTTAGTGCTAGGTTCATATCAGTCCATTCATCCACCCTTTTACACTATTACAGTAAAAAGAACAGGGTCTGTCTATGAACTATTGTTTTATCTTCCCCATGTATGTTCCTTGCCTTCAGACCACTGACATATCACACAGATCCAAACCCAAAACTTCTGTATTCTCAGTCCACCCAGAAAACCCTGTAAGCTCCTAACCTGCCTCTCCCTCTGCCCAGCTCAGGCCCTCAGGGTACTCCTGCAGGGACTGTCAGGGACAGGCACACATTCACTGTGCTTTGTGAGCACAGGCTCTGGGCAGGGTTTCTCAGTTTGTTCATGACAGCAGAAGGAGGCTGGAGAACAGCAGAGCGAGCACCCATCCTTGTGCCAAAATCCTCATGCTTACAACCTTCCCCACCTCCAATACATTTAATGCATTTGGATGCCTGAGTGCCTGGAGAAGGGACCTCCTCAAAGGTCCCTGCACACGCTGAGACCCTCCGGAGATTGAATTTATTGGGGAAAAAAAGGAGACATGGTTCTGAGCCTAGATTTTAGGCAGCACCTACTCCATGCTGCTGGGAGAGGAAGGAGGAAATACAGGGGAGAGGGAAGCCAAGCACAAACTGCACCATGGAGCCATGCCAAGGAAGTGTCAACTCTGGTTTTGGTGGTTAGCCCAAGTCTTTTGCTGGGGATTTACAATGCACTTTGTGTCGTTGTAACCCCTTCCTTGCTGGGCTACATTGTCACCCAGTGCTGAGCAACTGGGAACACCAGCACTGAAAAGAAATTTAGTGATCTAAAACTGCAAGCCTGGTCCATGAAACACCATGTGAGCAGCCACTGTAGCTCTGAGGCTTTGACAGCACTTTTAGTGGTATAAATCAGAATTTCCCAGTTCCTCAGTATTGCTGTTGGTATGTAAGGTTTGGCAATAGCATAAGAACCATTTCCAAATCCTCCCTCAGGAAAACACCAGCCAGTACATCCTACTGAGCACCATTAATGTCAGTTCAAACATTTCCAGTTAAACAGATCCATGGTCTTGCAGTCCCCAACATGGGAAATACTGCACCAGTGTGCTGCACAGTGATGCCAAATATGCTAAGGGCAGGAATAGGAGAAAGAAAGAGACAGAGGTGGCTGATGCTAGTTAGCAGATGCTGAGAGCTGGGAATTGATAATGGAATCCAGGCAAAAACCTTTGCTCAAATTAAACTAATGTTAAAGCAGCAACTTCACATAAAGAAATCCCCAGAGTACCTGCTTATTGAACAAAAATGCATAAACAAAGAATTGACACAAATGCAGAAGTTACAAACAAATTCAGGAAAAAAGGCAGCACATTTCTGCCCAAGAGCTCAACTACCTATACCCTGCCCAGGGGACCACACCTGGGGATGGAAGAGCCTCTTCTCCTGCACATGATAAAGAGCTGAATCTCCTGATCCACAGACTCAATCCAGTCCCACCTGCACTCAGGGCTGGCAGTGCAAGGTGTAGGATTAGCAGCCTCTCTGAGGTCCCAGCAAAGATCAGCACAGCGTGGGAGTCTCTGGCCTGTCAGGGCATCCCGTGGGGACAGTGGGGAGCAAGCAGCTTGTCTGCATGGAAGGGGGGACCTCCTGTATGAACAGATAGCTCACATCAACGGGGAAAGCCTGAAGAAAAATTGGACAAAATCCAGTTTCTTTCTTTACACGTGCTACCCTGGCTCCCCTGGCACGTGTTCCCATAACAACAGTGCCACGTTACACACCCCGTGGCTCCGGCTGCTCCCTCCGTACCCAGGGTGACACCTCACGCTGCTCCCTGCCTGTGCACACCAGGCCTGGGCACATGGGCCATGCCTGTCCATGGCTCTGTTCTCTGCAATGCTGCTGCTTCTTTTTCCTCAATTATGCCTTAAATCTCATCAGTCCCGTCCTCAGCCCTAGGGACAAGTGGGTCATGCAGTGAGCATGTGAAGAAGACCCCACAAGAAAAATATTTATGGGAATGTAGAGGCAAGGGACAAGCAACAGTGCAGATACAACCCAGATCCATCCTGCAGCCTTACCCTGCATGGACCTAAGGAGGCATTCCTGGGAATCAGGAGGTTATGTCTATTTTCACTTTGCAGTGGGAGCCAAAAAACCTCTGTATTTTGAGAAGCTTCAAACATTGATTGGATACAGCTGATCCTTCCATCAGCTGCTGCAGTGCCACCAGATGAATAAATCTTGCATGCATCTGTAATTACTGCTTAGCTTGTGTTTAAGTGCTGTGTCACTGATCTGCAGAACTCATCAAAATCCATAAGGGAATGCATGAAATTATATTGGATGGAGCAGAAAGGTACATGACAACATCCATTTTCAGCCTTGTTTGTTCACCAAAAAAAAAAAGAAGAAAGCATTTCTTTATCTCCATTCAAATTCTTGTGTTAACTTGTGATTTAATCATCAATTGGGACATAATTTTATCAGCTGCTCATTATGTAGGGAATATATTTATTTCTTATAGCAGGCCTTAATAAAATACATTCAGTTTCTACCAGCCTAAAGTACCTGCCCCTAAGTGGGCAAAATCTCTATTAAAAGCATGGAAGAATATTGCTTGAGGTTTATAAAACTCAATATGGAAAGCTCTGGTGGTCAAAGCTTCTGACTGCATTTTAGGGAACCCAAAGTGACTTCCAAGTGCCACCACAGACTTCCCATTGTGCCGTCAGGCAAATCATCTATCCCCTTAATACTTCTATTCCTCCTAAAGCAAGTGTGATAATTAGTATTTCGCTGCTCCAGTGGGAGGCTGGGAGGACACATCAATCCTGCTCAGCAAGAGCTGAGGTGCTGCAGCAGCAGGGAGCAGGGGCAATGCTTTGCTGACCAGCCATCTGCTTGAGGTGCTCTCCTCCCCTTCTGCAGCCAAGAGGAGGCACACCAAAGGCATTTATTGAGAATAAAGCCCACCATGTCTGCAAGAACTCCTGATGTTTTCCAGACCTAAGGTTTCTCTGGCCCAGCTCCATCCTCCCACTGGAAGTGAAGTGCTCCTGGATCAATTCAAACTTCTCCCACAAGCAGGGAGGAACTCCTGCTCCACCCACCTGGCTTACTGCAGCACCTTGGCCCATGGCTTGCTCCCAAGAGATGTGGTCACTGACAGGTCCGTGGGCAGGCAGCAGAGGCTGCTTCTGGCAGGGACATGTCCCCAGGGCACAGAGGAAAGTCTGCACAAGCTCAAGTGCAGGCAGCTTTTCTCAGCCCTGTGGAGGGACATGTCTCTGAGATGGTGTCCTCAGCTCACCTCCCACAAAGCCACACCAGCTTTGAGGCTGGGCTGTCCCATACAGAGCATCCCAAATCAGTTTTGTCATGCAGATGTCCCTGATGCATCTCGAGCTGAGCACAAGGATCAGCCCACTCCTGCAGAGACCTGGGAGCAACCCAAACCACAGTCTGGAGGACTGCAGGAGCCTAACCCCAGGAGTGCGTGTGTGGTGACAGGAGACTGTGGGAATAGACCTCTGAGGCTGCTCGTGCCAATAGAAGAGGGAGAAAGGAAAAATGGGGAGCCAGCAGGTGACAGCCATTCCTGGTGAGAACGATGGAGCTATTTTGATATTCTATAAACAATCTTCTCCTGACAACAATTCGGTTGAACATTTTCTAAAGCGATGAGAAACTCCATGAATTTTCCTTTACGTGTGTCTGCTTCTGGATCCGGCCTGGATTGAAACCAAAATGCTGCAATACCACAAGCAAAGCTGTTCTCGAAGGAGCTCAGCCTGACAGCTGCTGAGGAGGACCAGAAAGTCCATTTGCGTAGCACAGATTTTACACGCCCAAGAGATCCACCTATGTCTGGGATAACTGAGATATTTTTAGCGTGCAGCCAAGGGTAAAATTTCCAGGTTTTGCTCTTGCTACCTATGAGTCACATCTGCCCGTGGCAGAGCACCGGCTAATTTTGGTACCCATGGTTTTTGGCAGGGATGCTTAAATGACATTTGAAAGCAGAAATCCCCATAGCTTGCTAATAGATCAGAAAAATGGACAGATGAGAAGATCCAGAGATATGATTCTCACTCCATCACCAGCAAGACTCCATCTTCCTCAGCAGGGTGAGTGGATAAATGGGGCCCCTGATTGAAGGCAGCTCCTGACAGACCTACCTCTCTCCTCATAATTGTGCCATCATCCAGCCATGGGCATCCTCCAGCTACTGGATATGAGAACACAGATCTCATTAAGTGATGCTTTCCTTTGCAGCATTAGATCTAAATCCCTCACCAGTGCTATGCCTGCTGCAGACAGACACCAAGCACTACAAAACACTGCAGCTGTATCTAATTGTTTTCTTCCAGCTTAGAAATGGAGATGTTAATGCTACTTCACCAACAAGTGTGTAAATAGATGTCCCAGGCCTTTGTGCACACCCTGATGAATATCTCTGGCCAGCGGCTGATCAAAAGGTTAAAGTCTGTGGCACTGGTTTCATCTGTGGTCCCAGCTGTCTGCTTTCCAGGGCTGGAGTAATTCTGAGTAATTAGCTCGTTTGGCCTTGGGGCCAAATTGAATGTCTGCTGTGCAATGCAAGGAGCACTGGGGCAAGCAATCCTTCGTGCCTGTGCTGGTGTGCTCACTGGGGGCTGTGCATGCAGCAAACTGGGTTAGTTGATGTCTCTCCCCTGTTTGGGCTCAGCAGATGCTTGTGAATGCACCAGGGGCCCTGCTGCAGCACGGGGCCTGCATTCTCTGAGCAAGGCGCCTTCCCAGAACAAGCCCTTCATTATCCCAAACTCCCTGGGGCTTATTTTTAGCCCCTCCTTTTCTTTCCTTTCTTCTTTTTGCAGTATAGAAAACCATCAGCTCCACTGTCAGCCAGCTTATAACAGCAGTCCTGGAGCAAAGAAAAAAAGCTTCAAACCCACTGCCTCTGTTGCTTAAAGGTTTAGGCACAGATCCTGCTCATTTCCAGGGCTCCAAGTCCTACCATTCCTCATCCCTCCTCCAGCTCAGCTACTGTCCTTCAGAGGTGGGCATCAGAAGGAGGCAGAGCCTTACGTAAAGCAGGAGCAGGGCTGGAGCTCTGAGCTTTCCTCTGCTTCAGCCGAAGTTCGATCAGTGCCTGCATCTGCCCTGCTGTGCAGGGGACACCTGTGTGCAGGGCCACCAGCAGAGAAGACCTTGCACAGCCTGAGCCCTGCGTCATCCCAGGCTTACGCAGAGCCGCTGCACAGACACAGCCAGCCCCTGTCAAAATCATTTGCTTATAAAACAAAGGCAAGGGTGCCTTGTGGTCAGCAGTGCTAAACAACACTTTAAATCACAGCCTTTATATAAAACAGTGGCATTGCCCAGATGAGGATGCTGCTAAAAGGCATCACAGCACTGCTGGTGGGCCGTGGTCACCGTATCTGCCCTGTGTAGCAGCCCCAGGGGCCTGGTGTTACAGTACCTGGTTCTCCAAGTGGCATCAGATTGAGTGGCTGTAAAACAGAGGGTCACTTGTACAACAAGGCAGCTATGAATCTCTCCTTTCTCCATCTCAGAAAGGATTTGGGACACGAGGAAAACCCCCTCCTATATGACAAAAGGCTCCAAAGTGCATCCGTGCAGTAATGTCTTGGTAGCAGAGTAAAGATGCTGCACTGTGGATGTTGTGGAGGTCTGAGAGATGTCTACAGAGAAACAAGTGGAAGATAGGGAGGAGAGAGAGGACAGCTGTTCCCATTCAAAAATTAACAAAGTTAAACTCTGACATAGCAGTTTAAAAACCAGAAAAAGGCAGTTTGTTCACAGACAGGGTAGCTGAGCTTGGAAATTCCTTGCTGCAGATGTGGTTGTTAGAAGCTTAAATTGCTGCAAAAAGTGCCTAGACAAATTTCTGTAAGAAAAATCATTGAGAGGTAATAAATATAAAGATATCACTCTTCTCTTTGAAACTCTGTTATCAATATAAACTAATGGAGGCTGGGAAAGCTGAATACTGCATGCTTGCCCTGTATTCGTACTTTTCTCTTAACATCTGCTCTTGGGCACTAGCTAAGCTAGGTGAGTCATTGATCTGACCCAGACACGTTGTTTTTCTCTTTTGTAAGGGCTCTGATATATCAAAAATATATTTTTCATCCCCTCTTACATCCCATCCAATTTTCAAGCTTCAACGCAGAAAGATAAGCCCACATCTCCTTTCCTAGTGCCCCTCCAAAATCCTTTCTGGGAGGTTTCTCATGCTTGCTTTTCCTCCAAAACCCAACCCGGGCAGAGCTCTGTGATCACAATCTCAAATCATAACACAGTGGTCTTTAATTCCAGCAGTAAGGAGCAGAGACATGGCCAGAGCTGACCACCTGTAAGCAAAGCCAGCCAGCACTTGCACCTGGAGACCACTCATGTCCTCAAGTACCTTTGTTACACAGCTGCTATTTAGTGACTCTTCTCATCCACATGTGATGCTAAAAATTATTCTGGATCCTGTCATGCCTTGGAAAACTGCAAGTCTAACTAGGACAGCTAAACTCCAACCTGCTTTTATTCATTCCTCTTGCCTATCATTAGTATTAATATCAACTTGTCAAGTTGATCTTGATGTACAAGCCCTGTACAGCCTTGCTTCAGTGCAGGGCCAAAAAAATAAAAAATGCATCACAATGCAGCATCTTTTTTGTCAAGATTTGGCACCTTCCTTTAATAGCAGGGACCATCCTCCTCACTCCCCAGAGAAGAGTAATAGAAACCCATGGCATGCAGTAAGGTTCTTTCAGGAAAGTAACCCCAGTAATCCCTGAGCCTGGTGGCCATCACTCCAGCTGTCAGCAGCCTGCAAGAAGCAGGTGCCAGAAGGGACATCTCACTGGTTGGATTAAGTTAGGGGAAGGAAGCTTGGGAGTTTTCATGCTGGTATCTCATCTGGTTGGACATGAGATGAGATTTGTCATTAGAGCAGCAAGATAGCAGAGCTTGTCATGTAATTCATGTGATTGCCATGGAAGCAGGACTGGCTAATGGAGGAGCACAGCCAGAAACACTAAACACATTACCCAAAGTCCAGGAGCAAATTCCCAAGACCTTCATCCTCTAGGCTGGACTGAGAAAACAGCAGACAATCTTCTTGCTCTCAAATGAGTTACTCATCCCCTGTCTTTTCCCTGCCCGCCATAACCCGCATGGAAATACCTAAGGAACAGTGTGTAACCCCTTCTGGCTTTTGTTAGGGGGAGAGAAGGGCTCTGCATGGTCTCTGCTCTTAGGCTTGATTCCTGAAGGGACACAATGCCACTGCTTAGCAACATTTCAAGCCTTTCATAACTGATGACTATTTAAGACACCTGTGAATCACCTCTCTGTGTGCTGGATTGGTGCTGGATTCTGAGGGTGGGCTGTGCTTCATTTTCCCCTTTCTCTCAAATACAACAGCAGATCTGACTGGACATAGTGTGTGCAGAAGAAACACTGTGGTGCCATGACCAGTGCCAAACCAAACTGTATCACACCTTCAGGCAGCAGTGCCCACATGGTTTTGCTCTCTGGTAGGAGATAATACAAGAGTTTACTCTGCTGTTGTAGAGCCACTACTGACACTCCCTAAACTCAGTGCTTATCCTCTGTACCTTTACGGTCACTAAATATTAAATGGTTTTAATGCTCAATATACATTGAATTGTGTGTTCATCATTGAAAGAAAGGAAGAAGATAAGGTGGAAGATAAGATCAGATATAGGCAGTTTTCCATCCATGAGCAAGGAAGGAGTGCTCAGGTAGAGCCATCTTTACATAACCATTTAGATTTAGATGAGATGGAGCCTGTTCATGACAAGCTTGATTAAAAACTCAGCATTTGCCAGGACACAGTGTTGGAGCTGCCCCTGGAGCACCTCAGTACACAGAGTCCAAAATAACCCAGCAGTGACTCAGCTGCATGTGTTGAAAAATGGGGATCTGCTTCCTCACCAAATACAACACAAGCCAACAAATCGAGGCTGGGGTATCCCATGCACACATGGCCTTTCCTTCACAGAGGAGACATGGCCAGAACTCAGGACAGCCAGAATGCATCTGGAGGAGCCACTGGGAAGATGCTGCTGTCTCCAGGCTTGCTCCTGGAGTTGAAACTCCAACTCCCACTCCCTGCAGACCTGCCCCAGACCAAGACCCAGCTGTGGGTGCTGCTGCACCACAGCTCATTGAGCACTGAGGATGTGAGCATGGCATCAGCACAGTGTGAGAGCCTTGGGTGTGCACAGGGAGAGCTGGATGATGCAAAAAGACTGCCAAGGTGTCACCCTCAAAGCAAGCAAAACCCAACAGACGTTTAACCAGCTTAGTGCCATTAACCTCAACAGACATGAATGAATGTCCATCTGTGTAAGCTTTCCGCAGGTATCCAGCCTTGACCACAGCCTGCAACCTCAGCTGCACTTCTTCATCCAAGAAAGCAGCCAGTGGAGCTTTTGGCACAGGCAGCACAGTCCTGGGAGAAGGTTCCTGTGGTGGCTGAGAGCCTGAGGAGGGGTCCCTGTGCACGCCCTGCACGTCGGCTGCTGCCGCCGAGCTGTTCCCGTGGGACACCTGGACAAAAGGTCCTTTTCCCCATGCAGCATCTCTAGCACCAAGAGTGCTGCTACCAGATATTTTTGAAACAGCAAATGAAGGGGTAGTACTACTGTGTATAGCTATTCACTATCAACTAGCCTGTATAGAGCTCCTGCCTTTCTTAGCCTCTGTACAATGATCTCCTCTCTCTGTATTTGTGAATTGCCATTTCCTCTGCATTTTGCTTTTAGCAGCATAAAATAGTTGGGTTTCACCTCCCTGAGCATGGTAAACTGAGTGACTCAGAAACCTGCAATCTGCTTCAAAACAAAGCATTTAAAATAAAATATATAAGCAGTAATGGAGCTACTCGGCTCAGGAGCAGAAATGCTAGAGGGTTACTCATGTACTCACAAACCTTCTAACCTTCCTTCAGCTTTTTTTAACCCCTGCAAACCTGGGGCAAGGCAGGCTGAAAGTATGAGCTGGTGTTGTCATTTCAGATAATCTTCCAGTCCAGCGTGCAAACCCTGGAGCTGGAAAATGGAAGAGCTCTGATGCCAGCACCAATGACGTGGAAGGGGGAGCGGAGCTCTCACTCCATGGCCTCCAAAGTGCTCTTATTTCTGCTGGTTAAACAGATGCCAGCTTCTGAGGGGATTATGTGTCATAGAGCCTGTTGGCTGTGACAACTAATTATCTCTCACAGCAGTTTGGCCTTGAGATTTTCAGCTCAAAGGGCATACCAGCAGTGCTGCCATCCAGCACCATGTGCAGCAATTTGTCCCCACTTGGGTTTCCCTGTTCCCAAAGAGGTGGCACCCCCAAAGTACACTGTCCTCCCCCAGCTCAGTCTCACACCAGCAGGTCCTTCCAAGCAGCATGGGCAGGGAGCAGCAGTACTCCAGTGAAACCTCAGAGATGCTTCCAGCAGGAACCCAAGAGAACAAACAGCAGCTAAAATCAGCCCAGCATCCAAACAGCAACCTGGCTGATCCTCCCATTCCCACAGCTGGTGTTAGTGTGGCAGCCATGCCATGGCACACTCCTCCAGCTGAGCTTCACAGGCTGCACACACCAACACGGTCCAGCTCAGCTGCAGCCAAGTGCAGGGGAAAAAATATCTGCCACAGCCCAAGTCTTTTTCTAGGGGAGAGCAGCTAAAGATTTAAACAGTTTTGGAATTCAGCCTCAAAACCAGCACTAAAAATGTTTTATAACTTCATATAAATTGATGGCTGACCCCCATCGAGACTCCTAGGAACAGATGAAAAGCAGACCCAGACAACTGAAAGAATTTAAGTCATTGAGAAACACACAGAGTGCTGGAAAAGACTAGAGATAAGGAAAGAGATGAAGAGAGGAGTTAACAGAAAAGGCAAAGGGTGTATTGGTATTGGAGCTGGGGTGTCCAGCAGCCAGGCTGGAGGCATTGGTGTGGGAGTGACATCAAGGCTCTAGACTTGCAGAGCTCAGCTCACCTGCAGCCAGAAAAGGTTGAGTACTGGGAGTACTGAGTATTCTTCTGCCAAGCACCAGTTAAGCACTGGGAAGCAGGTGCTAGAGGGCCCCCAGCCGAAGTTCCTATGGAGATATCCCAGCTGGGATCACAAAAGGATGCTGTCAGGTAGGAGAGGGTAGATGGGATGGATCCTGCTTGGCTCTCCCCTCTCTGTCTCTATCATCCTGCCCTCTCGAGAGGCTGGCAGGCTGCACCAGCTTCCCCAAACCCCTGATCCCCCAGAGAACTCAGGTGGAGCCAGGCACGAAGCTGCATCACAAGGGAAGGGAGGCAAGGCTTTCCAAGCCTCAGAGCCAGGTTGAATGCCTGACCAGATCAAATCTGGAGCTGACTTGCTGTCAGGCAGCCAAGGGGAATGCTGTGTGGAAGAGCCATGGACTGAACACACTGTAGTGTGAGTGAGAATGCCCTGAAATCCCAGCACACAGCCCAGGGTTCTGCCATCCACCAGCAAATCATGGCAGGTTGAAAGCAACAATTACAGTAAGGAGCTGCTCCATCACTGCACTGCTGGAGGACTGGAGTCCTTTGGCCAGTTTGCAGTAAATTTCTTCATTTGCTGCACTCCCAGCATAAAAGGAGGATCTCAAAAGCGAGAATAATTAACGGGGAACCTTAAATTGGAGAGAGCTTGGTCATCAGAAAATGAAGATTGAGGAAATGATAAAGGACTTCAGGATACTGCCAAGAGCTGCAAGAGGAAAAGAAAATCCCCCCCTTACACCTCAACTTCTTAATATCACCTTGAAGTTCCTGAGAACAGAGGAGAGCCTGAGTCCCTGAATACCAGCACTGCAGAGCTGCCTCGGTCTGCAGGGCCTGTGAAGAGATGCAGCTGTCTCTTAAATAACAGGAGTTGACACCAGTTGTGAATAGATGAGTGATCGTGGCTTCAGCCGTCACAGCCGAGGATCTGATTTCAAATGAAGCCTCATTCATCCATCCAGTGCCCATCACTGGGTTATTAAAGGAGCATCTGTCACAAAACCACAATGCCTTTAAATGCTTGAAACAGGGCACAACAAAAATAAGCCTGTTTAGCTTATATACTTTTCTCTGGGTGACATGTTTCTTGGAACTGTTTAGCAAAAATAAATTATAAATATGATGGGTAGGGAAAATACATTATATGAGCAGGGTGAGGTTTGTATTTGACCTTAGTGTAGAGTTTGGCTGCCTGTTTGTTGTTCCAGGTTTGTGGGGTAGGCATGAGAGACAGTGCAGGGAGTTTTGTTGGGTAGCAGAGTGCACAGCTCCAGTTCTCCAGGTGTCCTGCTCCAGAGCCCTTGGCTTCGTGCCCTCCCTCCAGGACACAAATGGGAAGCCATTCCTGGTTTGGATGCAGCAGGGATACCATCTCCAGCAGCAGGTCAGGGCCAAGTTCAGGCCAAATGGGATGTGCTATGGCAAGGCAAATGAGGGGGCTTGGTTTGGTTACTCAGGGCTAAATCCATGTTCTGTGTTTTAAATAAATTGCATTTAGCTAAACTGAAAATCAAGCATAGACATCATGGCTGTCTTGAGTGAATGGTTCCAGCTCATATCATCTGACACCAGCAAACTCTTACCTGGGACAACAAAGTCTTTTCCTTCTCTGCAACTGTGCAGCTCCTCTTACTACTTTTTATTCTCTGCCTGTTGCATTGGGCAGAACTGCCATCTTCTGGCACCTGAATAGGTATCCTCCTGTCCTGCCACCAGCAGGTCATCTCCTGCCCCATGGCATGTCCAGATGTCTCTGGGTGACAGCCAGGCACAGAGATCAAAGGAAAAGATCACTGTTCATGCACAAACATGCTCTATTATATCCACAATGCATTGAAAGCATCTCAGAGCATTAGACTGATGCTCCTGGGGCTAGAAGTGGGCATTTATGCCCTGTAAGGCACATCAAACCCCTTTTAAGAGAAACTGGAGTGTCTGTGTGTAGGCTTCATGGTGGTGAGAAAGACTGCTGTGTGGTGCAGGTCTGTGTTTATAATTCATATTAAATGGTAATCCAAATTCCTCTTTTCTTTATAATTTTTTTAATTGTCTTGAATGTGGATGAAAAACTGGATCATGGTCATATGTGCAAAACATTTCATGCCAAAAGACAGGACTTCCTACCCCAAGTTTCAGCCTAGGGAGGCATTGCCTGTGTTCATAGATTTTAAGCCTAAAGCAGAATAAAGTTATATGTTTCAAACTGTCCAAGCATTTTAGAAAGCTAAATCTCCTCTCTGTTCCCCCTAAGCCCCAATTTGTACTCCCAGATTATCACCATTTAAGTGGAGTCCTGGATTCTTTCCCAGAGCTGCAGCTCATGCAGCCCCAGCCCTGTGCTGGATTTTGAACTGGAGCAGTGACTCACCTGTGCAGATTCATCTCCCTTCATCTGAGCTGACTGAAGCAAGGCATGGCCTGTTCCTCCCTCCCTTCCCAGCACACAGAGTGGCATGTCCAGAGGGGACTTGACCTGTATGTTCTGGGAGCAAGACCTGTATGCTCCAACCTCTTATCTGAATAAACCCTGACAGAAAAAGGTGTGTGTACAGGATCCAGCACAATGGGCTGATTTGGACCCTTCTCCCTCAGGGAATAAAAATAGCAAGTTAATATTAAAACTGTATTTTCACAGATTGCAGGCAGGACTCACAACACACCATGCTTAATTTCCTGATTTCAGTTCTCTATCAGATTTTATGCTTAGCTTACTGAGGTTTGTTTTTTCCCTAGAATAGGATATTTTTTCTGCAGCTACAGTACATTCAGCCCTGAAAAATGAGATTGAAAAAGATTAATAGGAAGCTGAAGGATTCATCTGAGATTGACAAAGATTAATGTGTGTCTTATTCTTAGCTGTTTTCTTTTTCTTTTCCCTTCTTCTCTTAGCTACCTAGACAGCTTAGATCGAATTGGAGCTGCAGACTACCAGCCCACGGAGCAGGATATCCTCCGAACCAGGGTCAAAACAACTGGCATCGTAGAAACCCATTTCACATTCAAAAACCTCCACTTCAGGTTGGTATAAAACTGTACAGTAAATTTTCAGAACAACTATTTTTCCCAGGGTTTCCCCATAGTTCCTAAATGAGAAGTTGTTAAATTGCTGGTTAATGCATGGACAGCTCCCACTGCAGAAGACACAGCATTTCGGAGGGTCAACAATATGAAAAGTTTGCCAATCCTGTCCTGAACGTCACTGCCTTTAAGATAAAAGCTCATGGCAGCTTCTTCTAACCCAAACAACACCTCTTTGTTGGAAGGTATAGTATAAGACTCACCCCCAAATCTGATCAAACCTCATAAATGTAAAAATATTTGGCCAGATCTTTTCTCTTAAGTGGGTCAGTCACATGTAGTGAGAAGGGTTGACTCTCATGATGCCATCCAGTAGAGAGAAGAGGGCACAACAACAGAAAGCCACACACAAACAGTATTTAGAGCATATAAGAGTGTGTGGTCTCCACCTCTGCTGACCCTTTGGGACCCAAAGGGTCCCATGCTAAGGTTCTGCCACAAAAGCCCACATCCCTGTCTGGAACTGCTCCTCCAGGTTCTCCTCAGCTGCAGCTCTGGAGGAGAAGACCAGGCCAGCAGTGGAAAACCCACTGCTTTGTGTCTGGAGCCTCCCAGGAGCCATGTGGTCAGAGAATGCCCAGAATGCTGAAGTTCCCTGTAACTAGGGAGGAGTGGGTGGTGATGGTGACGGTCTCCCTGTGCTGCAGGCTCTTCGATGTCGGGGGCCAGCGGTCAGAGCGCAAGAAGTGGATTCACTGCTTTGAGGACGTCACAGCGATCATCTTCTGTGTCGCGCTGAGTGGCTACGACCAGGTGCTCCATGAAGACGAAACCACGGTGAGTCTCACTGGGTCCTGGAGGCCCCAACACCTCTTTGTGGGATACCAGCAACTCCTCAGAGATCGCCAAATGCTCCCTGGGGTGCTACAGTAATGTGCTTTTGTCCGTCGCTCCCCCTTGGCTCTGAAATCCTGGGGAGATCTCTCCTCCTTCGCATTCTTTGATATGAAGTCTGCATATCCAGGTAATGCTTCCTTACACTGGTAAAGACATAGTGTTTACTTCTCCTTTCTAGCCAACCTGTGTTTTCAAAATGCATTACAGGACCCTATAACCAACAAGAGGATACAGCTGGGTAGGCTTTAAAACAGGGAAGCAGTCAGGCCGTGGTGCAGAGGTGCAGGACAGCAGTGCACGCCTGGAGCTCAGCCCAGAAATATAACCTATTTCTTCAGGCTACAGAATTTAGTTTTCCTTAGTGAGAATGGAACTGTTTGAGTCCTTGGGTAATTTGCTCTAGGAGAGATTTTATGACTTCCCACTGTGACATTAGGCTCAAAATACCATCTGGAAATAAAGCTAGTGAGGACCTGTGTGCTCCCTGGTATTAGAGTGCAATTAATACAAGTGAATTGAATACACAAAAAAGGATGCAGTAAGACTCATTACTGTATTCTGACCATTCATTCAGTATGATGGGGATGCATGTTTTTGGGACTAATGACAACTGCTGTGGGCACTCAGTTACATTTGTCTAATGAAAAGGAATTGGAGGCCATAGTCAGACTCAGTAATGATTTCATCGGTGCCCAATCTGCAGCAGCAGCATGGAGTGCTCACTCTGCCAGCTCTGTCTCTCTGAGGCTTTTTATTCTCTTGCTGGTAAAGATGTCAGGCTTGCAGAAAGCTGTGGATGAGGATGGGATCAAGGGAAATATTGCTGTTAGGTGACATTTGTCTTGTCCCAAACAGACTAGGGGGACTGTGGTTTCTAGCCTCTGAGCCAGGTTTATGAGCTCTGTGTCAAGGAGAAGTTCAGGCTGGAAATTAGGAAAAGGTTCTTCACCCAGAGTGTGATCAGGAGCTGGAACAAGCTCACCAGGGAAGTGGTCACAGCACCAAGCCTGACAGAGTTCCAGAAGCATTTTGACAATTGCTCTCAGGCACGTGGTGTGACTCTTGGGGTTGTTCTGTGCAGGACCAGGAGTTGGATTGGATGGTCCTTGTGATTCTGTGATCATGACTGTGTCTCCCTCCAGACTGACTAAGACACTCTACATCCTGTCATGTCCACTTATTTATAATCCCCAGTTGTCTTCTCCCTCTAACCCTGGCCCTGATACATTCAAGGATGCTCAACCCTGTAGGATTTACTGGGAAGGAACCAAAATCTCCTGACGTGATTTGAAAAATCCAGCCACTAGCTCAACACTATAGAGCTCTGCAGCTGGGCAGCAAAATTGGCCAAGAGACACAGAAGAACACAGAGGGAGAGAGCAGGTCCAGGGGCAGGGATCAAAGCTGTGGTATGAGTCGAGAGCAAGGTGCTCTGTAGGTATAACTTGGATTGTGACACCCAAATTGTGAAGGCAAAGGCAGCTTTTAATATGGGTCATCTTTGGGTGCCCATCTACACAAGCCAGAGCCTGTGATTCAAAGTCATGGAGCACAAAATGGAATTGCCTGAATGCCAAAACCATTTTTTAAATGTCAGCCTTAACTCTGAACTGGAGGTTAGAGCATCTCTCCTGGGGAGAGCCCTGCTGGTGATTGTCCCTCACCCTGGAGCCAGCTCAGCCTCCCCCCTGAAGTGCCCTGCTGCAGAAACTGGGATTTATGCATCTCCAACTTCCCCTTTGCAGCAGGAGAGCAGCCTGGTGCAGCTCTGGCACAGCACTGACATTTGCTTGCTATTTCAGTCCCTGTTCACAACACATTTTGGGGGATGCTGAGCAACAGGAGGGCAGAAGCAGCTGCTGCTCATTTACACATTCGGCGTAAACGGGGAAAGCATTCGGCATCGCCACCACCACGCCGGCAGGACGCCCCTGCCTAACCCAAATAAACAGCCCTGAGCAAGGCCAATGCACTCAGGAAAAATCAGTGGTGTTGGATTTTGCCTGCCCTATTAAATCCCCACCACAAATGGCAGGTGGAAAATGTGGCACCCACAGACCCTGACCCCTCCCAGGTGAACCCCCGAGTGTTTGGCCCCCTCCTTGGTAATGTGGTGCCTCTCCAAAAAGCCAGCAGTAAAACAGCTTCTCCTCAGTCAGCTGATTTGCTGTCTGCATCCGTCACATCTGCCAGCTTCAGTGACGTCAATCAGCTTTTATTGCTTCTCACTTGGAAAACACAAAGAGGAGGCAGCTGAGAAAGTGAGCTGGATGCTGCTCCTCCAGCTTCATGTTTTAGAGACACTCTACTACAGTCCAGGCATTTGCAGCTCTGTTGAGCCACTGAAGGTTTGGGGGCTGTACAGATGTCTCCATGAGTACGAAAGGACGTGCAGACAGCTTTCATTGCTGGCATGGAGACATGAGAGGGAGAGAGCCCAACTGCATATCAGGGTCCAAAAAACTCCTTCCAAGGCTGGGTGTGTGTAGAGAATGACTTTTCCTCCCACGCTCAGCACACTGTTGTCAACGAGCACAGGATTTCACAGGTGCTTTTTGCACTTCTTTAAGTCAAACCACACTTCAGGTGGAGGAAGCAGCAGTTCAGATGCAGTCAGCATCATGTGGACCAGGGACAGGCTCACCTTGGTAAGCTCCAGGTAGGACAAGTGTAGGGTCAGCTTGTCTCACTGAAAAAAGCTCACAAAAGCTCAGGTTTATTGTGAATCCTTTCCAAAGAGCTGGTTAAACAAGGCTGGGTGAAACACTCTCTGACCTGTCCCTGCCCTTAAAATTCAAACACAGCTCTATGCTTGTAAAGTTGTTTTGTGGGTTATTGTGCTCTTTGTTTTAAAAGACTGAGCACCCATCCTCCTGCAGCAGCTAAAACAAGACCACTGTGTTTGAAGCTGTCCCTGCTCCTTAAGGGCAGGCAGTCTTTTATAAGGGATGCATTTTCTCTCTAATTCCCTGTCACAAAGAGCCACACAGCAGGAGTCAAGGAAAGCAAGTACTTCCCTATGTCCAGATGAGAAAGACATAAAGAAAATAAAGAAAACTTTCTGCATCTGTGATTTTTAGGCCCATACACCCGTAAAGATCACACTTTTCACAGAAACTCCCAGATTCAGTACTGCTGAATCCAACTTCTCCCGTTGCTTCCAACACCTTATGCTGCTGTTGGCAAATCTAAACTGTGTCCCTGTGTGCCCAGCTCCCAGGGGAGAGAAACAAGGCATGAGAGAGATTCAAGCAATGCCTTCATCAGTCCCATTGCTGCCAGCCACAGCCCAAGCCAGAGCTCATGTGCCAAAATGGTACCCTCTGTCCAGCCCATCCAACACACAAGTCACTGCCCTCAAGGTATTACACCTGCCTGTGCCTTTACCAAGCCCTTCACAAGGAGCTGCCAGGCTCTCTGCCATATTGGTACACAGTGGGAACATCCTGCTTTAACTGGCAGAACACCTCCCTGGATTATTGCTTGGCATAACAAGGCTGCTTTGTCTCATTTGTGACTTATATTTCGTTTCATAAGTTGAAGTTGAAGAAGGAGAAGCCTCAGCTCTGTAATCTGGGAAGAGAGATGTACAGTCATATCACTCAGTAAAACTAGAGAAGATGATTCACAAAGGTAGATTTCCGTTGTTCTTTCTGAATAAAATTCCTAATGGATTATTTTTAAAAACAGCAATGGAATGGGACCTGCCATGGGAACTGAGGCTATCCTCTGGTTTTTTACCTTGCAAATTCAAAGGAGTCATGGCAAGAGAGGGGGATGTTGATGCTGCACATTGCTGCCTCTGAAGCTAAGATATTTAGGTCAACCATATCTAGGCAAGACATGCAAGTATTGTTTGTGTCCCTGCTGCTGAGGATAGGATGGGTGGAAGACTCTGTGCTGGTAACCCTTGGTGCGTTAGTGTTGGCCTGCTGGTGTGAATCACACTGCATGACCTGGTTAGTGTGCTCTCCCTGCTGTCATTGGGCAAGGAAAATGGAATTGCAGTGCTCAGAAATTGCCTTAGGAGTGACAAAGCAAGCCAAAGTGGCTTGGACATCTTAGGAAATGTAAGCAGGAGGGGGAATATGGAGTGGCTGTGCTTAGGATGACCATCAGTGTCCTTACAGTTCACATGACAGCTAGCACCTAATCACCAAGGAAAACAGAAAATATTGAATCAAGTGCGTGTTGCAGAAAACACCAGGTCTCCTCCCATGCTCTGGTAAAAAAAATGTGTTTTTTAAAGTGTATTTCTGCCTGGATGGAGTCTTGACTGCAGCGTCCTTTCTCCCTCATGCTGAGTGAAAAGCTGTTTGCTCTTCACATCAGTGACAGCTGTGCAATGACATCTGAGCTCAGCTGTGAGCAATTCTGTCTCTTGTCCTGAGCTGGAAAAGTTAACTGGACTTAGGATATGCATGGGTGAATGGTTACTCCTGTGTAACGTGGTTGTTGGGGCTGCTTTTCTTGTTGGGGCATGAAATATTTGCCGGTGTAAGGATTTAAAATACCAATTTTGAAGTAGGAAGTGACATTAGGAAATTAATGTCTGAAGAGCTCTTCCCTTAATAAAAGACCCAACATAAAGTGAGAAAAAGCAGCATGATGGGTCCAAAAGCAGGTGAAATAATTTGTGTCACCTCATCTAAAAGTATGGGGAGCATAATCTGTAGTGCCTCCTAGCAGAATAGGCACATCTGCCCCATCACAGCAGAAAGGGGCCCCAGCCAAGTTCTTAGGGACTAAACTGATCTTCCACTGTGGATTTACTGGGAGGAGGGGGATTATATGGGAGATTTAACTTCTCACTCCTCCTTTAGCAGCAGTATGTCCTTTTACATATGGTACCCAGACACTGCTTCCTCATCCTTGCCTCTGCACCTGGGTCTGCCTGAGCTGTTGCAGGGCTGCTACGAACATCTACTGAACTAGTAACAGTTGGGAAGGGAAAGAAAAGGGAGATAGTGAGGATTCCTGATGCTAGCCAGGACCAGGACAGCTTGTGTCCATGCCTAGGCTCCCAGAAGTCCTCCTGGGATGCAACAGCATTTCCCATATGGCATTCAGGTATGACAACAGAAGCATCCATGCCTGCTCACCAGAATGTTGCTCTGCACCTTTGCCACACACAGAAAGCAATTTATGGCTTTTGAATAAAGTCGTCTTCTGGCTTTGGAATAATGTCATCTTCTCTTTAGTGGTGGGGAAGCAAAAGGTGGATTTTAAGACCAAAACATTTCCCACATAAATAAGGATGAGCGGGCAGAGTAGTTCATTATGTTTACTTGTTTGACTGGCAAAGCTGGAGGAGAAATCAACATGTAGAGATCAGAAAGCCAGGTCAGACAGCCTTAGGGAAGCTTTGAACCTTATTTCTGGAATCTGAAAGGAATAGAGGTCATTTAGTGTAACCCTCATGTTGTAGTGGGATGTACTGGTTTGTGCTGTGTGTATGTGATTCTGTGATTCTATATTCTGGTTACCACTGAACACTAATAGTCACTATTTCTTGGGAAAACAGTCTCATCTCCTAACATGCACTAATGCAAATTGATCAAACTGGATAAGAGAAGTAGGAGGACTTCTGTAGGATCCTTACATAGTCTTACAACTGTAGAAAAGTTGGCTTCACCTAACCATGAAGCCCAGCTCAGAAGTCCTCAGCTTCTGTTTCTTAGACAAACCTGATGTCACCCGTAGTGCTCTCCATGCCACAAAGAGCAGTTTCACCCCTCTGTTCTCCATCAGGGCTGTGCAGTGTGGCAGCTGTGGCACGAGGCTGCCCCAGTGGCTGATGGCTCGACTGTGGATGAGCTGTGAGTTTAGCCCAAAGCAGCATTCACGTGTTTCTCTACGCTTTTAGTTTAAATCAGCAAGGATGATAAAATGTTATTTAAAATGTTCTATGAGGGTCAGTGCTTTAAAAAATTGTTAATTGTATTTGCTTTCTGTTCCCCTGACCACCCTCCACTTCATTCTCTCCTCCCAAAGGCTTTGGGTATCCAAGGATCTCCTGAACAAAACCTTTGTACAACGGGTTTCTATGTGGTTACAATTTTGGCACTACAAGTAGCAAAGGGGAGCACTGCTCTAGGGGCTCCCACACCAGCCAGTACCAAATGGGTTAGCAAAAAACAGCCCACAGGCACAGGACGATCCAGATAAGCAATGTGTTGCAACTGAGACCCAATGAGCAAATGCACTTTTACGTTGGTATGTGATCGCGTCGTCCCCGTGTGTCGATACAAACAACAGGGAAATGCGCGGTCATTGAAGACAGGGCACAGCAAATCACACGTGTCCTGCTTCACTCTGGCTGGATCAGATGGTTCTTTCATCCACAGAGCCTCTTCTATCTATATAAAACATTCAGTAGACACTAAAGCATATCAATGAAAAGGAATGTGTTAATTAGTGAAGTGCTGGGCTCAACTTTATGCCAGCACAGGTGTGAAATGGAGTGGGAGAGGGGTGAAGGCTGACTCATGTACCACTCCACATTCCCAAATCCAAGGCTGGGGCAACAGGACATGCTGCACCCACCCCAAAAACCCTCCAGTAACAAGCCCGTGCAGCCCTGTTCTCTCCAGTGTCTCTGTGGTGATGGCTGTAACCGGTTTCTTACGCGCACTGGCGGGTTTGGGGAGCGCAGTCCTAAGGAGATCCCGCTGGGAAAAGCCGAGGAGCCGGTCTGGTCTGTGCCATGCTTTGCCTTTGATAACCCCCTGACTTTTGGGTGTGCTTCATCCTCACCGTGCCTGCTCTCTGCGCTACCCGGCTCCCGGCTGAGAGACGGCCACGCGACCGGCGTGCGCGCTCCGGCGTCGGCCTCGGCGCCAAACGTCGCCAGCCTCGGCACCTCCACAGCTTTTCCTCGGCCGTCTGACCTTATCTAGCCAAACAAAGGCCAAAAAATGAGCATTTGAGAGACCAACCAAATTTGGCAGGTATGAAGCTTCTCTTGAACTGAGAAAAAAAAAAAAAAAAAAAAAAGCAAATTGGGAGTTGAAAGCAGCGGGGAACATGACACTTGGTTGACTTTGCCGTGAGCTCTTTCCACCACCATAAACACATGTGGGGGACTTTGCAACTCTTTAACTGGTCTGGTTTTTCCATTCCTCTTATCTCTCTCCTTTTCCATGTCCTTTTTTTGCATGACCTATAACCAAAAAGCTGACTTCTCGCTGTGTGTACATTTGGATGTATGGCTCTTCTGCTAATCTTCTTCTAGAGGCATGAGCTAACACCAGTGGTAGCTGCCTGACTTCTAGTCTGGTTGTTCTTAGATGTTCTTTGCTATGTTTTTCCTTTTTATACTGTTTTCTCTTCCTTTTTCACTTTTTTTCCTCTCTGCAAGACACTTTCTGTTGAGCCATCTTCCAAGAGAACTAAAACAAAAAAGTCTAAAAATTAAAAGCCCAACAACAGACAACACTAAACAAAATAACAAAACCAGGCAAAGGTCACGGCAAGGTCATTTCCAAAATTATGTCACCTTGATGTCTGCTTCCAACTCTAGATTAATTCAAGGATCTACCAGTCCTTGGTTAATGTAACCAGTTGTGTGCCGCACACATTCGAGAAAGTGGAAAAAACATTTTAGAAAAATTATTGAAAACGTTTTAGAAAATCTGCATGAGCTACACCGACACATAAATCTGATCAAAGGGCAAAAATAATTCTCCATCCATGCATGGTGCATGATGATGTCTATGAGCTGGGATCCTGTAAATTAATGTTATGCAAAATCAAAACAGCTCTGTACTGTTAAATGCCCTTAAGTTACTAATTGTATGTCAAATGTAATAGGGATTGCATCTGTGTATGTATATGTTCAGCTGTATGTATACATAAATTTATTATGTATATTGTAGATTTTCTTTTTTGTTGCTTTCCTCCTTAATTTAGTTGTTTTAGATTCCCCTACATGTTGAACATCCCTGGGTCGCTGGCTTTGGCCTGATGTGATCTTTCCTTTCTATTGCAGAACCGCATGCACGAATCTCTGAAGCTTTTTGACAGCATCTGCAACAACAAATGGTTCACAGATACATCTATCATCCTGTTTTTAAACAAGAAGGACATATTTGAGGATAAAATTAAGAAATCTCCGCTGAGTATCTGCTTTCCTGAGTACACAGGTAATGAGAAACGTGGCTGTACAGGAGTGCTTAGCAAAGGGACCACAGAGCTCTCCCCAGCCAGGCTGATGCTGTAGTGTATCGCAGGCAATGCGGCTAAAGATGCAGAGCTAGAGCTCCCTTTGGCTCCACTACAGGTTTTATTTTAGTAAGTGCCAAAGGATCACCCCCACCATGGTCCACTTAGAGCAGAGGATGACTTGACCCAAGTTCTTTGCTGGCAAAGGGCCGCCACCACTGATTCAGGTGTATGATCTGTGCCTCACCGGTGGGTTTGATGCCAAGCCAGCACCTGCAGGTGTGGGGCCACTGGGCACTCCCCAAACCCCTGTGCACTAGCTCCCTGTGTCACACAGGATCGTGAACCTTCTTGCAGGTCTCTCAGAAAGGTGCAGTGAGTGCAACCATTATAAATGGGTGACTGGTCTCCAGGAGACCACATGAGGTTTGTTAGGCTGTCCTCAGCTGGAGTACAAGCTTTATTCTTTCATACCTCACCATGCTCCCTTATGGCCATAACAAGAATCCATTTGTTCCTGGCCGCTTTCTCCACTTCCAGGCACTGTGAAGCTGTAGAATCATTATGATCCTAGAAACATTCGTGTCCAGGCTGGATAGGGCTCTCAGCAACCTGACCTGGTTGAAGATGTTCCTGCTCACTGCAGGGGGGTTAGATTAGATGACCTTTAAAGATCCCTTCCAACTCAAACCATTCTGTGATTCCACAATCAGCCCTCCAGATGCAGACAGCAGGTCTCACAGCTTGGCTGCTTCAGCTCAAGCAACACATTTTCATTGCATTAGTTAAAGAGTCCCCAGTTTTGCTCTCAGGTTTGCCAACATCAAGCATCTGGACATGAAAACGCTTCCAGTTAAATGCAGGTAGAAAACAAGGCATTTCATATTTGATCTTCCCACACCTCTTAACCCATAGTGCAGGCAGAGGAGAGCCACAGTGAGCCGTGCCCTCAGCTTGGCTGGGGAGAAGGAGGCCTTGGTGATCCGTGGAGTTGAGAGCAGGAGCTCCGGGATGGGCAGTGTGCAGGAAGCCCCCGCTCCTGCTGCCTGCCTGGCACCTGACCCGCTAATGATGGGAATACATCGCCCATGCAAAGGCTGCAGCTGCACCCCGCTGCTTCCCTCTGCATCTCACCAGCTTCCACAAACCCTCATTACCATTCTGAGATGGCACAAAAATAAACTTTTATCGTCATGAATTATTTAAACTCACTGGAGACATCCAGATGAATCAAGCCGACAGACAGAGAAGTCAATCTCTTTGTCAGGAAACACAGTTGTGAACCAGGAGCACCAGGAGTGTCACTGTTCTGGGCAGGCCAACAAATTATTAACCAGAGCTTCTTATCTCTGAGCACTTGATTTTTCACTGTGAATAGACAAAAGTGATCCCTCATTGCTGCTTTGGGCTGAATGGTCTGTGGCCATGGAGCTGAACAACTCCAGCTGAATTCGGAACATCTGCAGGCTTCCTCTCCAGGGAAGATTTTGGTGTTTGTCACTACCAGCACATTTCAGCCATCTAGTCATCTGCTCGGTCCAGACAGAACCAACATATTCCCAACACATTTGTCTGAAAAGATCTAATCATAGAAATTTCAGTCTTTACAGCTGAGCTCACAATGATGCCTACCCCAGATTTTCCTGGTTGCAAATTAGATTGCTGCTTTTGAATGGCTTGTAGAGCAGCTCATCACCATCTTCTTTATAGCAGTGCTTGTCTGTACTGGATGGTTTCTGTCATGTCCTCTTCTCTTTCCTTTTCTCATTGAAGCAAACCTTGACCTCCCACTCCTTCCTGATCACATTTTGTGCACCTGTTTTTGTAGATCTTCACTGCTGTCTCCCAGAAACCTCAGTCTGAAATAACATTCTCACAGAACCCCTGATGTCAGAGAGACTAGAACAAGAAGGAATGTCATTTTATATATTCCTTCCCAAGCTAACCCAGCCCAAGAGGGAAGTTCAGTAGGGGAGGCAGACATCCATACCCAGGGAGCTAAGGTCTTGGCTGATTAAACAGAGGAAAGCAAAGCTTCTGGCTGGAGCTCTTCAGCCACAAGTGAACCAAACCAATCTTCCCCAAATCTCAGGGGACCCCAAAGGTGCTCTAAATTCCTTCAAGATGCTTTTCTGGAAGCTGGAAGTTCTCACAATGCCAGAGACCCTCAACAGATCTCCTGTCTCTCTTGTGCCCTCAGAGAGGGCAGGAGGTCTGACTGCTGAAAGTCCTTTTACTGATCCAACAGGGATCTGAGGTAAGGAGTTATCTCACCCCCAGGTGTTCAGCAATGCTGTCAGGAGTTAGCTGTGCTAACTCAGCCCAGGCTTTAGACCCAAGCACACACTTTGGCCTGCTTGCCCCTGCTTTGCTGGCCACAGCCCACAGGATGAAACCATTGTGGCCTCATGAAAAAGCAACATTATTAGAATGTTCCCCTGGAGTTAAAAAGAATTATTTGATAAAAGCCTATAAACTGAACAAGCAGACTTTCAACATCACAAGTAGGTTCCACAAAATGCTTTTAATGAAATGAAATTTCTGATGTCCATTAGTTCTGCTGACAGGGAATTATTAGAAGACTGCATCCACAAATTTGCCTGCTGTTTTCTGGAGCACTGTTTCCATCCCCTTAATTCACTCATGCTTTTAACTAATCCACAATACTTAGTAAAGCAGCAGCAGAATCCACAGCTTGATTTAAACCAAGCTAGCATTAGTGATTCCCTGTTCTCCTAGACAGAATCAAGCATCTAAATCCTCATGTCTTTGAACAACCAACTTCCTGTTTATAAAATAACCTCCTGGTTGTGCTCAGCATGTGGAACTGATTCTTTACAGAGCTCTTCATGCAAGAATCTGCTCCCAGAAAAAACTTTGCTTCTCTTACTTCACGCTTATTCTCAAGTGCCATGGTCTTCATGAATTTGTGTCTTCAACAGGCAGTGCACATGTGTGCAGTGGGATTTCCCAGAGCAGCTGCCTTCCACCACAGCACATCTCCACCCCAGTAAGCTTCTCTCTAGCAAATAACAGCATTTCCCATCAGTAAAGCATCATGGAGAGAAAGGGACCTAAAAGCAGCAGCAGTGTTACTGCTGTGGAGCCTTTTGGGGGTCAGGCAGTGCCTGGCAATGCTGGGAGCTGCACTCCAGGCCAGCCAGAGCCTTCATCAGCCTTAAGGAGGTGCCCAAAAGGAGCCGTGTGTGTGAGCAGGGTCAGAGCTGGCCAGAGGAGAAAGGATCTACTCATTTGCATGACTCCTTCTAAGGCTTTTTTAACACAAAATTTGAGGGTTAATGAGGTTTGGCACAGATATCTCTATATATCAAAACAAGAAACTCCTCACGGTGTGATTTTAGTCATGGCTGTAGCAGAGAGTACTGCAATCTTAATTCCTAAAAAAAGGGACATTCTGTATCAGTCTTGTTTTGGGTTTTGGGGTTTTTTTGAGAAAAGCCCATTTTGCCCTGTAACAGAGGCTGGATCTTTTCATGTCCCTTTCTCTTAATGATTTAGGGAAAGGAAGGCACTGGTACCAATACTGCCCTCAATTCATGTTAACTCTTCCATCAAAAACTGAAGCTTTAATTTAAAAAAATCTAAAAAAGGAAAAAAGCTAAGCCTTTTCCCTAGGTCAAGCACTTACTGCATTTCTTCTCCTTTTTGTCACCATGATGTGGAATTTCTTCCATCATAGCCTGTTTAACACTCAGCTCCCTCACCCATTTACTCTCTATAGACTATAAACAGCAACTCAGAATAAAAATACAGCTGAGCTGACAGTCAGGGAGCATCTCCTGCCTGGCAGCAATCCTGGCTGAGATGGAGAGAGGGCACCTGGGCTGCAGCAGCCCTGCTCACAGCGGGGTGTTGCAGATGCCCTGCAGATCCCAAGCCCCAGAGCTGCTCTAACCCGCTCTGTTCCTTTCCCGGCTCTCTGCAGGTCCCAACGCTTTCACGGAGGCGGTGGCGTACATCCAGACCCAGTACGAGAGCAAGAACAAGTCTGCCAACAAGGAGATCTACACCCACATCACCTGTGCCACCGACACCAACAATATCCAGTTCGTCTTCGACGCTGTCACGGATGTCATCATCGCCAACAACCTGCGGGGCTGCGGACTCTACTGAAGCCCCTCCTGCTCCTCCCGCCACCCGCCCGCAGCACCCTCCGCTCCCTCCGCCGACAGGTCCTCCCTTTCCTTGTTTTTTCCTCCTCAGAAGATGACAAGGAAGAAATCCATAATTCCCTCCTCCTGTCCCAGAAAACTCTGCAGCAAGTTCTGCTTTCCCCAGACCCATTTTATTTTCTTTTGGTTCATTTTTGGTTCTTTCCCTTGCTGCCCCGTTCTACTCCTCCGTTCCAGTTCACAGTGTTGTGCAGGGAGCTAACGCATTTCCCACAAAGTGCATTTCAACTGCCAAAAGACAAAAATACTTCAGTTTTAAAGAGAGAAAAAAATCAAAGCCTTAAAATACTGGTCAGGAACAGTGTAGTTTGGAACCAAAACTTTTATTTTGCCTTGAAAATTAAGGGATATTGTTCGTTCTCCTGGTTATTTGCCTTTTATTTTTAACACTATTCCTTTGGGAAATACTAAATGCAACCTGATTATTTTGAGGGTACCTTACAGCTCCAGTTCTGACCCCAAAGCTGGAGAGTTTGGTGTTGAATGCAGCCACCATAGCTTGGATTTGTACATTCTCCTTTTTTCCAGACAGCTATTTGAACAAGTAAAACAGCCATATCGAGTTCTGCTGGAGTCTGAGTAACAGGGACACAGTAACAAAGCCTACTAAGCCTTGTCTAAAAGCATTCATTACTGGTAGCAGTTTTACCTCAAGTTTTTCAAAATTATTGATAAAATTTATCTAGTGGTTGCTGTAACCCATTTCTGAGGCACTTCCATGGAGGCCATGGAGGCACTGGGCTGGGACCTCTGGAGTGTAGGCAGTGAAGATGCCCTGGGAATGGTGTCCTGATGGAGACTCCACACTCAGTGGCATCCTGACAAGGAATCCAGCCTGGGGACCTTTCCCACAGCACCTCCCAGCCTTAGTGATTCAGCAGAGGTGATCTCCTGCAAACACACAGCATCACTTTCCAAACTTCAGCCTTGAAATGCTGGGGTGCACAACAAATATTTATAAACTTATAGGCAGAGTCTGATCTTCAAGTGCCTGAGATGGGGAAAGGTGCTTTGGGAAACCTCCCCATGCTTTGGTGGCAGCAAAGTGTGCAAGAACCTCATGGCCCTTCACTGCCCCTTGGGCATCTAAAGCCCTTGAGAAGCCCAACCTCGTGCTCTGAGCCTCCTTGGCTGAGCACAAGCCAGTGGCTTTCCTGTGTCACCTCCTGCCTGAGCATCCCAGAGAGACAGCTCCAGGGTTGGTGTCTCCAGTCATCTCTTTACCAGTATCTGTACTGAGATGGATGGTGCACACTGGCAAAGGAGAGCTCAGGGAGCTGATTTGGGTCAAGTGATGGAGTAGGAAGGAAAAGTGCAAGGAAAGGAAGAAGGAAGGGCAGGGGAGAGGAGTGGGGAGGGCAAGGGTAGCACCCAGCACAGCAGAACTGGGGGCTCAGAGAGGACAAATGTAGGTGGCCACCACCAAGAACTCTGGTGCTGCTGAGTTGAAGGCAGAAGGGAAGGTGAGAGGTGGGGTGTCACCTCTGTGGACACAGAGGGACTCTTAGAAGTCCACCCCAAAAGCTTGTTTGTTGCCTGGGTGAGACAACCACCCCTGAGGTCCCACTGAGGGCCCACCTCACCTGGGGGCACGTGGGCAGTGTTGATCCCTGCCTCTTCTCTGCCTCTCTTAGAAGTCCATTATCTTGGAAAACATGAATCTTTGCAGGCTGGCCAGAAATTCAACTGTCCTCTCTTGGGAGCCTGATCTAGGAGTGGCTTTCAGGTCTCAGGAGGTCTCTTCAGAGCTGTGGTTGAGAGGGACAAAATCTCTTCTCACTGTGCCCACTAAGGAGAGATGGTGTGAGAGCAGCCGGGAGCAGCACAGCCCGAAGGGAGGGGCCAGGTCAGCAGTGTCAGTGTGCAGGAGGCAGTGACAGGAACACATATGGTGGCACAGGAGGCAGAGGACAGTGGGAGAGGCTTAGGGAACGTTTTGGGAGACAAGCTGCAGGAGGGAGACGAGGCAGATTGAGACAGCAGGGAGAATGGGAAGAGAAGGCACCTGGGAGCCAGAGGAGAGTCCCCATCAGGGGCTGTGCTCTGCAAGGACAGTATCTATGGGACATTTGTGACAAATCCCCAGCCAGAGATGTGAGCACCCTGAGGCAAGCAGGGAAGGCCTGCAGAGGGAAATGAGGTGTCTGTCACCAATCCAACCAGCTACAGCCCAGCGTGGCTGGTACCTGTCAGTAACCCCTAGAGAGCATTAAATGATGCATTTACCATTGTACAGCAAGGACCTGCTGCTGCTCTGCTGGGCACTAACAGCAATAACACAACTCTCTGCCTCCCCTGCTCTGGCACAAGCCAGCACCCACCTTTCTCTTCACCATCTCAGCCTTAAAATGCCTCCAATGACGTGGCTGGCAAAGAGCTGGCCAGCAAAACCAGGAGCTCCTCTCTGCTCCTGATGCCACAGCCCACCCACACATCTGTGAGAGCCCCAGCAGCAACACCCAGCATCCACGTGGGTGTTGTGTCAAACAGGGCAGAAAAACCACACAGTGGTTACATCTGGTGTGTAACCTGTGTAACCACTGGGCCCAGAGTGATGATGGCTGGTGCTGGCAGGGATGCAGGGCGTTTATTAAGCTCTGTAAGAAGAGTTTGATCAGAAGCACTGGAGTTTTGGAGATTTTCTGTTCCCACCCCTTGCTGTGAATGATGTTTTATCCAAGCAAATAAGTAACAAACTGTTCCCAGGGAAGGCAGCCACACCAAGGCTTTGTGAGCTCCCGGCATAAAGCACACAGGAATATTTTGGTAAAGACAATTTAAATTAACTCCAAACTCTGCCAAATGCAGTCAAGTGGTCAGTGCTGGCTCAGTGTGCCTTTACCACCCTCCAGGCTGGATTCAGGTAACCCATTCCCAGCTTTGCCAGCTGGGAGGTCCAAGCCCCCTCTGCAGCTCCAGCAGGTCCTGGCACATCAGTGCCCATCAACAGCTGGTGCCCCATGGGGAGAAAAGGGCGAGAAAGCAGAGGAAATGCAGCCACACAGAGCCTCTTCTTTCGTTTTCTTTGGCATACTGTGTGTCTAAAGCTCCATCTCAGCTGCTGCTGCTGACATTCCCTCCCTCACACGAGTGTCATGAGGATTCACTGACAAATGCTGGAAACAGCCTCTGGAAGATGAAATGCTTCCAGTGTTAAACACTACTGTTTCCCCCGCTTGATGGCCGCGTATAGATTTGTGTCTCCAGAGCAGCTGACAAATTATTACTCACTGCTGGCTTCTGCATCCTCCAAAGCCCTTCCTGACAGATGTGCCTTCCACAGGCAATCTTTTGCCCTGTGCTTTTTCTAAACACCAGCAATTCTTGCAGCAGTTGCCTAAAAAGTACCTTGAAATACATCGCCTGTTTTCAAAAGCCTTTTCTTAACAGCCCCCTGTGCTTTGCAATTGCCATGCTCTGAATGAACCTTTGGAGACCCAGAGCTGTGTTTCATTTGCAGTCTCCACATAGCAGGGATGTTGCTACTGGTACAGCTGCATCAGAAATCAGGGCATGGAGGATAGATTTTAAAAGCACAAAATGGAAACAGCTATGTATACACCCTGCTGCCCTTCAAAGCTAATGTGGGAATTTGCAAAAAAAAAAAAAAAAAAAAAAAAAAAGCCCTTTTTGGGATGCAGAAGGTTTTTAACGACTCAGGTCACTGTTCCAGCAGCAGAAGCATCCAAAGGATGTCAGCACTGAAAGCAGCATTAGCAGCTCATGATGAGCTTCAGACAGCAGCAAACAGAAAGAAGGAAGCTCCCTGTCGGCTTGCTCCATAGTCAATGAGAGGGTTGGTTGTGGAGCCATGAGACCACAAAAATGCAAATAGCTTCTTTATTTAAACAACCATCTCAATGAAATAGAGAAACCCATACAAGGCAAGTCTTGCAGCGCTGCGGGCTGAGCTGCAGAGCTCCTTGGGAGGATGCAGGGCTGCTTGGGAGAACGAGCAATAACCATACACTGGCAAAGCACACCCTAAAACGCGGCGCCAGACTGCCAGAGGCAGTTTTTAATCTTGCATGTGGAAGTCGCACAAGCCCGGCTGTCACGGGGGCCGGAGGAGCCCGGCGGGGCGGCAAGACAGCGGCTCAGCGCGGCCATCTGGCCCCGCCGCCTGCCCTCCCTCCAAATTCCACAAACACTTCCAACTGCATCTCTCCTGGGAGCTCTGTACCGGAATTAGCTTCTGCCTTCAGCCAGCTTTCCTGGATGGCCAGCCTGCCCTCCATGGAGGGGACAGCAGCCCCAGGAGGAGCCTCCTCTGTTGATGTGAATTTTGCAGGACACCAAAAGTATTAATGAGGGCGGTCTTTAATGTATATTAAAATGTATCTGGTGGGTTTAATCTGTCATGGCATGAGCCCAGTGCTTGCCTGCAAGGGAACAGACCTTGTTCTCAGTCCAGGAGTGCAATCTCCAAGAGGTCAGGATGTGACATAGCAGATGTCCTTTGGCAGAAGGTGCCCATGAGCCCAGCCTCACTGTGCAGCTCAACAAGGCAGACAGCACCCCTGAGGGATTTGCAGTCAGTGCTGGGAAAGGGACCAACCCTGCACTGTTAGTTTGTGTGACATGTCCCAAGCTTTTTGTGGTCACAAAGTCTCCTGGAGCCAGGCAGAGTTGCTGAGCTCCTGGAAGAAGGCTTGACTCTGTCAAGTCAATTAGAGAAGCTTAGTTCCAGTGTGCTTGGGTGTGTTCATGGTTTGTCTTCAGGCTTACCACCAAAAACTCCACAACCATTTCCAATGAGACTAAAACACTCATTAGTGATCTGACACTGGACACGTCAGGGTCAGTAGAAATGGTGTTACTGAGCATCACCCTGGGCACCCAGCCCCATCACTCACTTGCATCCCCAGTGCACAAATGAGAAAACAGAGAACATGGTCCAAGTGGCACAAAACTGCAGACCATGGTCTTGCCTCCACCTCCCTGCAGGGAAGAGCAGGCAAACAGACCCCGAGGCTCCCTGGGACTGGAGGGTGCTGTGTCATTTCTGAGCTCCAGCACTGGCACGAGGTAATTGATGCTGACAGATAGAGGTATGTGACCTATATAGTTATACTGACAGCCTGGCTGTGGGAAGGGACTTTGCACAGGATCACTCATGTCCCAACCAGCAGCCTGTGAGATCTTTATTTGTGTGCAAACACAAGCAAGTGCAACCTTTAAACACCAATGCCTTAGTGAGAGGAGGACAAAGCCTCCAGCTGGCACCCTGCAGGCAGAGGGAAAGGGAGCTGGATTCAGGAAACAGCCCCATCTCCCCAGGAGGGCAGCTGTTCATGGACACTGGGTGCAGTAGGCACAGGGAGGAGAGACCAGGAGGAGAGGTAGAGGGGCTGGGAGCTGGCTGGATGCTCACTGCCCCAGGCCCTTTTTCACCCACTGTCTTGAAAATTTAGGCCCAGTCCTGACTGTAGTGCAGGCAAACAGCTCCAGAGCTAAAGCTGCTGCTCCAGGTGGGGAGGAGAGATCATGGCAGGTAAAACACCATTTTCAGCAGTGCCTGAGCCTCACCAGATTTTCCAGTGCTGGACCAACCTGGTGGTGCTGGGCAAGCAGATAGGATTGTTTAAGCACCAGCCACAGCCCTGTTAATTAGCCCAGTCCCTAATTTGTGCTCCTCAGCCCTATTCCCCCACCTCCTTTTTCCCACCTCAGCTCAACAAGGGAAGAGTGCCCATCACCCTGCCTCTGGGCTCCCTGCTCCCTCACATTTCCCAGAGGATCGCCGGAGCCGTCACCGTTTTCCTTTTGCTGGTTTCCTGCTGAATCATTTCTCCTGCATGTTTGATGGCCCAAACTGTATTAACTGTAATTTTGTACGAAGAGTGACTGTCCATTGGTTTAATAGAGCATTAGTTATTGTAATAATTTATTGGCTGTTGGTAATGTATTTATTAGTTACAAAATGTTAATAAAGTGCCAGCTCTTTTCTAGTGTGAGAGTGGTTTTATTGTGTCTCCCTTGAGCGCATCCAGCTTCTCAAACTTGTTATTTAACCTTATGGCTGCTCCACAAACACTTGCACAACACACAGCACCAGCTGTCTGCCAGAGCTTCATCCACCTGGAAATAAGGAATTTGAAAAGGATATAACAAAAAGATACTTCATTTTATGTAAGTATTTGGCAGGAGTTTTTTTCCATTGCTCACCAGAGGCAGCAGCAGGGCAGAGCATCCATGCTGCCCCACTGTTTCCTCCACCTCATCAGTTACAAATCCTTCACAAGTCACAAGATTTGCTTTTCCACTGTCTCTTTGTGTGACCACAGAATCAGAAGACCCACTGCTGGTTCAATTCAGTAAAGGGTGAGTTCTGCTCCTTGCAGTAGCACAAAACATGGAGCATCCCTCCCTCCCTTTAAAACAATGCTTGAGCCAGTTTGTTCTTTTATGTTTAAACTAAAGATCTTCCATTATTTGGGGCATTATATAGAAGTGAGGAACTTGATGAAATGAAGAGAAAATTTCCTATAAACCTCAGCAAAGGAAAATGAACCATTACTCCTATTGACTTCACCAACTTTCAGTGGTGTGGCTTCAGCTGGACCCATCCTCAGACAGGAATTCCCACATGGCCCATCCTATGAATCAGACAGAACTACAGCCCAGCCTGGAGAAAAGCAAATGCTGAGAGGGAAAGGATTTGGCTTTGTGTATTGATACTGGGGATTTTTAAAATTTCTTCCAGGACACCATCCTGCTCAGATTCTGCCTGGGTGTTCAGAACCCTGAAGTCATCAGGGTTACTTTGCCTGAATGAGAATTTTCATTTCCCTGGGCAGAAGCTTTATTTCAGCTGCTCTTCCACCAACAGCATCACTTCTTTATTTAAATATAATACATGTATAGGACAATAGCAGACATGAACAAGGAAAAGCTCACCCTGATACTCTCCATGAAAATCTCAAGACCCAGCAATTTTGCAACAACCACAAGTCAAGAAGAACCACATCCTTTTGTGGCAGTTTCTGTTTTCCCTATGAATAAAGCCTTTTTTTTAATTTCAAGATAAGGATCCAAGGCTTTGGAAAGCGCCTGCTTGGCATCCCCAGCTATTCTTTGTCAAGGAACCGACAGTGCAATCGCGAAGCCTTTCAAGATGAAATCAGACAGCTGCTAAATTTTGCATGCAAAAGCTACCGTTGAAGTGGAGCTAATAAAATGACTCACTAATAAAACATTCATGGAAAACTCCAAAATGTGTAATTGGGTCATCATTTCATTAGCAAACACACGTGTTCTCGCGAATGTTCGGCGAGCCCGGAGCCCCCTTTGCTGCGCCTCCAAAAAGGGGCTGTGGGGGGAATTGTGGGGGGATGTTTGCTGCAGAAGGGTTCCCCACCCACTGCAGACCTCCCCTGCACACACCTTTCCATGAGATTTCCCAAGGCTTTTGTGAGCAGCTGTTTCCCCACGTGAGCTTGAGGCAGCGGCCAGAGCTGGGGGCTCAGCCCCAGCGGGGCTTGCAGGGAGGGGCAGCAGCCTCAGACTTCACCAAGCCCTGAAGCTTTGGAGGTTCCAGTAGAAACAAGGTGGGTTCAAATGATGAAAGGGACACAGGGACTTCCTGAAATGTCCCCAAAGCTGTGAGTGGACTAGCAGGGAATGGCTTTCTGGTGATTCTAAGAGCGAGTTAATGATGGAGAAAATGCTGGAGAGCTCCTGGAGGGCCAGATCTGTCCTGTCCAGTGGCACCTTCACACTAACAGTGAGTGCATGCACCTGCATGGGAACAGCCTGCTCTGTGGGGCCCTGTGGCAGCCAGTGGGGCACAGGACAGCCTCACCTCACCTCACCTCCTCCTGTTCTGCTGTCTGCTCTCCACTTCTTAAGAAATTTTGGTAGCACAGAGGAAAAATTCCTGTTTATGGGTTTTGTCCACATGTAAATGGAAAAACAAACAAACAAACAAACAAACAAAAAAGAAAAAAACCCTACAGCTTTTAGAAATTTACCCTTATGCTACTAGAAACCTTTTCCAAGCTTAAAGTCTCCCTGGAGTAGCCTGCAAGCCCAGAACTCTCAGGAGAGCTGGGAAGTGGGCTGGCAGAGGCACCTGTACTGGTTAGCACCATGCAGGTTACCTCCTTGGGATTTCTTAGGAGCAGCCCAGCCACCATAGGAATTTTCAAAGCTGAGCTGAAGATTTTTCCAGGGACAGGACCTGCCCCAACCTCTGGGCACTGGTTTCACTACAGTAACACCACTCAGTGCCAAGTACCCTTCCAGGCAGGTCCATAGGACCACCCTGGGATGGCCAAAGCCCCTTCCATCCCAGTCTCCGTGCCAAGTGTGTCCAAGGTGCTGGCTGATGCTCTCTGTCCATCCTTTATTTGGGCTCTCCAAAGGATGCTTCAGGGGCACCCAGTCCCTGAAGAGAGACAGGGCCCCTTCCCTACTCCTTTGGTGAGGCAGGGGAGGAGCAAATTACTTTTTCCCTGCTCTTCTTTGAGGTTTCAAGTGTCTGCTCTGCTAGAGCAGCCCCACAGGGATGTGGGGGAGGATCAGCTGCAGCCCCACACCAGCCCAAGAGGAGTGCAATGCCCCATTTCCTCCACCTCTGTAACCAGCTCAAATTTACCACTGTCTTATTATAGAGATGTTTTTGCTTTCTAACCGTTTCAAGTCACAAAAATGTTCTCCTCTCCTCTAACTCGCTGTCTTTGCCTTCCTCTCTCCCTTCTCCTCCCTCTGTGCTCCCTTTGCAGAACCGCATGCACGAATCTCTCATGCTCTTCGACTCCATCTGTAACAACAAATTCTTCATCGATACCTCCATCATTCTCTTCCTCAACAAGAAAGACCTATTTGCTGAGAAGATCAAGAAGTCACCTCTGACCATCTGCTTCCCTGAGTACACAGGTAGGTCTGGGGCTGACACGGCACAGCCGCTGTGACTCCCACCCTGCGCCTCCAGGGCCGGGGGGACAAAGGGACAGGGCGCCTTTGAGGGGTGCAAAAGCACTGCAAAAGCACCTTCATGAGCTGTGACACAGCTCCAGCACCTCACTCATGGGCTGGGGCTGTGTCCTGGGTGGGGCACTTCTTGTGGCAAAGGTGCCCAAGCAGCTGGTGGGACAGAGAGGGGATCGAGACAAATGGAGAGGAGCTGAAATGAGCCTGGACACAGGGAGCTGTGGAAAGAAGACTTGGCAGGAGCTGACTGGCCACCACTGGAGCCATCCTGTTTGCTGGTGGCTCTTGGGAAGCTCCTGCAAGAGGAGCTAAGACTCGTGGTGCTCCAGGCTGCATCCTCCCAGGAGTGTCTTCACGCTGGGTGTGGCTGGGGGAGGAAAGAGCCCCTCTACAGCAGGAATCTGTGGAACCACAAGAGAATCATCCATTTTGTAGTGAAACCAACACGGCCTGGGGAAAAGGATAAATAACCAAGAAGATGGGCAAGGATACTTTGGAATTCTCTAAGGGAAAGAAAAAAAACAGTTTAAATTCAAACTCCAGCACCCCCTGCAGCTACTGAGGTGTCTCTGAACTGTTCGACCCAGAGCACATCCTGGATGCCAAACCCTGGGGACAAGGAAGTCCCCCAGCAAGATGGCACCCATTCCCCTACAGCATGAGTACACCAGCATTCCCACCAGAGGCATTCAGGCTTCTCAATCCCCAAGGCACCAGCACTTTTCTCACAGTCACCTGGCACAACAAACCAGACTATCCCACATGCAGCTGCATGGCACAGCCAGGCTGCCCCAGGGAGGGGGACAGCCCGGTGGCACCGGCCCAGCTTCCCTCTCCTTCGGCCACCCACTGCATCAGGAATGAGGGGAACCAGCGAGCTGGGAAAGGAAAGTAAATCTCCAGATAACAGCAGCTCTTGCAAAGGCGATTTCAGGGGCGTAACTCAGCTTTGCGGCTTCCCGCGAGGGGCCAGCGCAGCCTCTCGCTGCCCTAAGCAGATTAATGCAATAATGCACATTTTTCAGCTCAAACATCTGGCGCCTCTCCAGCCCACCTTCCCAAAGCCACCCTCCCAGTCACGGCGCCAGCAGGCACCACGTGTGTCCCCTCACGGCTCCTGGGCCACCACCACTGCAGTGCCTGGGGTGAGACCCAGCCCAGCCCGGGCGGGGCACAGAGGGGTACGGCCAATGTCCGTGGGTGATGTTGGGGTGGCCACCAACTCTCCTGGCCATCCCTTCCCCTGTCTGGCCAAGGAGCCACCAGGCCTTTCCCCCAGGTGATGAGCACTGTCGGGGTCACCACAGGGACATCCCTGAGGCACAGCCGGGCTGGCACAGTGGGGGGACCCTGCCCTTCCTGGGGGAAAGGGAGCAGGCAGAGCAGGCCAAGCAGCAACACTGGGGAAGGAGGAGCTCTCAACAGGGCTGAGGTGTGATGCGTTTTTAGGGAAAACGGGGCAGAAGGGTAATGGGGGTGGAAAGGTGGGAGATGGGAGGAAAATGGACCCTGCTGAGGGGTGAAGAGGAGGGGAGGTGGAAATAAATCGTTTTGCCTGTTTCTGTTACAATGGAAGCACTTGGCCAGCAGCACGGGCTGGTGTCCCCCGAGGGAGGGTGATGGCCCTCAGCCCTGACCCCCGCTCTGCCCGCAGGTCCCAACACCTACGAGGACGCGGCCGCCTACATCCAAGCACAATTCGAGAGCAAAAACCGCTCCCCCAACAAGGAGATTTACTGCCACATGACGTGTGCCACAGACACGAACAACATCCAGGTGGTTTTTGACGCCGTCACCGACATCATCATTGCCAACAACCTGCGGGGCTGCGGCTTGTACTGACCCCCGCGGCGCACAGCGACTGCTTGGGCGGCGATCCCGGCGCCAGGAGAGAAAAGAAATATCAAAATAACAGAAAAGAAAAACCCCAAAGCAACCACACACAGACACACAGACACACACACGTGCGCGCGGGGAAAAAAAAGAAAAAAAAAAAAAAAGAAACGAAAAAAACAGATTGAAGGAGAGAAAAAAAAAGTCATCATAATCATGTGAGTTGGTAAATAAAAAGGCATAAGGAAAAATTATATATATACGTATATATATATATAAAAAAGAATCCACATCCACCTTTTTAGTTTTTTGTTTTGAACCGCCTTCTCCCATCAGGCTCCTCCCTCCAGCCCCGGTGTCCCAGCCTGGGGACAGCCAGGGGGGCTCTGCCCAGCCCCACCATCCCAACACCGCCCCCGGCACCAGGCAGGGAAAGGGGGAAAGGGGCAGCGCCCGGGGTCACTCTGGTTCTCCTCCCAGCAGTTATTTGACCATGGGCTGCTATTTTTTAATTATTATAATTCATTCTTGCGGGCTGGCTTTTTAAAATTATTGTTATTTTGATGATTTTTTTTCCCAGCATGGGCAAGGCCAGACTGCCCCTGCCTGTCCCCGGTCCTGCTGCCACCTTCAGAAACAAGACTTTTCTTTCTTTTTTTTCTTTTGTTTTTAAAGAAGGAGGGAAAAAATTAAAAACTGTCCCTGGCCACATGTTACAGCCAAGAAGATAAAAAACAAGCAGATCTTCTCCCATTTCCCACCCTGACTGTTTGGGGGGAAGGCTGCAGAAGGCTGCATCCTCCTCCTGCTCCCTTCCCAGGGAATCGGGGGGTTTAGGTCAGATTTTTTGAATTCCCACACCAATTCAGGCCAAAGCCCTCACCAGCCAGAGCCGGTGGGTTTTTCCCATTTTTTCCCTCATGGTTTAATAACTCCCTGCTCCTGGTCACTGCTCACTCTCCAGGTCCATATCCAAAAGCACAGCTCAGCCCCCCAACCAGAGCCCCCCTCATCCCTCCTTCAGGCTGACCAGGAACATCAGGGAGGGCTATACAAATATATATACATATTTTATTTTATTTTTTGTTTAGAGTATTTTTTTGTTTTCGTTTTGTTTTTATTATTTTTAACTCTTTCCAGTGAATGCTTTTTTGTGCTGCTTTTCTCTCCCCCTCTCCTGCCCCAGTCCTCTCTCCCTTTTAGTGAATGGTGTTTTCTCTCTCATGTGGAGAATGTTTGTGCTGCAAAATAAGAAAAAAAGGAAAAAAAAAAGCAAAAAAAATCTTAAAAAAACAACCTTAAAAAAGCAAGAATGAAAATAATTTAAAAATTTTAAAAAACACACACAAAACCACAAAAAAATAATTTAAAAAAATAATAAAAAAACAACAACAAAAATCGAATGTAGTGTTTACATTGAAGCCACCGTTTTCATGACCAATCCCTCGTCATTTCTACTTTGATTAGTAACCAGACGTCTTCACGGTTTCACTTTTACGAGTTACCTTTGCTGAAGAAGAGCAGTCACACCTGTTCAAAAGAAAATGAATAAATAAAGAGGAAACTTAAAAAAAGATATTATATATATATATATATAAAAAAGCGCCAGGTCTTTCTAAGCCTTTCTATTACCAATCAGTGAGGTTTCTGTGATATATTACACACTGCCAATCTCTTTCTCTGACTAATGGAAAAATTCATGTGTAGCTCAATAAAGAGAATGTTTGTCTGTACCCCGGGCTCTCCCTCCCGCGCCTCCGCCTCCTTCTTTCCCCCCGCGCCTCCTTCCAAAGAGAGGAAAAAGAAATACCAAAAATCATTTGGTACATTTTTGGGGGGATTTGCTGCTGGTAGCTGAGGGAGAAGGGAACCACGGATTGATGTAACTACAGAGTGGGTGTAAATCTTAGGAAAGCGGTTTGTGGAAGCTCTCTGGTGCTACAGAACATCACTGTGAGCAAAGCCCCCCCCCCAAAAGACCTCCCCAGGCAAGAAAATATTTTTATTTCTTTAGGGAATGCAAAGTTAGTCACCAGGGTGAGTCCTTCATTTATGGCAACATCACAAATCCCACAAAATTCGAGTTTTCCCCCCTAACATATAAGGAAGGTTTTTCAAGAAAGTCAGAGTTTTCTCCCTGCTGCTCAGGGAGATTCAGGGTTTGTTTGGATTTTTGGGCGGAGTTGGGATTTTTTTTCCACACTTTGGGTTTTTCCTGCACTCCCCTTCATACCAGGGCCCCAGCTCCTGTGCATGCCAGCACTGGGCACCGTGACCACAGGTGGGACACCTGGAGAGCCACCGGTCCCTGGGCACAGCGCTGGCACTGCCTGGCACGGGGCTGGCTCTGGACACCCCACCTGACACCCCCTCCCACACCACGGGAATGCTTCCAAACCCCACAGGACCCAGGGATGGAGCCACAGGCAAGGTGACCCAGGCATCCAGGGCCCCGGTGCCACCCCAGCGTGTCCCTGCCCAGCCCCGGGGACAGAGGGAGGGATGTTTGCCCGAGACTCCCGCACGCAGCGGCAGCTCCCGACCAACGCGGCTTTTCCAAGGCTCTGCTGTTTACAGCCACCAGAAGTTCTGCTGGCACTCGGGAAGTCCATCAGGGCTCTCCTCAGATGACCTCCCTTTCCAGGGAGGCAGGGCCAGCCAAGAGGCCACCGCTGTCCTGTGCTCTGTGCACAAGCCAGGCTTTCATGGCTCCAGTGGGTCACTCTGCCAAAGCAAAGCTGCCATCCAGCGGCTGCCCAGCGCCCGCTCCTCAGGGACCTGCCGGGAAAAGTCAGGAGCACAACAAAGTCCAGAAAGAACAGCCCGAGTCTCTGAAACACCCCCACCATGAGAAAACATGAGAAATCACACTACAGAAATTTACAATTTCCAACACTGATCAAGGTTTTATTTTTTGTTTGGTTGGGTTTTTTTTAACAGTAGAAACAAAACAGCTGTTTTCAAAGCAAAACCAAAGATCTCAAAAAATTTTTTGAGGTTTACTAATAGCATTGCAAGGTAAGGCTTCCCAAAGAGTTTTATTGAAATAAATTATTTTCATCTAAACATCAATGCAATTCCTCTCATTAAATTCACCTTCACCTAAAAACCAACAGTAAAAAAATTACCAACAATTCTAGATAATATTGGGCTCCTTCTAAAGGATGGTGAAACTAGAACTCACTCTTCAGAAGTTTAAAAATTAAGTCACTGCCATGTAAAATTCATCTATGTAAGCTAGCGGCAGCGGCGCCAAGGGGATCTCAGAAGTTCTTAAGAAAATCCAGGTTAGCAGGCTGGGCTGCAGCCAGCAAAGGTCCAGCTGCCCCCGTTCCTCCAGTCTTTCTGAATAAACTCAGGGTGAGGTTGTGGGGTTAAAAACGAAATAAAAAGCAAGGTAACAGAGCGATCTCCGCACTGCCCCATCCATGTTGCGCTGGAGTCCAGGACAGGCAGGTTTTACTTTTGACTCCCTCGGATCACGGCAACACTGGAACCTCACCTTAGGTCCCTCTTCTTCACTCCATCCCCTCTGTCCCTCGCTTGTCCCTGGACATAAAAGGCAAAGGAAAAGTGCAGCCCTGGGGATGAACAGAGCCAAACCTCTGCCAGGGCAGAAGAGCCCAGCAACAGTGAACTATTTTATGCAGGAATTGGTGTGAATCAGTGCTTTGCTGCACAATTCATGAATTCAGGTTTTTCTGTGTTGTGTAGCCAGACAACTTCATCCAGTGTAAGAACCTCCCAGGAGGCTCCCCTAGCCCTTCAGGCCGCCCTACCTAACACCCTTGCTGAAGGAACAGGGACTGAGGAGCCTGCTCTCTAACACAGGGCTTGCTGCAAGCTTCTAAGCTTCCTTCCCTCGGAGTAACTGCCCCAGTCTTGAGCAGAAATGCCTGTGCACTCCGTGACCTGCACCCACAGCTACCTCAGAACACACTTCCCCAGCCTCTGCTGTGCCATCAGCCCCATAGCTCATGCCAGCTGCAGAAATCATGCCCGTGGTTTAGAAATTGCCTTTTGTTGTGGAGAGGATCAATGTCACATAGAAAATATTACAAAAAGGGTTAATTTGTCAGCTGTCCAAACATTATTAGACCACATGCTTTATACAGCAGAGAGGCAGCCAGCTCACTCGGCAGCACAGCCAGCTGAACTCTGAAGAGACACTTTCCTGCTGGTATAGAAAGCGCAGGGTTTTTTGTATTTAATTTATTTATTCAACGTTGCTCACGAGGAGGAGGAAGGAGGGGCAGCGAGCGCTAGGAGTTCTGCTGCATCTGAAGTCTCCGTTCGGCGGCGGCAGCGAGGGTCCTGCGGCGCAGGGTGACGGCGTCGGCCGCCGCTCCCTCGGGCAAAGGCTTCTCTGTGCTCAGCTCCTCATCGGAGGTTTTGTTTAAGTAACGCCTGAGGGAAAAAAGGAAAAGGTGAGTGAGCAGAACCCACCTCATTCTGGCTCTGAAAAATGCACTGCTGCAGCCTGGGCTGGAAGGCAAACTTGGAGGAAAATGCCTCAATAAAAGCGCACACAAGTTATGTGTTCCTAAAAAAAGCCCACGTCACCTACAACTGGCTCTGCAGAGCTGGCAGAAGCTCTTAGGTTTTGTGCAAGATGCTTGTGCCTGTGGGAAGGAGCCAGTTCTAAAGGTCAGGGCTGTCCTCAACTCAGAGCCATTCACAGCAGGAGAGTTACCGACTCCCTCTGTTCCTGTTACTCCACTCCTCAGCCTCTGGCACTGCCTACCACAACAAGGCACTCCCTGGTGACAGTGGGTAAGCCAGTGACAGAAGGGGCACTAGGGACTGCACAGTGTAAGGTAAGGCCAGAGGGCAAGGAAGTTGCTGCCAGAGTTAATATCCCAGTGAATTTTTACACTTTAATGGCAAAAAACCAGTAGTCTGAAATTCAACAGCTCTTCAAACCAGTAAACCAGGAAGTCAAAAATACTCTGTCTCCCTAAAAGACATTTTTTCAAACATCAAGGAAAAATTAAGTCTAGAGGCAAGTCTGTTTATAGACTTATAAAAGGTGTCACACCCCCAGGTATTTATAAGGCATTTCAGTGTGGAAAAGAGAAGCAGCGGCCTGACAACACTAAAGGACCCAGAACTCAGTGGGGTTGTTGTAGACCCTCTCAGCAGTGCCCCTGCAATACAAAGGAAGGGAAAACACTTGTTAAAAACACTACAAAGTTTTTTCCACATCAATAAAGTGCTTTTCCTTTTCTGCTTAATCAGCAACTGGATTCTAGTAAAGTCCACCAACATAACTGGAGTACCAGTAAAAAAGTTGAATTCTACCTGTAACAACTATTACTGGTTGGGCTAAATGAAACAGTTCAAGTTGGTCCCTCTCTCTTCAGCAGTGCTGACTGGCTGGTGCTGAGCTCCTCTGGTGAGGTCTAGAAAGGGTCCCCTGTCAGATCTGCATTGCTCTGGGCTCTGTATCTGGAAAAAGTGGTGCCTGACAGGAATTTCAGTTGTAAGAGCACAGGAGCCAAAATAAAGATTGCTAAAGGACTCGGCCCGAATAACCTGTTCTCAGTGCATTCTTAGACTAAAGCCCACTGAAGCTGGAAAAATCAGCCTTTGGTTTCAAAGAGCTTTGAATGAACTGCACAGGAAGCTGTGTGCATGTTGGGACACATGATGCTATTTCAGAGTTGGGTTTAGCAGTATAAAACAGCATCCTGAGCCTGCTGTGACAGATGTATTCATTCCTCTTACTGCTTTTCACATCAACCCAGGCTCTCAGTGGTCCAAATCCATTTGGAACCCATTCTGGGGGACTCCACCTGAGTGGCCAGGCTGAGTTTTAAGAAGGAACGTACTTTCGAGCTTGTTGCAACAAATCCTCCTTCCGCTGAACCAACATACGCTGCCTTTCATCGGCTGACTTGGAAAAGCGACTTCCCCTGGCCTCAAAATCTTCTGCTTCATTAGGTTCTGCTTCCATTTCGTTTAATTCCACCATTTCTTCCAGTCTGGAGTTCAGTTCAAGTGGCACTCTCTCAGCCTAAGAGAAAAGGAAATAAGGTGCACATCCTTGCAAAATTTGTGCTTCTTTGCATCAAAACAACAATCTACAAAGAATTGTCGTTTTCTGAGGCACTGGAAGAAACCAGAGTCTCACCTGCTATACCCAATTCCTTCGGGTTCCTTTGAAAAGCCCAGCCAAAAAACAGAACAAAGCTATTTCAAACCATGCTCAAAGATCCTGTATCCTATAGCGCTGTATCTTTTATGCCATGTTTGAAAGTAATGTCAAAGACAAACATTAATTACTCATAATTAATGCTCTCTGAAAATGGGGCATTTGAAAGTCAGATTCTGCAGCTGACTTGACAAGTGATGCAACAGTAAAGAGTTGAAAAAGCAGAAATCCACATACTAAGGAAAGAATAACACATGTATTTGCAAAGATTATTTGTGCTCAATAAGGGAATTTATGAGGCTTCGGTTCACTGGGTTCTGCAGCACTCAAATTATCCTGGTTTAGACTGCTAGAGCAAGGCTGGCAACTGTCCCAAGCACAGTGTGCCAAGAGAGGAGCTGGCAGCCCCCACATGGCATCTCTCCCTCCTGACAGCCAGCTGATAACACTAACCCAAAAACTGAGCTGATGGATGATGGCGCTGGGTTCAGCAGCAGAGGTGGAACAGCACATCCTGATCACACCCTGCCACACAGGATCAGATCAACGGTGCAGAACCGCAGTGGGAGCCAAGAGCGGTGGCATCAAGAAACAGATCACCTCAGGGAAGCACTGAAGGGTGTAGCCATCATTTGGTGTCCCAGAGGATGACTCAAGGCAGTGGGATGCTCCAAGGAAGTATTGGCCAAGGCAGCTCCCACTGCCTGGTCTGGGGCCTTTGGAGGAGCCCCGATGGCCGATTCCCTGGGACTGCTGCTCCAGCCCCAACGGCCCCAGCAGCATCACAGCACAACACACAGGTTTAGGCAGCTGATGTGCAAAACAAGTTGAGTCATTCCAAAGCCCAAGAGACAGGCCAGTAACGCCATCTCCCCAACACAACACCTTCAGAGAGCAAACACCAAGACAAATGTCACTTCCCATTAGGTAGGTGAGCCAAGCAGGAATCCCAGGGCCCAAGTGAGCACAGTACAGACACTGCAACCTCAAACACAAGTAGGGGTGTTCAGCCTCTCTCAGCAAAAACGTCAGTGCTGCCATTTACCAAAGGGCTCCAGTACGCACACGAATGCACTGGGATAACACAGGGGCAAGCCCTGGACTGCCTCAAAGCACTGCCACATCCCTGAGGACGGAGAGAGAGCCCCATAGAATGATCCAATGGATTGTACTGGGGGCCAAGATGACCTTGCTGACCAGTGGAACAGGTAAGCAACTCACGTGCTGCTTCCAATTCCCACACAGGTGGGCAGGGAAGAGGGAAGCTCTGTGTCATAAGGTGTCAAGGTCTATCTATCCACAATTTGGAAGCTCAAGTCATACTCAGAGAAGATTATGGCAGCAGCTTCTTATGTCCCTTCCCACTTGCCTTTAAAAAGCTTCTCAAAACTCCAGTGAACCCTGCTGAAGTAGCTTGTTTGCTGCTTGCCCTTTTCTCACAGTCAGGCCTTTGACTGACTACAGCAACAGGTTCTTCTGGCAAGGAGAAAGAGATACACCAGGTATTTGGTTACAAATCAAAATCAAGGGGACACCAAAAGTGAGAGGAGTTTCCTAGAGCCAGAGGCTCCCAAGGCTCCTCTCCACAACAGAAATAGTCTCAACAGCAAGGAGTAGGACTCCTTGGCAGACCTCTTGAGTTCTGTAAGAAGAGTGAGCAGCTTGTTCAAAGGCAGCCTAAGCTAACACTAAATGCACAAAGCATTTCTGAGGCAGGAAGAGGACAGCAGCCCTTCCAGCTTCCACAACACTTCCCAGCAGCACATTTCTCTCTATGCATGGCAGTCTCAGTCTCCCACTCCAGCTCTTGCTATGATTCTCCCCTTTGGCACAGTATGTATCCAACCAGGAAAACCCTCACAGAGGCCACCAGTCCATCCCCCACAAGTAGCCACCAGCAGCCCGACTAAACTTCAGGATATTCACAACTGTTCCACTGTCCCCAGGTCCTCTCTGTGCTATCCTACGTGATAAAAACAGGTTCTCCATCCAAACCACCATTTGCTCCAGCCAGAACACATCACCTGAGCAGAGCTCAGCAGCACTGCAAAGCAAAAAAGCATCTCTATTAGAGAGCCTGTGCTCAGTGCTGTGATGTATGGACACCACTCCCAGGTTTTTCAGGTTCTGTAGAAGGAAGGACAGAAATACAGGCAGTGCCAGGCAGGCGGGAAGAAAGATGACCCACAACACAATCATTCAAAGTGGGATTTGAATCAAGAATCAAGCTGAGGATAACTAGTTAGATACCATTAGTACCAAGAGAGGTTTCTCTCATTAAAGAGCAGGGAAAATGCCTCCAAAACCTTCAAAGAAATCCAAAAATTCTTGATCCAAACCAAGATTTTAATCCTGCAGTTCTGTAGCTGCTACCCAGGCTCTTACCAAATATCTGTACCATCACTACCACCTCTTCCTCAGCCTCAACTGCATAATCAGGCCAAATCAAAGGGTCTTTTGTCTTGCAACCTGCTAACAAGGGAACTGCCACAGTTGAATTCCAGATAGTAACAGGTTGGCTATTCAGGTCACTAAAGGCTGCAGAGAAAGTCACACACTTCACAAATCCACTCAGCCAGCAGAAAGGGAGATTTATAAAACAGAAACCTTCAGGATGTCACTATTACAGTCAGGGAAAACAAAAGTGAAATGAGATCTTTACTCACAGGGCAATTTTTTTTCCCTGTCACACTTTAGCTAGCACATGCTGCTTAGTAAAGGCCTTAGCAAAGAACAGCAAAACCCATTATTGTGCTTTGTATATAGAAGGGCTGTTATCTCTTGGTCCAGTTCATATCTCACTCCATTCCCACCAAAGTTCCCCATGTCCTAAAGGGCTTCCTCCAGAACACAAAAGAATTCTTACACTCAAAAAATAAATACTTCTCCTTTTAATGGAAGTGTTTGGAGACGTATAGAATGGGAATGAGAAAAGGGAAAGGGGAAGAGCAAAGCACCTGCTCTGCATATTCTACAGACAGGCATGGGCTGAAAAGAGACATGATGATCTTCTGTTCTTTGTACCATTTGAGAGCACTTTCCCTCAAGGAAGAAAAAGAAAAGCACACAGATAATCCTCTACAGGGGCACTATATTCATATCTGATTTATCTGCCTGACTGTGTTAGCTCTGATGTGAAATGCAAGGAAAGGCTGCCACCAACCTGACCTGATACAGAACCAAAGGCACCTACCAGTCCATGCAGCTTCTAATTGTGCTTTCTGCCCGTTTTTGTGCCAATTTACCTGTGTGACAGTGCCAGTATCCTCCTGATCAGTACTGTGCCTTTCCACAGAGTTGTTCAATGCAGGTCTAATGCTATCTGCACGCTGAAATGCAAACATCACGGGTTTAATACAGTGTGGGAAACAGCAAAAAAACCAGAGTTCTTTGAACACATTCAAAGTCTGCCCTCTGCAATGTCAGGCATTGTGTTCAATTTAGAAACAGATAAGTTAGCAATAAACAGAATGATCTGTGTTGAGAGAGAATTGTCTCTGCTTCCCCACACACAGGCTCCAGATAATAGTACTATCTGATGTGCACAGAACCAGAATTCAATATTCTTATTAACAGAAACACTGTCCCCAGACTGTCTTACTGAAATCTGCTGGCACTAATTAAGAACAAGGCAACATTTTGCTGACTTTCTTTGCAAAAAATCTTCCTAAGTGGTACAATTCAATTATCTGTCAGCAGAGAAATCAACTGGAAATGTTCTAAAAGCTCTGCACAAGAGAGACTGGGAAGAGCTGCTTTAACTGAGCAAATATTTGTCTCTTGTCTAGCTAGGACATTTTCAATATATTTTTGGTGCATGGCTGAATACACTGCATTTACAGAGATTTAAACGAAAGGAAAAACAAATCTCAGTTTCACCAGTGCTTCAACTCACTTCATTCCCCTCACTCATTATTAAGAGGCTCAGTCCTGTGATAAGAAAGAAAGTAATTTTAGGTGCACAGTCTTGTGACTCACCTGTGTGGGGAAAGGCACCTGGATGCGCCCTTCTAGGATGTTGTCAGTGGTGATCTCTACAGAACGAGTTAGCTGCAGATCCTGCAGAACTAAATGATAAGGAACCTGAGGGAACATCTCCTGAATCTGATGGGCCTGGAGAAAGCAATACAGTCAATATCAACAGTAAATAGAAGTTAGTTGCTAAGTACGTCAACAGAAAGAGATTAAAAATGTTACCAGCTCTAAGATGGTGCTTGTGATATGCAAAGACAGAAAGAAAAGAGGAAAACCCATGCTGGCTTTGACTTACAGGGCAATATGCTGCCTCCCCTGAAGTCAACACCCAAACTGCAGCTCCTAAGGAGACACCACATGGCCCTGAACAGTGCCTGTAGATGCACAAAGGTTTCAAAAGCTTCCCAACCCTCTTCTTATCACAGTCTTTTTAATAAAGATCTGTACAAAACTCATGGGTGACTGAAAGTTAGATCAACACTGGGAAGAAAAGAACAATTTTGCTTTCTGCCATATTGGTTCCAAAATGGTATTGATAAGGAAAAGTGGAGCAAGTTTTAATAACCCACTCCCTCCAGCCATCCTCCCTACAAACCAGTTTAATAGGGTCTGAAATTCAAGTAAATTAAACTGAGTTGTCAGGGAACTGTTATTATTGAGAATTTCAAGTTAGTTAGATAATATCCAAATTAACTAAGTAAAGGTAAGAGGGAAGACAAATAAAATGCTTTTAGAATCCAACAACTAGATTTCATTTAATATTTAAATGTCTATTTTCACTAATGCCCGAAGTCATGGAGGGGCAGAGGGGAATGAGAATGGCAATAAGAAAAGAAAGGTGGAAGGAGTTTTGAGAACAAAGCAAAAACTATGCTCCAGCTGACAGTGAGTTCCAACACAAGCAACTACTGCAAACCTAACCCTCCACTCTACTAACTTGTGACCAAACCAACTGATTTAGCATTTCAGCCTCTGGCTTTCCCCTCAAAATACTTCCCTAGGTTTTTATTCAGTAACACAAAGGACAATGTCACTTATTTTCTATTAAAAATGTGTAACACTTTAATAATTTGCTAACCTTTAACCAGCTTTCCATTAAAGTAGACATTTTAATATAATTTGCTGCTGTACTTTTGATAATACACAATCCTTAAAAAATCATTACTCATCCTAAACAAAAGCCCATTTGTGTCCAGCAAAAGAAAAATTAAACTGACCTCAGATGGAGAGTTTCTGCATACTTAACTAATAAATCATCTGCCAACATATTTTTGATCCCTCCCTGCCTCAAACACCCTAAAAGTAGTGGCCTTACCCTGCTGATGTTTAAACAGAAGTATAGGCTATGGGAAAGACCAAATATTCAGATAATTCCATCACTTTCATCAGACACCTCACTGAACATTTATTACCATGGTATTGAACACAGTATCTTGAAGAACTCAAAGAAACAGCACTTCTCAAAAAAATGTGTGAGGCCACATCCTTTTCTTTTTGTACTACATTAGAGTTTTCATGGATGAATTCAACAAATATGGAATTTCATCCTCTGCACTTTTATCATCGTCATGAGTCAGCAAAAGCTGAGGGTGCCAGAGAGCCCACCTCACATTGGTAAGACAGTGAAATTGTTATCTTGAAGCTTAGAGCTATTAAAGATTAAAAAAACAAATCAAAACCTATAGAATGGATTGATTAGCTACTGCTTAACCAACAGCTAAATTCTCTGGTTACAACTCACACCCTTTGGTGCTCCAAGTTGTCATAGAAGTACTAAAAAAGAGCTGAAGAAGTTGCACTAAATAAGCTGAGAAAAAGTCTACTTATCTACCCAGGAAGTACATGTCATTTTTCTACCTCATTCACTTACCTCCAGACCAGTTCTTTTACGCTGGCACATTTGAACCCAAATATAGCCCTAGCTTCACTGAAGTAAAGTTTCTCTCACTCAGAAAAACAGCTTTCATCCAATGTCTAACCAATGTTTTGACTTCCTTCCCCTTTATGTTCTCCATTTCCATGTAACCATTTCCTCTACACTACACAAACAGGAAGGCTGAGGTGCAGTCTTACCATAACATTGAGCTGGGAGTTGCTGGCTTGTGCAATTCCAAGGATGTTGGTGGTGTGCATCACTTCCACAGAAAAACTGGGCAGCCAGCTGGCAATTCGGGAGCCTGGGAATAAGAAATCACCCAGAAAGTCACGAAAGAGAATGAGAATCTCAGCAGGCCAAGTACTTCTACATGTATTTAATGTAAGTATTCATATTCCACAAGGTATGTGCAGGGAGTTCTGCAGTGCAATCTATCCCTAAGGGTGCATCTCTGACTGCCCATACTCTCTTCAAACACACTGTCACAGTGCTGTAACAATCTGGGGACTGGAAAAGGATCAAGGAAGTACCACATCTTTGGTTTCTTTTTTTAACGTTCCAATTAAAGTGAAACTTAAAATTATCCAGAGTCAAATCCAGTTCTGGAATATATGAATAAATAGAGCAATTTTATGAAAGCAGGACAGCTTCTAAGCAATCTGAATCCAGGCCCAAAATGGGTCATCACTGAGAAATACTACTTCAAAGGGACACAGAGTAACTGAACAAAGTGACTGCTGCAATTGTGTGGTTCAGCTCAACAGAGTAGGGCACATGGGTGGCTCCCTCCTCCTTCTGTGCTGCCAATTAAATAAACACAGGCTTTGCTGTATGCCACTTCTCCTTCTATCTCCATGGTAATTCTGCAGGTCTCCAAGCCACTGGAGAGCACTGGGGAGGACAGCCACCAAAAATACAGTGTTATTCTAAATATAAATGTCCTTTGGACACCTGAAGCACCCCAGAAGTGGAAGCCATGCAGAAGCTATCAGCCGGTTTGCATGTACCTAGAAATTGTCTGATCTTCTCTGCCCATTATTCTCCCTCTACAATCTCCAAAGATTTCAAAACAAGCACAGATGAGGAACAGGTCACTGTCTAAGTTTGCAGCATTTCAACTGCCTCATGGGAGCTGCACAAGGGCAGAGCCCAAAGCTGAATATTTGCAGCACTGAAATCATCTGAGAAACACCAAGACTGCCATCAAAATCTGGGAAACTGTGGAAGACCAGCACACACCAATACCAAAACTTTAAAAAATCTAGAAGAGAAACGACATAAACTGCCTTTTTCAAAACAAGTTCTCTCCATACACAGAACTTATCATGGCCTGGAATCATATCTGCTTTGAGAGTACTTACAACACACTACTAAAAAACTCCAAACGTTTTAAACTGTTGTGGCTACATGATTCCTTCTGAGACTAATCTTCTGCACCTAACCAAGCACTGCAAGTGTCTTGTAAACTGAGTGGCAAATGGACTATTGACTACTACACATTAGCTAGGGGATGGGGGAAAGACTGACTTTTAGACTGCACCAGAGGGCTTTTTTCCCCCTCTTTGACTGTTTTTGATTAACCACCACATGGTAACAAAAAAAGACCCAGGGACTTCCCATTCTGCTTGTCAACATGGCACACAATGAATAAGTGGCAGTAACTGAAGCTGCTGACCACAACAAATCCAGAAAAAGGGAGCACTTGTACAAAATCTTTCACAAAATCTCCACAGCTCTGAGAAACCTCAGAGACACACCTGAGCTCTTGCAAAAGAACCATGAGAAGCACAATGGTGTTTGACAAACACAAGCAGAGCATGGTCTGAGTTTCAGCTGAAGCACAGAAAGAACTCCCTTCTACAGAAGGCTGCTCCCCTTGTTAATTTGGGCAACAGCAGCAGATGTCAGATGTGCTCAGCTCACCATCAAAGTGGAAGAAGTGATTGTGCTGGTTCAGGCGTGGTCTGCCTTCTGCTGCTGCCACGGGAACCAGGTTCTCATCCAGATTCTCCCTTTGGTGATCCTCCCTCACGTGATGGCTGTCAGTGATATTAAGAGACATTCTGCAGGTGGGGCAAGATGTGTCTTGTTCCAGCCAGGACCGCAGGCAGGAGCTGCCAGGAAAACAGTAACACTGTGGTGAGCGTGCAGTGTTTGTCCAAGACACCGCTGTCACTGTACATCAAGCAGCTGTAGCATATTCTGTACACAACGTCAACACGTGGGCTGCTCAGAGATACCCTTAATTAGCTCCTGATGACTCTAGCATAGGTTTCTTATTTCTTTCAGCTGAAAATACTCAGGGGTTCACTTTTTATAAACATGCATGCAGATTTATCACAAGCTTAAAACACTCTCCAAGCTTGCTGTCCTTCTAACTCAGAACAAGCAAGTTTTGCCTGGAAGGGAAAAGAAACCACTTCTTTTGTCTCACCATTCCCAAGTGAAAAGGCAAAAACCAACTGGACACAGTTAATGTATCCTGACACATTTTCATAGCAGTTCTGCCTGTGATGAGGCAATGGCACCTCTAGTGTTTTCAAATAGCTTTTCAAAATACCAATACCCAAACCACAAAAGTCAGTACCTCTCCAGGAACTCTCTAAACAGATTTATTAATATTAACAATTCTGGGCCATTACAATCCTTCCTTAATTCTGAGATTTTTGTCCTGCAGAAAGTGAGAAGTGTTTGAAATGCAGGTTGAAACACTCAAAGCAGTGCATGCTTTTTGATTCATGCTGATATACCCAGCTGCTTGAACTTTGTTCAAGTTAAACCTAATTTGCAGTGTGGAAGAACTGAATTTCACAGGGCTGAACACTTCTCAATATTACAACACATACTTCACATTTTGCAGGGTGGGTTTTTTCCCATAAATCCTCAAAACACTTTAGAAAGGTAAAGACGTACAAAAAGATCAAATAAACCTGTTCCCAAAATTGTGTATTTGTAAACAAAATGAAGGCACAGATCACAGGTTTGGGTTGACAGAGCAAGGGAAAAGCTCTAATTGCAGGACTATAGTGAAGTCAAGGATACAAGCAATCTGTCCAGTTCCTGAAACTTTGCCAAAGTGCTTTCCATCATATTGCAACGGAGGGATACACAGTGATGGGTTTCCCAAAAACAAGCAAAGCACCACAGTAAAAAACTGCCACCTTCCACCACCGTGGTCACCAGCACAACCAGCACGCTGGCACTGGCAGTGCTGTCCCACATCACCTCCCTGACCACCAGAAAACCACCCTGCCCACAGCAAACTCAAACCTCTGCTAGAGCTGCACTCCAGAGGGCACTTGGGAACAGCCGGAGTCTCCCGAGCTGCCACCACGCTGCTGCTCCTCAACAGCTCAGCAGCCAAGATGCTGCAATGGGCACAACCCTGTGCCAGCTGCAGCAGCACCAGACCCAAAAAGCCACTGTGGTCACACTCATTGTGTACCACACAGGCAGAAGGGCTTGGTCACCCACAGCACCTCAGGAGAAGAGGGCAAACAGCAGGTCAAGGCTGGCAATCTTTCAGAGCAACAACTCTTGAAATTGCCTGCTTCCTAGAAGGTAAAGGAGAGTTTCAACATGCCTAAAAGATTCAGACGCCTACTTCCATTAAATTTCCTTAATATTTGGGTACAGGGTTGATCTCAGCAACATGAATCTTCCCTGCCACCTTCTCTTCCACTCCACATAACTCATGGGGAAAAAAAATCCCACATAACTGAGAATGGACACAGTGTTCAGCCTGTTGACAAAATCACCAGGCTTTTATGAGGAGAGAAACCACTCTCAGGTTGTAAATAGGGTTATTAGTCACATCTGCTTTTATATGCAAGCCATCCACTGTAGCATGTTCCCTCCCTAAAAGCACCAAGGAGTGTAACTTGCTTCAGAACTGTAATTGCTTCAGAAAAAAATACAAAAGGATCCTTTTAAATGCAGAGAAAATGTCTTTCTGAAGAGAAGATCCTGGGCTTCTCAAGTGCTCAGCAGGTGATTAAATATTCACATGATTCAGTAGCACTGCAAAAGGAGTTTCTGCTATGGAGGCACATTATCTCATTAGAGACTTCTTGGAACACAGATAAATATTTATGGCAAGGTCTGTCATAAATGACAACAAATTAGCACACAGATTACAACCTCTGGTTTGACAGTTACCAGAAAAGCAAAAATCTATTTACAGAAAGTAACACCGCAGGGACAATTTAACTGACCTGCATATTCATCACACGGCCCTCATGAAACGCCTGCTTCAAGCCCTGTTTCTCATTTCATATTTAAGCACAGGCATGGAAGTGTAAGCACTGCTACAAAAGATCCAAGGAAAGTCACATCCAGCTCAGCACACTATGTGCACAAGCATATGCTACTATTCACTACTGAATGAGTCTAAGAAGCAGTGTATAGAGAGGTTCTCTGGCCAAAAGTCTGCCAGTTCTAACTACCAGCTGCTCAGGGACCATTTCTGTTGATTTGGTTAACCTCTTTTACAACCCTGATGGACTCATTGCCCCTTGAAACCACAGATTCAGACCTGGTATCCACAGCTGTCCTAGGGGACTCACCACCATGTGAGGATGCACTATAAAAAAATACTCTCTGTCTTCTCCTTAAAGCTGATATCTGGAAAGTATTTAAGGATCCAGCTCCAATTTTTGGAAATCAACACAACCTCCACACAACAAATCTACCAATCTGTGTTTGAGAAACTCAACACTAGTTACCCATTAACTGACACGGTGCATACTCTTAGTTTGGGGGAAAAGAAGTGCACCAGGTGGAACAACTCAAACATGAAAATGACTGGAGTGAAAAAGACTTGTACTTTGTTGTCAGAAACTCTGCTGGTAGTTTGTTACTTGTCATCCCACAGTAAATTTCAGCCATGCCCACCTATCCCTTCCCTTCCCAGCTGGGTGCACCCTCTCCAGCCTGGACACGTACTTGTGGAAGAGGTGGCCACAAGGGAGTTTCCGTGCGGATTGCATGGAGTCCCAGCAAATGGCACAGTCATCATTGTTCACTGCCAGCTCCTCTGGTGTTGCAACTGCAAACCTAAGAAGAAGAAACAGGAAGAGAAAGAAGGAATGAATACACAAGCCCAGCATAGCCTCCTCTCTAAAGAATCCAGCACTGAGAAAACCTTACCCTCCATGTTAACTTTTCATTAAGAGACCTATGCCAACAGATTTGTTATTTTTTTGATTTGTTATTTTTCAGGCTGCACTGCAAAGGAACACACACATACACATGCCTCTGATGCCTTTTGCAGGCACTTGTTTTGCACATCTCCTCATACATCCTAAGTGCAAAAAGCTTTGACTTAGTACCTTCCAATAAACAATTATATGATCATTTTGTTGAGATCCTTAAATTATAATCTGTATAGATTTGGTTTGTGCCATTTTTCTAAATGAGTTTTAATAGCTGTACCCATTAAGCTGTCTCTTTGGGATCATAAGCATTTATGATGACTAATTTTGGCCTAGACTTTGCCATTCCCATTTGTCTTGAATTTTCTCCCTTTTTTTTTAAGCTACAGTGCCACGTAAGCAGTTACTACACTGTATCCGAACATGACAATATAGAAATGAGTGGTGTAACAACATTTAACAGCACTGCTGGTGTGGAATATACCTGAAGAACAAGCACACAAAGGCAGCTGCCAATGGCAGCTTCAGAAGGAAGTTAGAACGTGGTTCTTCCAGCACAATCAGACTGACCAAAACAAATCAAGTCGTTCAGACAAGAAGTCTGTGACACATGCAACTCAAACAGCTTTGTGAGCAGCTCAAAGGGGTTCAGTGGCCGCATTTTACTGGAAAGAAACAATGCATTGAGGATGAACTTTATTATGCAGCTCAATGTATATCACAGCCATTAAATGACTTCTCAAAAAAAAGCCTCAGGAATTTCTAGACAAGCCAGCCTGTTCCACCTGGACTACAGCAGCAGGAATCAGAATTAATCAAATGCACAGAGGCTCAAAATTAAAACAGTACAGTGACATACAGAAAGAGTAAAATTCCCTGTGGCTCTTAAAATTTAAAATATATTGCCATTGCACAAGTCAATCCTACCTATCTGTTAAAACAAGAAAGAGTCTCCCCATCAGCAAATAAAATGGTTAAAAACACACTCTAACTGTAGAGATTTAAGGGTCAGGTTTGGAACGCTGCATCTGTCCAGCTTGCACCATGCCACCGTGTATCAAAGGAATATAAAAGAATCCCAACTTCTTTTTCAGGATCCTCTCTACTAGATCTACATTAAGATTGCAGAGCAAGTAAGGGGCTCACCTGGCTTCCATGTTCCCAACCACACGCAGGTAGTTCTTGTGCCGTCGAATTCGGCGCTGCACCTCGTGGAACAGGTAGCGCAGCTGCATGAAAATCACCAGGCTCGCCATTGACAACCAGATATTGCCAAACAGCTTGGGGAAAAACAGAGCAGTGATTAGAAACAAACACCATGAGAAACAAAAAGCTGCATCAGGTCTTAAGAGACAAAGAAATCAAGAAATCAGCCCTGAAGAATTTCTCTTTTGTTGGGTCCATTCAGACCAACCACCCATGTTTGAAGGTACTACCACTCATTACCTCTTCACATACAACTTTGGCAGCACAGCATTTATAGTGAGGACAAACTCAATTCAGTCCTGTTCAGCTTAGCATCCCCTGCTGCCAATGAAAATAACTCAGTCTGATATTACTCAATAAAAAAAGCTAAATAAACACCTACTAAACAGATAATTACACACAGTAGTTAATACTCCTTAACAAAGTTACTTGTCATTACTTCAGCTACACAGGAGGAAAGAATGCCCTCTATATTTTCATCTCTATTTAAGTAACTTCTCTGTAATAGCTGGTTTCTAAAATAAGCGAAGTAAAAAAAAAATGTAAAATATGTATACCCAATACCCTTTACTTTAAGGCCAGTCTATTTGCCCAGCATTATGTCCAGTATTTCATACCAGCATGTGAATATGATGCATCAAGTCCAGGGAAAGCAAGGTTAGCTCCATGACAAAATCTGTGTAGTAGACGTAAGTGCCTTTGCCCTCCCATGTTCCTTCATGGTTGAGATCCCAGAGATGAACTACGTATCTGCAAGAGTGAGGACATTAACATTATTCTTTTTTCGTTGTTGTTAAATAGCATCTCTATAATTCAAATTATTTTGTCCATTTTTCAAAAAACTTATGGATATTGATTCTTCTGAGGCCCTGTGCCCACAGTCTGTGCTCACTCAAGGGCGACTTCTTTTAATGTTACTGGTTTCAAACAGCAACATTTTAAAAAAGCAAAAAGCAGTCAAGGCTTAGCCCACACTGGCACTACAGATACTGCTAGCTGATAGAAAAGATGAAGCATTTGCTAAAAACTATTTCATGTGCTGAAAGTCAATCTTAGGATTATAGTAACTACAGAAGCACATTTTTCTGCACGTGAGGTGTTTCTCAGGTGAGTCATTACAGCTCAGTGTCAGACCTGAAATGCTGACAGTGACCTGCACAAAGACACTCCTGCATTACACACCGTGTCCTACATATGCACACACAGGTGTGTTACAGGTACACATGCATTTTTTAAAGCAAACCTTCAAGAGACCAGGGCCTTAAAACAAGCCCTGTAGAATGACATTAAGTAGCATCTATCAACCCTCATCCAGCAGCACCCATCCACTTTAATCCATGCCTCAAGCTACCACCACCCACTACAGCTATCCATGCATTTCAAACCCCATCTGTAAAAAGCGCTCCTAAAACGCATTTCGATCTGTAAAAATCACTCTTAAAATAGCATTCTTAAAATGCTTCTACAGGTATTTAATCCTCTGTACTATCCAAAATATCTGCCAACTGTTTACTAGCTGGCTTTAAAAGAAGTGTTCCTGTAACTACTTAAACACCAGTACAACCTTTAATTCAAATAAAGGCTTCAGGATAAGACACACACATCACTCAAATCAAACAAAAGTCAATTGCAAAACTTGTGCTTAAAAACAGCACAGGCTAAAGCTAACCACCTTTGCTCATCTCAAAGAATCCTGCAATGGTTTGGGTTTGAAGGGATCTTGAAGATCATCTCTTTCCAATCCCTTTGGTTGCCTCATGCAATCAGGCCGTGACCACTTCCAGGATGAGGCATCCACAGCTTCTCTGGGCAACCATTGACTGTGCCAGTGACTCACCAATCTTACAGGGAAGATTTATTTTCCTAGTATCTAATCTAACCCTGTTTTCTGTCAGTTTGAAGTCATGCCCCCATGCCATATCCAAAGTCCCCCTCCAGCTCTCTTGGTGCCCCTTTAGGTACTGGATGGGGGTCTAAGGTTTCACCAGAACCTTCTCTTCTCCAAGCTGAACAACCCCAGCTCTCTCAGCCTGTCTCCATGCAGGTGCTCCACTCCTCTGAAAATCTCTAAGGACTCTTCTGGACTTGCTCCAGCAGGTCCTCATCCTTCTCATGTTGGGAGCCCCAGAGTTGGATGCAGCACTCCAGATGGAGTGAGAACAGAGCAGAGGGGCAGAATCCTCTCCCTGGACCTGCTGCCCACACTGTGGGGATGCGGACCAGGATGTGGTTGAGCTTTCTGGGCTGCAAGCACACATTACTGGGCCATGTCAAGCCTCTCATCCACCAACACCCCCAAGTCTCTCCTCAGGGCTGCTCTCAATCTCCAAACAAGCATTTGCAATTCAATGAGGTAAGTACATACACCTCTTACATAAACATGCTATATGCACTACCATCCTGAACACCCATCCTGTAAAACATAAGCTACTTACCGTAAAATCACATGAGCAGTTCTGACTGTCACCAGGAGAGACTGCAAAAGAGGAAGAAAAAAAACATACATGATAACAACTTTCTGGCAGGGACAGACATTCAGATGCAGGAGCTCAAGGGCTAAAACACAAAATGCATTTATTGCAGCTTAACAAGTTCCTGTGAACCAATGGACACTATAGGTGACTGTGTGCACAACACACCTGAGACAACCATGAAGCTCATAAATAAATACGGGAGAAATTGTTCCCAAAGACATGATGCTTTTAAAGCAGCCACTAGTGTTACTGCTGTTAAGTGTCATTGTTTCCCAACTACACAAGACATATTGCCTTTTTCCATTATTATCGCTCAGCAAGTGTTGAGACCACAATCTCACCAAGTACCTCTCTTCATCCCACTTCTTAAAAAAACCACCTGGAAGAACTGAATAATAACAGAAATTTGAGGAAGACAATTTCAAATAATTTCCTCCTCTTTGCTGAGATGTAAACGCTGCTAAAATAACCTCTCTTTAATCATACTTATGTTTCTAGGCTAAGTACAGAGAAAAAACCTGAGTATATCAGAAAGTTTAAGATCACAAGTGTAAAGACAAGTCACCAAAAAGGTTAACTACATTTCCATGGGCTCTTATCATCTAAGAGATGGTGGCCCCATCACCTCCCTGTGATCCATCAAGCCCACAGTGCTCCATCTCTTCGTTCTATCCTCACAGTGAAAAACACCAGACATGCTTCCCCCAGAGACTGCCCACATCACCCTGTAGTTAGCAGGGGCCAAGTGACACTGAGATGCAGGGGATTTACAATGAGCAACTGAAACCACTTCTGTGAAACTGGTCTGATGGCATGCCTTCAGCATAAGTACTGTAAACAGCACCAAAGAACTACCAAAACCACTAACTTCCCCGAGTAGCAATAAGTCGGTTAGTTTGAATCATTTTTTCCATCTGTAAAAAGCATTCTTAAAGTGCTTCTGTGCATATTTAACCCTTTGCAATAGCCAACATATCTGCCAACTGTTTACTAGCTGGCTTTAAAAAAAAACATGCAAAGATAGACAGACTGGACCCTGCTTGCTATACTGTAATTCTTGAACACCATATATTAAGGCAAAATGTTTACTCAAAAAAACACAGACAAGTCCCTACTCAACTTTCTTTGGGCACTTGCACATTTCACATCCACCCTCTGCAGCAAAGAAATGCTGACAAGCAACAGAGAACAAGGGAAACTTACCTCAAAACACAAGAAAAACATCTATATTGCTTTATTGAAAACCCTGAGCTAAATCAATGTTTGCAGAAGAGAGATTAATAGCTTAATGTAACTTAATGTAATTCATTCACACTAATGGAATACACTTGGCAGTGTCCCTCTCGAGGAGCATCACACAAGCCATCACCAGAAAAACATTTCACTCTGAAAGATTTATTGTTTTTTACTGAGCTTGAAGTCTGCTATGAGGTGTCACTGCCAGTACCCATACAGAAAGAAACCTAAATGTTTTATTCCACTCACATAAGTGCTGGGTATTAAAATCAAGGAAATTACTCATGGTTGCCCAATCCATACAGGGAATATTTAAAATGTTGAAGAATGGCAAGATATTATAAAACCTCCTATGAGAAAAAATTAAACAGACTAGAATTCTTTTGCTTAGAAGGAAAGACTGCAAAGGAACAGGCAAAAGGATTATAAAATCACAAATTGTATGAAAAAGATTAAACAGGGAATTATTCTTTGCTTATTTTCACCATAAATGTCTTTGATGATAGCTAAGGACATTATTCTTGGGCAGGGGGGTTGGAACTAGATGACTTTTAAGATCCATTCCAACCCAAATAATTCTGTGATTATCAAACACAAGATTCAGAACAACTCAAACAGGACATCTTTCATGTACACAAAGTAAATGTGGAATTTGTTGCCTCTGGATATCACAGAGGCTGACATACAAACAAGTTCAATGAATGATCACTGTCCTAAGTGAAAGTTGTCCACAACTTTCCAGAGTACATCTGGGACTATCAAGCCCAATGGGTTTGTACAGCCCTCAGCTTAGGAATGTTCTCAAACACCAGTGGCTGCAAGCAAAGCTAGGACACCCTTACTCCTGCATTCCCCACAAAGTTCCTCACTGCCCACCAGCAGCACAGCAGGGGATCTAGGGCTTGGCTGGATACCCCACACTTCCAGGCTGAGCCACTCCTTCATTAATCAGCACACAGAACAGCTCCACTGAAATGAACAACTGGGCTCCATCCTGCAACCCCAAACACTCACACTACCACAGCACAGTGCTGAGGAGGCAGCACAGGCACCACAACACTCCCTGATTACCCTACCCTGAGCTGGTGCAATGCTGATAATCCTTCTGCCAAGCCAAGATAAGAGACACGACACCCACGAGACCCCACCTTCTAGAGACACTGTTAAATCTTCCAACACCCTTCCACTGTTTAACTACAAATCTGGTCTTGCATATTCTCATATTCATAGAAAAATAAAGAGACATATTGATAACTGAACTGTGGTGTGACAAGCATCATATTCTCCTACTATCAGTTGTTTTCCTTCCTGCTCCCTAACTCCAAGTATGAATTCAAGATAGGAGAAGAAAAATAAATTGTACATGTTATTTGTTATCTGAACTAATGATGTGCTAACACAACATACTTAGATTGGGTTCCTCTCCTTTGTTAAAGATTATCACTTCCTCAGGCATAGTGCAATAACCCACCACAACATTAAAAACATACTGATGTTCACTCCACAAACATACTGATGTTTAGTCCACAGTGCAAAGTGTTCAGGAGTGCACAAAAATGCCTTGCTCATCTCAGCTGAGACACAACTCATTACACAAACACAAGTGAATGCCATGAGTATTCCTTAAGGAAAGGCTGTCTCACTCCTTTTGGGGAGAAATTAAACAGAAAATACAACCTCAAAGAAAGAGGCTGAAGTGCACATTACACTTTCATACACACTCTCTCCATCTCTCAAGTGCTGTTTCACCGACCCTGCTTGCAATGCTCATGAAGCACAATCATTACTTTTTCATAAGCTGTCATTTGATTTCAGCATCATCTTACACATCTATCCTCTCATTCTCTTCTTCAGACTAAAATTTTTTTCAGGATTAAAAGCTAAAGAGAGAAAGCATGCCAATCTGGCAACTTCTGGAAAACAGGGGAGGATTTGTCTGTGTCTTCAAAGTTTCTTTCTTATGGGAATTAAAAGCAAATCCATTGTGCACCAGAATACCTCCAAGTGAAGGGTCAAAGGCAAAGCAGAAGCCACAACACACATGAAGAAAGTCTCACCTCTGCTGCCATGAAAGCCAATGTGTGCATGCCATGGGTGTAGCCAACAACTCCACAGACAACTGCTAATCCACAGCAGGACAGGAGCATGGCTATGAGCAGGGCCAGCACTCTGACGTGGCTGCTCATGGGTGTGGTGGGAGAAAAGGAAAGCTGCAACAAAAAGACATAAATAAATGACTATTTCATCCATCCTGCCTTCCACTGTCACCTCACCAAACAAGACATCATTCAGGAAAATCTTTTGCTTTCTAGCATAAACCAAATTTCACAATGCAATGTAGTAATAAATTATGGAGAATACTGCTAAACTTACACACTATCCCAAAGCCTCATTCATGTTACATTTACAGTCACATTTTAACAATCAGTTACAATTTTTAAATTTACAATTACTATGATTATTTGAGCTGTTTAAATCACCTGTGCAAGAAAACCAGAGACTCAGTAGTTTCTGCACCAGATCCACAGCATCTTCTTAGGATTAATATGCATTTTACAAAGACATCTAACCTAACACACAGTCCTCAAGCAAAGTTTTGCCAACTTTTCACCAAACAGCTATCTGAGTTTGTCCAGCTTGGTCTTCCATCCCATAGTTCTTCCACTGTCATTTTCTTCTGGAAGAAAGAGATATCTACCCAAAAAAAAACATTTAAGCTGCAGCTTAGAGTCTGCTGGACAGACTCTGCTGAAAAACAGTTGTCTCATTCAATAGCATGCAAAGTGTGCTAAATCTCTAAACTACCTAACAGGAGGCTACTCCTAGTCTGTCTAAATCAAAGGCAACCCAAGGGGATGTTGGTTCATCCTCTTTTTTCCAGGGAAGGATGAGAAAGAACAGGACAAAGAAAGAAGGAGTTGCCCAAAGCTTCACTCTGATCTGATTAACAAAGTTGATTCCCATGTTTTGTTTTTATATGGGTTCTTTCTTACTCTTTTGTATCTGGTTCAGCTCTACATGTCCCATCTTCACAAGGCAAATCATAAAAGTATCATTTGTCCAAGCAAAAAATAGCTATGCATGCTTTGAATACAAAAGGAATATAATAAGGATTTCTTTCCACGTGACCTGTATTCTTTCACAGCTTTCTGAATAACACTAAAAATACAAGATGACTGCCTTGTTCATAGCTGTCTTAATTTTCCTAATCCTAGCCAATTCAGTTTCAAATTTAAGTCCTTAGCTACCTGTGAATTAACAGGCCTTACTGAACATTGTTAAAAAGAAAACAAAAAACCTGCAAAGCCCAGATCTACCAAAAAAAGATTCATGGATTCAATTCAGGTCAACTTCTACGCCAGGAGAGAAGAGCCTAGGAAAATGCAGGCCCATTATAGTGTAAAGGCCAAGACTTACTGTTTAAATTACAATTTCTTCTTCCTTGCCTAGCCTTCAATTTCTGCATCTCTACCTAATTTATCCCTGGCATTAGCAGAAAGTGGAACGTAGCTTAGCAAGAAAATTGCACAGTATATTGTAAAGACACTGGCAGTCAAAATTCAGTATATCTAAGGGAGTGTGAAACCTGGACACAGAATCTGCAGAAAGAAGCTCCATAGGCCAATCCTAAAGGGCACTAATCTAAGGGATGTTCTGTTGTTAAGATGTCTTTACTAAGGAGAACTATGAAGCCATCTCATGCAGTTATGTAATAGTAATTACAGGGCACATATAAGGAGCAAATTATTACAGAAAATCAGTATCTTCAGCTCCATTTGTCTCAGGGGAAAACTGAAGGAGTAAGACTGACATTGTACTTTAAAAAAAGTATTTGAAGCTAATAGGAAGTGCACGTGTTCAGTACTGCAGAGTGTGGCAAAGGTCTAAATGATCTGTTTGTACCTTATCTGAGACAGTGCCTGAACCAGAAACAGAATTTGCATGTCCCAAAAGACAGCCCTTAATCAACACTTACATATTCAAAGCGATCCTTGCAGAGCTGAACCATCAGATGCAGAAACACAAGTCCAGAGAACCAGAGGCACCACATCACTACTTCTTCCACTGTCTGAACATTCAGCACACCAAAAATGAAGATGAACTTGTAGAAAATGAAATTCCAGAATTTATCCTTGAGATGCTGCAATGGAAGAGACTCAAGTAAGAAATGTATTAAAAATACTAGCAGGCTTTACTGTCTATGTAGCTGCTTGTACCATGGGGGCATAACTGTGCTACACAGCACACAGTGCAGTTTCCTGCTATATTCCTAAAAAAGTGCTCAGCACAAAGCAACTCTGATCTCAGTCTGATTCTTCATGCCCAAGCAACTCAGCTACCAGGCTGCAAACACAGTCCTCTCTGCTGGAAGAGCTGCCACAGTTAGTTATTCAAGATGCCCAAATTGCCTAGCACCTTGCTTCCAAAAACCTGCCAAAAAGTACTGATGATTAAGAAAGATGACGAAGTCTGTTCTTAAGAATCACAATGCCTACAGTGGAGAATGAGATGGATGAGCAATGAAAATAAAACCATTCCCACACACACAAAGTATGAAAGAAATAATATATTCTCAAGCAGCAGACAGCAAGCCAGCTTGGAGGGGATTAAAAAATTTATGAAACAAAATGTTTTGTTAAAGTACACGATGAAATCACCAGGAGTTTGGTTAAGACAGGCCCTGAATTCCTTAGTGATGCTGCTGTTTTGGGCTCACCAATATTAATAAGCAGCTTTCCTGTACATGACAACTGAGGCAAACTCCCACTGTCCAAACACAAATGGATCCACACTGCTACTGCTTTTCACTTCAGTTTTTAAGAGGGTAGAGAACATCCTGGAAACCATCACCAGTTAAAATTCCTTATAGTCAACATGGACTGGAGACAAAATCTGGCCCACTGCAGTTTGATAGTGCCTTGATTTTAACACACCACTCAGAGCCTCTATGAGGTATGAATTACAAATACAATAGGCTTTGAGAGATCCACAATTATTAATGAGGCTTTGTATGCCTCAGTTCTGCATGTCAAAAATCATCATGGCCTAATTTCTCCTAAAGAACTCTATTTACAGACTTTAATATGTGAACACACTCCAAACCACTGCTCCTGCATTTACACAAGCAACTTATGCATTTGCCTTACCTTTTAAAATAAATATATAGAGATACTATTCAAGGTCCTGCTATTGCTTTCATCTTCTGCAGATCCTGTTTTTAAAAACTCTGGGCTTTCATAGTTCCCTTGCTGAATTTTTACAAACATTCTCACATAGACAACAGCAGGAATAAACAGCCTCAGTTTTCTGTCCTGCTCACCTCCTTCCTCTGGGGATTTTCTTCCCTACTTCCCTCCCTGCAGGCTGACAAACCATCCACTCAGTGTATGAGGAGAGAAAGCACTTCTCTGGCAGTCAAGGTACAAAAGAAGAGGGAACTCAAAACTGCCAGTGCTGACAACTACAAAATGCAATGGAGAAATGCTGCCAGGTGCAGGCAGGATAGAGAAGAACACGTTACAAGTATTTTGAAGTGAGGTGTAAGAAATCTAACAGAGTTCATAAAAGAAACAGGATTTTCAAGTTGACTGTGGGCTTATAAAATACAATAGGAAAAATTCCCTTTGAAATAAACTGAAGCTTGTGGCTGTGGATATACTAGCTAACCAAATGGTAAGACATATATTGTAAAATGTATTTTTCTTGTGCAGTTTCAGCAATTCCATATAGAAAAATCACACCATTTGTCATGTTTCACAGTTTGTTTGCTGTCTCACCTGCCTCTCACTGACACGAAGAGGACCAAACACCATACACTGGATTAGCTTAGCAACCAGCATCAGAAAACAGCAGGCAGTGTTCACTAGCACCTGGAAAGAAATAAAGCAGTAAGTGACAAACACTTTTGCCCTATTTAGAAGAAGGGAGAGAACACAAATGAACAAGTCTAACAAAACTTGCCATTGTTCACATAACAGTATTAGTTGCCTTTTCTTTTGATGAAATATAAGCCTGGCCTCTTCCAAGTAGCTGATAAGTAACTTAGATTTTTTTTTTCTTTAAAAATACTAACACAGTCAGTTTGATATAGCAGTAAAGCCAACAAACTGCTCTACCTCTTCACAATAAATTATTTCATACAGATTAGCAAATTTCATAAAAGATCATAGGGACAAAACTTAGAGATCACCAAGATGCTCATTTTGTTTAACATATGGCAGATGAGAAAAATCTAGTTTGAATCTGTTGATACAGTAAGAAGATTCAGAGGTTGCCTCCAAACATGCTGAATAGCACACATCCCTTCAGTAACAACACTGCTTGAGGCTTTCTTGGGAAACTTCTTTACAGCAAAGTAGCAAGAAGCAGAACACATGGGCTGGGAAAACTGCTATCCCACATTTGGCAAAGGCACTTGTAGCTAACTTTTGACCTAAGCAGGACGCTAAAAAGGATAGAAGGTCGATGATGAAGCCGCCTCGTCCTGTCATTTCCAAAGGACATAAAATTAACTTTTGCAGGATTCTTAAGGCCGTGAAACCAGGTTTTAACAGGATTAATATGTCTGGTATATTAAAAATCAGCACCTCAGTCAAGCAAGTTGTGAAGCAGATGTCCAACTACTGTCACCTTTGAGTGACAGACAGATAAGAAGTTTAACAGCAAAAACACAGCAAGGTATTCAGTATGCCCTTGTTGAGCCTTTATTTCAACTACAAATCAGTGAGCCAAAATTCATAAACCCTTATGAGGTTTGTGTTTTAAAAGGTACAGAATTTTTTTTTCCTTAAGTGATGAGAATGTTTCTTCTTACCTACAAGATTTTCAGTGCTATTAAATAAAATAAATAACTAACTAAATAAAGGCAGCAAAGCTTGGGCTCGAATACCTGACAGCCCCTTACTCAGATTTCTGGCAGAGCAGATCGGGCAGTGCTGGACGAAACTTAAACCCAGCAAGCGCCTCGGACCGCGGCAAACGCTCCCAACAGCTTCTCCCAAAGGCCCCAGCCAGGAGGAGCGGGGGGCGCTCAGGGAGAGAAGCACAAGCCGCGGGCTGCACTCTCGGAGCGCTCGGCTCTGTCGCTACCCCACCGCCCCAGTCAGGCAGGAAGGAAAGCGGCCGCGGAGGCGGCCCGGGGCAGGGGAAACCCAGCCGAGCCCCCTCTTTATTCCGCGAGCAGTTTTCAAACAACAATAACGAAACACCCCCCGGACCCGCCCACCTCCCCCCGGCCGCGGGGAGGTGCCGGCACAGGCCGATCCCGCTGCCAGCCCCGCAGGCCGCGGGCCCGCAGGCCCCGCCGCCGCCCCGGGCTCACCCAGACGCAGAGGCTGTCGGAGAGCAGGTAGTAGGCGACGTCCAGGGCCCGTGGGCCGGCGCAGCGCTGAGGCTCGGCCGACTCGGTGCCCGCCGCCCCGCCGGGCGCCTGGCTGAGGGCGCGGTAGGCGCTGAGGCCGGCGCCCAGCAGCGCCAGGGCGCTGAGCGCCGTGTAGGTGCGGAGGCTGGGCCAGGGGAAACGCTCCAGGAACAGCAGCGGCATCGCGGAGCCCTCGCCACCGCCCGGCCCCGGCTCGCCGCGCTCCCCCAGCTCAACGCCCGCCCCGCCGCCCCTCCCCGGGGCCGGGCGAGCCGCCCCCGCCGGAGAAAGGAAAGAGACCGGGCCCGAACCCCCCGCCCCGACTCCGGGCGCCGCGTCCGCCCGTCACCCCGCGCGCTGAGTCACGGCCGGGGCGGCGCTTCCACCGGCCCGGCCCTGCCCCGCACCCCCCGCGCCCGGGACAGCGGCCGCAGCGCCGGAGCCGCGCGTGGGGCAATTAGAGGGGCCTGCGGGAGCCCCCAGACCTACAGGCAGGGTGGCAGAGGAGGGCGTGTAGAGACTGCAGGAGCAGCGCCTTTCCACAGGCAGCCTGGAACAAGAATTAGTCTTACAAACTACCGTGTGGTAAGGTGAGAGGTGCTCTGAAGTGCCAGGGCTCAAAAGCTGCAGTCTGCTCCTTGTTCTTGCAGCACCTGACTTCCAAACTTCCACCTGCCCTTCCTTACTTCTACGGGCAAAAAGGGTTCTGTTTTCTACTCCCCTGCTAGCTTTATTTCCCCCAGCTGGCAGCTAAGAAACCATACATTCTACTCACCATCTGTCTGGGCCGTCCATCCATAGGACTGAAGTGAACAGCCCTTGCACTACCTTTCCCAGCATTCTGTAGTACATTTGCCATACTGCACAGTTTCAATTTGACCAAAGCAGCAAGCTGTCAGGATTGTTCTGTACATTGCTTACCAGTGCAGATGGCAGCAGAGCCAAGCACTTTGGCAAGATTCTGTTCTCTTGGCAGCAGGCACTTTCCAAGCCTGCCTTCATAAAAGGGGACAGCACACAAGCAACAGTGCTTCTTCTGATCAGAGGCAGAACTTGGAAACAAATCTTTTAAAGACTCATTAAGCAAATTATGGAGGACTAAAAAGCATTGGGAAGTGTCACATCCAACTGGACTTTACATTTAGCTAAGCATGTAAAAACCCCAGAACTAGAAAGACTGATATTTACTGCCTACAAGAAACTGAAATTATGAGAAAACCCAAAAGTGTGAGTATCCCTTCCAGGATGAGACAGCACAGGACAGCATAACATGGAACCACTTGTATTTGGCATTGGCTAAGTGTTTCAGCATGACCCTAATTCTGTCCCATAGCTAAGGAAAAATATAAAAAATTAACTTCACTTTCCCTATTTTAACTGTATCTCAGACCAGTCCAACAGAATTTTTGGGGTTGTTACTGTCTTAACAGGGCACTGAAGGAACAGATGCATGCTGCATCTCCTCCAAGCCCTGTACAAACAGATCAGTTCTGGTAAAAAAGGTAAAGGCTACACTTGCGTTTAAGTACTCATTCTCCCTCAAAAAAGTAATTCTGGTCTCCAAGTTAATTAAGACTCAAAACAATATTAAACCCACTTATGCCATTTCATTTCTCCCTGATCCTAGAGATATTCCCTGCTCAGGGATAGAGATTGCAGCATCTGAATGGGCCCTGAACGGCTTAGCTCCTCCTCATTCCAAGATCATCTGTATTCCTGAAGACAAGTAATAAAGTTTAAAGTATGCACCTAAAAGTAAGAGACAGTAAGGAAAAATAAAACAACTAATAAACAGAAGGGGAAAAAACCACCAAAAAACCAACAACAAAAACCAAACCAAACCCAAGACAAATAGAATCTTAACCATATTGTTTAATGTTGTACAAAACAAAAAAGTTCATGAGTATTACAATGAAAAAGGATTGAAATACTGGTAGCCCATTGCCATCTCTCTAGATAAACAGTTGAGATTCACTTCTCTGTTCATACCATAGCATGTTTAATGGCCTTCAGGAACAGAATGGCTTAAAAAATCCTTGTGTCACACATATTCCTTTCTCTACAGTTCAAAGCTGTGCTCACAGAGACGGCTTCTTCTACTGGAATCTTCAGGTATCTAGGAATTCAGTTGTAAATAAAGTTGAACCTAAAATTAAAAGGATTATACCAAGTGAGGAATTTTCCTTCTTTTTTTAAGGGCATTTTTGGATGAATAAGCAAATGTTTTGTTTCTGCTCTGGATAAGTCTCCACCTGGCAGGACAAAAGTGCATTTTTTAATAAGACAGCTTTACAGTATAGCAGGGAGCATAAGTTTTAACAGCCAGTCCTACACTAGCATTGCACAACTGTCTCTTCTGGTTGCAGAAGAACTAATTATTAACATTCCATCTCCTAGAGCAGGTTCATAGATACATAAATCACAGTGAGAGTTACATTCCCCCAACAGCAACTCTTTTGCAGCATTTCTGCAGCCAGGCCAACCGTACATGTTCTAAGGGGTACATACAGACATACTGAAGAGAGAATTGTTCACAGCTAAGTTCCATACATAACTGTGGAAGCAAGCAACCATCTCAGCTTCCAGATGCCCAGCCTTTGGATGTGTCTGTGGCACCACCACCCTGCATAACAGACAGTGTTTTGCTGGTACTCAAGAGGAAGTGAAGCCAAAATTTGGGCTAGAAAGAAAAATACTTCTTTCATCATGGTAGGTGACAGAACTACTACCCTGAGGAAGAGCTGGCAGGCTGTGGGACTCCTGGCATGCCTGAACATTCTCTCAGGTAAGAGACCAGTGAGACTAGTGAGCTCTGGAGAGACAAGCCACAAGCCATTTCCAGGTAAGAAAGTCAAAGCATGTATACATTGCAAGAGAAAGGGAAAAATATAGCTGTCCCTACAGACACTTGTGTCATAAAGATGCTACACTTCATTAACTCTACTAGAGAGTGTAAAAAAACCACCACATTTAACAAGCACAAAGCTGTGATAACATGCATACCTAACTCAGTGCTTCAAACTCACATCCTGGCTTTAACTCTCCAGCTGTCCCCAAAGGCTACAAGAAGCTGTTCCTCAGTCAGTACCACAGCCTCATCCTCACTGTCTTCCTTAGCTACAGCTGCTAGGTAGGACTTTGGTACTGGCCAGTTGTGATCAGTGCCTTGAAAGTGTCCATCACAGCTCATCTGAATCTTTGGCATATATGCCCCCTTTTCAAGTTGGTTTCTGTAGCACCTTGTCTTTCTCTGGGGTCCCACAGCAAACGTGTTCCCAAGAGCCACTATACAAATACAACATACCTGCTCAGAAGTTGAGGAAGGCTGGAAATAATGGGTCCATATCCTGGTGCATTGTCATAGAGCTCAAACAATGGTGCAGCCACCAGCTTGTAATTTTTGGGGACTGCAAACAAAGCTAAAAACAAATACAAGTTGATGAATCAAAAAAAACAGCACACATTCAGCCAAGGTATCATCGTCCCCCACAGACCTCAAAACAAGTTCACTACATGGTGCATTCATGCAGGTTTATTCCTTTTGTAGTTAAGTGTGGGATTCACATGCTATACACAGACTGATGCAGGAGCAGGAATGAAAATTTACTAGGAACTCATGTTCAAAGGATCATCTACCTTCAAAACAAATAACCAGCATTTAACTTTGTTAGTGATCAAACACAAACAACTGCAAGCATACAGATCTTGGTATAACATACCATAACATACACAATCACAACTTGGTTTGCCTTGTGTGAAAAGCAAGCATTTAAACATTGTTACAAATACAACCCTTTGATGCAAACAAACACTTACCCTTTTCTTGAAGCTGGACCAAAAAAAGCTTTTTGTGTTCTTTTGGCTTTGTAATATGAGCGGGGATATATGGATACTAGAAGAAAAACAGTAAAAAACAGTTGTACAGAGCTTTGAAAATATTGTGTAAAGAAATCTTTAAGTGCTACTTTTTAAATTATCAAGCCTTGTACAAGCTTTCAGTGTGTCATATATTGTTCTTTCATGGCATCAAATAAAGAAAACCATTTTCATAATAAAGTACTTAAGAAAGGAATGCTGTTGCTGTCACAAGTATTGACAGGCTCTAAAGTTGCACCACTATCATGAGCAGTAGAAACAACTCCAAAAACAGAAATGCATAAAAGCAAACTAAGCAAGGATTTTCAATACTAAAACCCTTAGAAATGGGGTACTGAGACTGATTCGTTCACAGGGCATCTGTTCCTTAAGCAGCAGTGCAAGAATCTCCATTGTGGCTACAAAAGGAATTTAAATGGTGTGTATGTCTCAGCATAGAACTGGAAGCTACTACATCCAGTGGTTTCTCATTCATCAGGGCAAGTGTGAGAAGGGAGACAGGAGTTTCCATTTAAAAAAAAAAGGCTGTAGCTTCTCTTCAGTCATAGAAAGGAGATGAAATACACAAAACCCAGAACTAATTGCTCATGCAGCAGGTACTCAAGAAGCCCATCTGGAAGGCTGAAGGCTTTTAGAAGTACAAACAGAACTTGACCAAAGAAGATGGAAGCCCATGGGAGTACTCACCTGTGGAGGTTCGAAGTTTGGTCTCCACCAATTGCCAATGCAGTCATCAATCACCCAGTCTTGCTGAACACCATCCTGACGACCCAGTATCTATCAAAAATCCATTACTAATCAGACCTCAAACTACCTCAAGGAAATTGTTTTAGTAAACACATACTGGAAGCACAAAGCCTTGCTGTAATACGTTTCTGATGTAGTTCATAACTGCTCTGAGACAGCTTTCAATAGATTGTAGAGAATTTTGGATAAAGTGAGATTTTTTTAGTAAAAGCCTCACCTGGTAGGACAAGGGCACTCTAAAAGCTTTTGAAAATCTATTCTGTGCTCAGTTGGACTGAGTCCTATCAGAACAATGGGAAGAATGAAATACATTGTTACATTGTCTAGCAGAATTAATTTAGCTACTTGGAGAAAATGGTGCATTGGGAGGACTATCTCAAAGGCAAATGCCCACCAGCTGTCCTCCACAACATATTTTATTGCTCATCTCTACACTCACTTGCCTGAAGCCAGTCAGAAAGCAAAGCTGCAAATGAACACAGGACTTGAGCAGCAGGTAGGAGTCAGCCACACTGATGATGCAGATAAATGAAAACTTGACTGGTTTATTTGTTAACTACCTGAGAACATCACAAAAGCAACAAAATAACAGTGGTAAGAAGACTACTCTAATGCTTTAGCTTATTCTGGTAATTCTAAAACAATGCAACATTCTGCTACAGCAACATAATGAAAGAAAACAGACCTCTGTCATTAAGCGTTTGAGCCCTTCTACCTCATCTTCTCCTGGATTCAGTTCACCACCAGGTCTGTTAAAATAATCAATGATGAAAGCCAAAGTTATTTTACTGCATTTACCAATCTTCACAGTTCCAGTGTGCTTCCAGGCAGGGAGTTACAAATGCACTTATGGCTCTTAAGTAATAAGCTTTGCTGAATTTGAAGACAGCAGCATAGATTTCACCAAAACTAAAACGCCTATTTATATCCCTTAAAAATAACCACTGCATAAAATACTTTCAGTTCAACAGGACAAACCATAGCAATACACATGATAATAACTGGGACCCTTATAGGGCAAAGCTTTAACAAGAATAACCAGAAGCTGAAGGGCTGTAAATACTGCCTGTATTTGTTCTTATCACAAAGCCAGCACTCACTGAAGCACACAGAAAGCAGAAAATAAAACATGTGTGAAAATAATGCAGGATTACTCATTTTCATCACTACAGCACTTTGCAAACCATTTACAGTCTTGCCTAGTTTGTCTACAACAACCCTTCAAATCAAGATGTCAAAAACAAATCTAGATGTAAAATTAGACTTAACACACACACAAAATTGAGAACGATATAAAATGTTAAAACAGAAAAACGGGAACACAAGCATGGTAACATGAGACAAGTCAAGGCCATCTAGTTTAAAAAAAAAATTACCACCATCACTACAACCACATTCAAACACTAAAACTTCACTCTGGCTGTGATAACTATGAAATGAACTGAAGCAATTTTTTCAAATTTAAATGCCTATCTTTCTTGATATCCCAGCTCAGTCATGAGTTTGTGAACAGGTATAATTCTGCATTTACAGGGGCTTAGTCCTTGGCCTCCACTTGCCCATTTTTATAGGCATAGCATAAGCTACTGAAGCATGACAGCTTTCACAATGCAAGTACAACACACCAACTGCTGATGAGTTTTAAACAAGATTTTACTGTAGTGATGCACTGTAACAAAGATTCCCAGTCAGTTCCAAACTAAATCATTCCCCTCACGAGCAGAGTCAAACACACTTTAGAGTAAAACCCCACCATTCAAAAAATACTTTCCAGACTAAGTCTTTACAAGCACTGAATCCAATTCAGAACATTGAGCAGTTGGCCACAGTTGACGGTCCAGCCCATATGTTTAGTGCTCTGTGACAATAAACTGAACTTACACTTATGAAACAGACACTTACAGCTTGAAAAAAGTTGTGCCCAGCTGCAGTAACAGCACATGGGGCAGCCTGTGCTCATGCACAATCAGAACTCCTTCCACCGTCCGCCTCATGCCGATCTTGTCAAACTCTTCTCTCATGCGCTGAAACCGAGCTGCCACGGAACTGTCCTTCTCATACAGCGGCTCCTTTGTGCCAAACGTGTAATTTGTCAGGGGATACCTATAAGGAGGAGAAAAAATGTCACTGCATAACAAGAAATCTAACTTTAAATCACCATGACACAGCATCTAGCCTGAGGCAAACACTTCACTGCTTCATAGGCAAGTCATAGTGCAGGGCTAAAACCTTTGTTGGCGGCTTACGAGGCCCCTGTCCCAGGGATATCTGCACTGTGGAACATACAAGCACAGATAGTCCTGTTGAGCTGCACTCTAGCCTGGTGCAGGCTCAAAGGAAGGAAGAGAAGCACAGAACCAGCTGTCATTCAACAGCCACCCTCTTTGATCTCCACGCCGCAGGGAAAAGGCAGATGAAGCTCTGAAAGGAGCTGGGAAAGAGACTGGAGAAAAAGCTCTGCTGGGAAGGAAGGAAGCTGCACAGGACAGCAGTTTTTCTTCTGCAGATGTAATGAAAGCCTGAGAACTAAACTGTTAGAAGTGGTTTTGTTTTGAAGCGGGAAATCGGATGTGTGGATCACAGAAGAGGAGAAATGCTGAGTTTCTGAGTACAGGGTTGGGAGCCTGAGCTAAGATCAAGAGCATGAGCAGATCCCTCTGTTGGGCTGGTGCTGGGCCCCTGCACTCTTATGACAGTGCACAGCACAGAGAGCAACAGGGGAGTGTTATTGTACAATTAAATCCATGTAACAGAGAGATCTGATGGCAGGAAACCTGGAGGAAAGACAGAATCACCCAGCTAAGTCAAAAGGGAGAAGAAAATTGTTCTGGGCAGAGCAGTGATGAGTTATCACCATGGTTTTACTGACTTGTGGCACACTCAAACTGAATTAACAGAACGAATGGCTGATCTTCTGTTTTCCTTCTTGGCATGGATTCTTTCCCCAAACACGTCAAACTTCAGTAGCATACACTCTTCCCCCCTCAAATTCCAGCCCCCCTCCTCCTCCAATTTTCCTCATGTTTTACAGTGGTTAAAATAACAAGTCAGTTGCCATTGTTAGAGCCCTTTCTCATGTAGACAAGTGAGTCAAAACCAGCTTCCAAACCACAGATGCATGTACTAACAAGCTCCCCCACTTTCACTTACAGTTTAAGACCATCTACACTTCTTTTTCCCTTAGTTTCCATTTTTAGATAAACAAATGGCTTTAATAATAACCTATTACACTAACCCATCCTATACTGGTGTGGGTGCATTAGTCTGTACTAAACTGTACTGTACTAAAACCCTCAGCCTCGACTTAAAAAAAATGCTGCTGATAACACAGCTTCATGATGAGTCTTTGCTTCAGAAACCCAAGAGAAATATTCCAATTTCTGAAGTTCGTATTTGAAGTTTCACACGACTCTATGAATAAACTCAGCTACACCAAAAAAACCACAAAAGTATCAGTGATTAATAGCTAAAATTGAATATTGACTATTGCAGCTAACATTTGCTGGTTTTTTCCACTTGACAGATGCACATAACAAAGAATACATCCCAAATCCACCAGAGTTTACTGGAAGAAGCAAAAATATATGACTTCTCATAAAAAATACATGAATACATATTAGTAAGTAGTTTCTATCTATGACAATTTCCTGTGGTAGCAAACACTCCGAATTTTAACTCCAGCACCTGTACCAGACAATCGACAAACACCAGGCACATCCAGCCACATCCTACTGACTGCCCAGGTCAGCCCAAATCCCAGCGAGGCCAACAAAAACCCTGTCTCTCTCTGCCGCCTTTCTGGATGCCCGTGAGAGGGCAAAAACCTCTGTCATGTTCACCACACTTAACCTTTCCTGTGTTACTTAGGGTGCACGCCTCCCGAGCCAGACCCTGTTTCTAAGCACTAAAGCGTTTACACGAAATACTCTACACTGCCCCGAAGGCCGGCAAGCCCTCGGTACCCTCAGGACCCCCAGTACCCTGAGCGCGGCTCAGCAGCCCCTGTGAGGGGGGGCCCCTATCGACCCTCGGGCTCTGCCACCGCTGTGCCCCAGCGCCCCGAAGGGCCAGGACCCTCCGGACCTCTCACGGCGGGCACTGAGGGAAAACCCCGCTGAGCCTGCTGAGAGAGCGGGGACGAGCTCGACAGCGGGGCGGGACGGGATGGAGGGGGCAGAGCCGGGCAGGCCCGAGGCGGTGCTCACAGGTTGATGGTCCTTTCCAGCGTGAGCGGCTTCGTCTGCTGGATGTACTTGTTCCCGAACTGGTTCACCCCGCGGGGCCAGCCGGTCTGCGAGCGGTTGGGCGGCACCACGGACATGGCGAGGAGCGGCGGGAACAGGCGGCGGGAGCGGTCAGTCAGTTCTGGGCGGCGGGAGCGGCGTCCGCCATTAACACCCGCCCAGCCCTCAGCGCCGCGCGCCGCCTGCCGGGACCCACCGCGCTCCGCCCCCGCCTCTCCTCGCTC